>CM076584.1:497569606-497927856 GCA_034641835.2 Pinus albicaulis | reverse complement strand
GAAGTTGTTTGACAAAAGAAAAAAGGCTTGTGATTTCAACATTGGATATAAGGTACTCAAGTGGGACTCCAAAAGAGAGGATACGGGTAAACATGGCAAATTTGACTGTTTGTGGCAAGGTCCTTACATTATTCAGTCCACCATTGGTCCAAATTCCTTTTTTCTGCAAGAGTTAGATGGCACAGATATATTTGGGGGTCCTGTCAATGGCAGGGTTCTTAAGCATTACTACTGCTGAGTTCAATTTTGAAGCTTTCATTTCCATTGTAAATACCATTGCTTTGTTCAGTATCACAGAAGGAAAAAATACAAAAACAATAAAAAAGAAAAGAAAAGAGGGTAGATTGTAAAATAATAATAATAATAATAATAAAGGTATAGCCCCATACCAAAAAGATAAAAAAATCTAAAAATGTGCAAGCTCAAATGCCACTCCTCAAAAACACCCTCCTAGTTAGTCAAACAGCCTAATCTTGACTAATTAGTTTTAAATTTACTGCTGATAGGATAGTGAATTTGATTTTCCAAACTGTTTAAACTTGGCTTATCAGTAGATAGATTAGGTTAGAAATTAAAGGTTCAAACTTGCTCAAAACCTGAACCTGAGTTTCCAAGCAAGAATTTACTCCAAAATATGTTTTATTCTAAGTCAAAACAGAGGTAAATCTAGTTCTAATCAGCTCAAAATCTGAACTAGAGTAAAAGAAAGAATAGCTCAATCAAAAGGCAAACAGAGATGTAAAAAGGAGAAGGAAGTGCATGAACTTTCAGATCTTAAGCCTTCCATTTTTTTATTTTAATTTTTCCTACAAAATAAATGTCTATGTGCAGCTTGTTTCTATGCCATGGATCACAACAAGTCAAACAACTTAATCTTGACTTGATTGTTTTTAAATTTCTGTTGTAGAATTTAGAGAATAAAATATGTTGGACAGATTAATCCCAACAGATAGTAGATTAGGTAGAGAATCATATGGACTCAACTGTTTAATATGATTCCATGGAGAAATAAGGAGTAGAAATAGATTATATTTCCTGTTTACAAAAGAAATAAAATGTTGTAAAGATTTTTCCAGTTCAAGTGCACTCTAAAAAGAAGAAAAAATGTTAGATCAGTAGGATTGGGTAGGTAGAAAGCTTGTTGATGAAGATCCATTGTTTTCCATGGTTTCTAATATGTTTTGAGGAAAAAGAAGGTAGCCAATGGATAAGGCACTTATCATCCCCCCAGAGAATGCAAGTTTGAAGTTCTTGATGCCTTCAGGAAGGCACCATTCCCAAGTGGAGCCACTGTTGGCCACCTATAAAATTTGTTCTATCAAAAGGTGGCCAAAACATTGTTTAGTCTTCAAGGAAAAATTTCATTGCAGAAAGTGTATCTCTTGAAGCCTCTGGAAGACATCATATCCTTGTTTCAATCTTCATTGTTGTTCCCATTTCAAGCTCAGAAAATTCTGTTGAATTCCATGAGAAAGACTGCTTCAAAAATCCCCTTTTTCCCCTTCCTACACTCAGAAACTAACCTTCATTTTTACTCTCTTGTTCCCCATCAAGATCCCTCATTCTCATAATTTTTCCATCTCCCCTTCATCAAAATCCATTTCATAAGGTTTTAAGATCCTTTTTGGCCTTATCGAAAACCCCAAAACCCTTCGAAAACCATTGAAAATCTATGAAAAAACCTATTTCCTTATTATTAAGGGTTTAAGCCCCATTGGGCTAGGTCTCTAACGATTTCCTTCCATACGCCCTGGTGCTAGAACTAGGTGCTGAGCCATTTGGGCTCCTAACCTTATTTTATATTATCCCACTCGAAAATATTAAAAACCTTATGATTTTTCCGAAACTTTGGGTTTTTAATTATTTTCTGAATTTCTACCAGTGCGAAATTCCAGATTAATTTCCGTCGTCGATCTGATCTGCAAATTGATGGTGCAAAACCTATCATGGTCGATGGTCCCCGCCATGCCAAACACTGTGCAGAAACCGATGGTATCCATCGCACCGCCTTCTGAGGGTTGGCGATATTTTTCATTTCGGAGTGATTCCATACAACGGTTGACATGTGGCACTAGCACTATTTGAAAACCGCCCCCCCATTGCGCGTTAACGTTCGTCCAAAGATCCGGCGCGATATTGTTGTACACCATCTGATCTGGGGTGGGCCATCTGACGGTATTCACTCCTCGAAGATGCGCGGAAGTTAACCTAGGAAAACAGTGCCCCTGGCCCACCGTACATCGCCCTCCGACACGTCCTCAACCGTCGATCTCCTCCTGAGATCGATGGTTCAGATTTGATTACATGCTCCGTCATTGCCCGGTCCCAGTGCCACATCAACATCCACGCGACATATTTCTATTGGGCGGGTCTCCGTGTTTTCCTCGTCCAGTCAGCATTTCCGGACCCGGGAACTTTACTTAACATGATTTAATTAGATTTTTGATGTCCGGGTGTATTTTCTAAAGTGTATTGGCGCCCGATCTCCACCGTTGATCGTGTGGGCTGATCTCATCCGACAGCCCATGATCATCCTGAACCCCACACACTATTTTTCACCGAAAAAGTTTTTTTAACTGATTTTCTCCAAAAACCTACTCCTCCACGTTATTTTTTGCCTCCGCTTCCCACCGTCGATCTCTACGTGATCGACAGTTCTGATTTAAACTTTTCTTCTGCCATCTCTTTGACTTTTCCTGATCAATCTCGACCATTGGATGATGCCATACAACAGCTATGCTCCCTCCACATGCCTTCTGAAGCAGTCAGCCTATATATGCAGGATTTCTTAATATTTTTTCGTATTTTTGCAGGGTTTTAATTGATTTTTTCCGCCATGCTGAAGAAAAATTCACAGGTCGAGGGTGACGATCCTCCCGCCTGCGATTCACCACAAAATCACTTGCAGGGTTTTTAAATTCACATTTTATCAATGAATTCATGAGGAATTGATGCCATTCGAGCCCTGTATAGCCCTGCACACCAGAAAACACAGTTAATTGAGCACTGGTCAAAGAGTATCAGTGTCGAAGATAGAATGAACCAAAACAGGAGTTTGAAGACCTAAAACACAGTTCTCAAGTAAATTAAAGGTGTTTTAGGGAAATACGAAGACATCTGTCACGCTGAGAAACCCTCCACCGCCATAAGCAGAGGCCAATTGAACCCTCTCCAGCTCCTAAAGACACCTGCAGCCTCACAGAAATCAATGAAGCTTAGTCATTACCTGAACAATAGGTGTTTACCTGAAGACAGCCTAACAATTAACACAAATCAAAGAATATTATCTCTAATTGTTGGCATAACCATTTTAGAGGAATAAGAAAACTTCAGAAGCACATATTTCGATCATTATGCCTCGAAAGGCAGGAACAAATGTTATGGAGCAGAGTTAGAAATGATTACATAATTAATGATACTTGATCCTTGGGAAATCCTCGCACTTCCACATTTCTCTATAAATACCTCTGTAGAACATAAGAAAATGTTGGTCTTTGGACATTTGAATGCATGTAATGGTTTTTGGAAGCTACTAATGCACTATGTGAAATTTGAAGATAAACAAGTCGATATGAGAAGTTTGAAGTTGTAGAGACCCTCCAGGCTTATTGATTGTAACTGTTTTGAACATCAAATACAAGCTGTTGATTTATAGGATCCTGATTTGTGTCAATGGTGATGTGTTTCTCACTTTCAATTGTTATTTTCTTTAAGTTTTCATTCTGTTCATTTTCTCTGATAAGGAACAATAAACATAGAACTAGGACTTACTCTTAGTAGTACCCTACTCTTACTGAAAGCTTTATTTTCTATGTTTTTTCTCTTGTTAATACTGAGTATATTAAAGCAGGTTGGTTTCAAAGCACTTGCCTGATCTAGATTGCTCATTATGTTGATCATCAATGTTTTCCTTTAGAATATGCTAAAAGCAGATTGGTTTCAAAGTACTCACCTAATCTTAAGCTATTCTAAATTTTTTTGAATGTTTTCTAACTCAAAGTACTTCAATGCAGGTTAGTTTAAAAGTACTTACCTGATCTTAGAATGCTTTTATATTTTTTTTCTCTGAACTCAAAGTACTTCAATGTAGGTTAGTTTAAAAGTACTTACCTGATCACAGAATTCTTTTATGTTTTGTCTCTCTAAGCACATGTTGAAAGAAAGATAGTTTAAAAGAACTTACTTGATCTTAGACTGTGCACTATTCTTCATTTTGTGTTGTTCTCCACTTCCTATCTGTTTCACTCCATAAATCACCTTAAGGGATCCTTTGACATGAGTGACTTGCCCCATGGATCCTTCTTGAACCTTGCTGTCCTATTAAAATCCTCCTATGACTCCATAGCCCAATGGGTTAAAACTATCTTTGCCTTTCTATCAGCCAAATCATCCCTTAACTTGCAGACATCTTCACCCTTCATTTTGAATTGCCTTCACCTTCATCATGTCTTTGCGCAACCAAAAAAAAAAAAACAAAACCCATGCTCTTCATAACTAGCCTAATATCACATTTCAGACTTTAAAGATCACATCTTTAAAATCATTCGTAGAGAGATCCCTCTCCGGATTCAGGAGGGCTAGATCCTTGAATCCCAAAGTGGTTTGATGTTACCCCTGTAGTTGGAAATTTTCCAAACTTGCTAATTATAGAGACCCTAACAGAATGGAAAGCAGTGGGGCGAGGTTTATATATATGGGACCCAATCGCATCGGAAAATTTGATGCGGGTCTTTCAAACAACCCATTGTGAATTTCTCCGATGCGATTGGACATCGGGTCTTTTTAATCTAACCATTTTCATTTAATGACATGACTTTGGTTTTTTAGATCAAAACTTTGGATAAATGGGTTTTATGACTTTACAAAAGAAAAAGGTGATCGGGAATGGATTTTTACAAGGTTTTAAGCGACAAAGGCGGGCCCATGGGTCATATGAAAATATAGTATGATCGAGGTTTATAAGCACGAGGCTTAATCACATCGGAGTTTTGTAATGGCAAAAAGATTTTGCACACTTGAATGTTTGCGATGTGATTAAGCACCTTGTGAGGCCTAGTGCCTAGTTTTTATGGCAAGGGAACATGTGGGGAAGTGGTTAGGGGCTTAGCTAAAGGGGGCTAAAGCCTGAAACATAAAACATGGATTTTTTATGGTTTTTCAATGTTCTCAAAGGGATTCAAGGGTTTCGGTAAGGCTAAAAAGTGAGTTTTAAATCTTACAAAATGGATTTTCATGAATGGAAGAAGTGAACTCGTGAAAAATAGAGGAATTTTATGGAAATAAAGGGGTAAAAAAGTGAAGGTTAGTTTTGTGGTGGGAGGAGGGAAAAAGGTCTTTGCAGCAGTATTTTTACATATGGAAACAACAGAATTTCAGAGTATGAAATGGAAACAATTAGGGATGATTTAAGAGTAATGACTAGATGCCTTCATGAGTCTTCAAGCGGTAACACTTTTCTGCAATAAAATCTGTTCCTTGAAGGCTCCAAAATCATTTAGCCACCTTGTGGTATAACAAATTTATAGGTGGCTAACAGGGAGATTGTTGGAATAGGGTCTCCTAACAAGCTGTGAAACTAGTCCATTTTGAATATTTTTTATTAGATTTAGTCTATTGTAGGGGTTTTGGGCTGGATCAAAGCCCCAAACACATTGTGATGGGTAAAAGGGTAAACTAGGGGTCCGAAAACCACGGTTTTCAGACCATATGAAATTCTAAGCTAGATTGTTATAAATAGAGGAGCATTTTGTATTGTAAAGGGCAAGAATGATGAGCTAGTGATGCGAATTTTGGTCTAAGCTATCTGTTTTTGTTTTGGGGAAAGGACTCCTACTGGCTGTGTGCGTGGAGATCCAAGTCCAGCTGTGTGTGGACCCTGCTGCTGTGTGCACAGGTTGGGAATGGAATTGTAAGGAAGAATCAATGATGAATGAATAAGAAGGATTGATAGAGAACTGAATTTGTGAGTAATCTTGTACGAACTGTTGGTAATTTCTTTATTGTGCATTTTCTATCTTTGAGCTGTGAAGATTTGTGTAAATGTGTTTCTGGATCTAGATCTATTATGTTCTGTTTAATAAATGTTGTGTGATTATCATAAGATCATATAACTATAAATCTAGTGCACGTGGATACGAACAGAGACCTAACTAACCCTGCGCAGAACAAGGTAATCTGGGATTACAGGACCTAACACAGCTATGCTTGCCTTACCCATCCTTTCTCAGGGTGCAGAAACCTAGTTCCAACACCGACCCATACTACTTCAGGTGAAACTTTGACCTGCGCAAGCAGGTCATTGCCAAAAATATAGGGGTTTTTTGGAAAACCTTGCACACTGAATTTTGGTCAGGACCCCTCAAGCCAACATTGATGGATTCAATGATATCTGTCCATATTATCTGTTTGACTTGGCCCCAGGTATTTCCAATAGATGAATACCTCTCATACTTATGCAACATTTCTATTAACTTCTATGCTCTCTAGCGTTCAACTACATGTGAGCTATCATTCCTGGACTTCTGATCCTACAACAATTTCACTTGATTCTGAAGCTTCTTTATCTCTCTTGTATGGATTGACAGATTCTACACTGCTTTGGTGAGTTTTTCTGCTCGACCCTCTGTACTTGTTGTAGAAGGTGTGGATGTGGGAATGGCTCTAACGGGTACAACCTCTAAAGGGACTAATCAAAGATTTGCAGTCTGCTCTTTTTATTTTATCATCTTATCCATATCTGGTTCCATCTGTCTTAACTGATCATTTTGCTTCATGATGAGCTTCATCATTTCTAATTTCTGGGATTCTGTCTCTTCGATTTCTTTGGTCAAGGGGTCCTCTGTAGCTGGAATTTTCAGTTGCTTTATCAATGCTACTATGTTAGCATTTTTTGTTTTAATCACCTCTTCTGCAGCTTTGATGTTGGAAGGATCATATCCAACTGTGACCACTAAGTCTTCCAAAGACTTAATCCTTGAATCCTTGGCCATAGAAGATATTTTATCCATCTTGAGCTGTGACTGGATATTGGCTAAGGTGTTAGGTCCCTATATGACTAATGTAGTCCCTTATTTTTGTTATTTTATCCCCCTTTTTTTATTTTTATATCCTTGTAACCCAAATATTGTTATTATTGTTCCCTTACATTATTATTGCTAGGTCGGGTAGGATTATATTATGACCCCAAGGTCTCCTATATATAGAAGGAGGTTTTGTCATTTGTATCATCCAAGAATTATTCATTTATGTAATGTAAAGGAGGTTTCCCCCACGAAGTGGCTTATTTATAAGGTGTTTATCTCTCTTTTATTCTATTTTTGGAGCTGGTTTCATAAAATTTGGTATCAGAGCTTTGGATTCTAGGGTTTCATTACTCCAAATAGGTCATCATGGAATTTCTACTATAACGTTTTTTATACAAAGGTTCAGAAGTTGAAATTTTTATCACGTGAAGCCTAAACCCTGAGGAGCTTCATGTAGACATTTCAGATATTGGTTCACAATATTTTCAAAGATATGATTTGTGGAAGTTAGAGTTTTTGTAGGCTCCCGAATTTCATCTAAAAGAAGTGACCTTGGTAAAATCGTCATAACTCTATTTGTGAGCATCACATTGGAATTCTGTAAAAAGTGGTTGAACGTGAATGGACTTTGGTTTCATGTGTATCAATTTCAGATCCGATGGAAAAAAATGATACATGGAATGCCGTAAAAGTTCGTTGTACTAAACTAGTCCATAAATAGGTCATTTTGGGAGATTGGGCATAAATTTGGCTTGAAGCATCCAAATCAGGTCATTGTGGTATTCGAAAGCCTATTTAGAGGGATGCCACAGAACCAAATTTTGGATATTGAAGATCTAAAATTAAATAGATACATCAGTTTCAGTATCGAGATCCTCAAAATCAAGAAAAAGGTGTATATTTTTTTTTCAAATTGCATAAGTCTTGTTTGAAAAATTAGTTTGAAGTGATTCCAAGGGAATATTGAAACACAGATATCAGTATTGGGTTCTAAAATTCCACCTAAAAATAATTCAACACTAATTAAGTCTTCAGAAGGCTCTACTATGACTCATTAAGATGAAGAAGTTCAACATGACATATCAAAATTACAAGAGAAAGTGCACCAAATTTCGCTCTTGCAAAGAGCAACAAAAAATGAAATGGAAGTTTTGAAGAAAGACATGGAAGCTAATATGTATAGTTTGAAGAAAGGCATGGAAGCTAAGATGGATGGTTTGAAGAATGGAATGGAAGCTAATAAGGATGGTATGGAAGCTGGCATGGAAGCTAAGATGGATGACATGGAAGCTAAGATCAATGAAAAAATGAAAAACAACATGGAAGACATGAAGAATGATCTAAAAGCATACATGGAAGGTTTGAAGGAAGGTTTGACAAGGTTGATATAAGAAATGATTCCTAATGGTAGAAATATAGTAGTGGAAACTCATGATGAGAACAAAATAAATGTTAATCTTGATTTCATAAACTCTAATGTTGGATTGAAGACCCAACCTATTCCAAAGATCGATATGAGGAATTTTGATGGCAAGGATCCCGTAACATGGATACTATAGATGGAGCAATATTTTGATCTCAATAATTTTCAAAACACACAAACGGTATGCATTGCAACTTTATATTTAGAACAAAATAATTTTGTATGGTATCGATGGATTTTCTCCCATAAAAAAACTATCACTTGGTCAAATTTTATGGAGGTAATGATAGTACATTATGAGGATAGAAAGAGAAACACCTTCTTTATCCAATTGATAAATCTCAAACAAAAGGGTTTAGTGGTGGACACACTAAGGACTTCCAAAAATCGAATATAAGGGTAGTCGATATTCCAGAGGAACACAGGATTGATGTCTTCATAGGGACTTTAAAGGATAACATCCAACATAAGGTTCGAGTTTGGGGACCTGATTCACTGGAGAAGGAATTTAGGTTGGCAAGAAAATTTGAATGTAAAATTATGGCGACAAGGAAGCCTAACACTCACATCTATAAAGATGGAAGTGTTGCTCCTCCTAGACTTCCACAACCTACAAGGTTGAAAACACAATAATTGGAAGAAAAAAGAGCAAAAGTGCTTTGCTATAGTTGTGATAGAAAATACAATAAAGGTCATAGGTGTGCTAAGAAGAAATTATTTTACATATATTGTGAAGAGGAGGAAGAAAATGAACAAGAAACTTCAAAAGAAGAGGATATACACCAGGAGCCAACCCTAGAGAAAGAAGAAATGAGTCCAACCATATCGTGTAATGCATTGGCATGAATTACCACTCCTCAAACTCTCAAGATAGAAGGACCTATCAAGAAGAAAAAGGTAATAGTGCTAATTTATTCAGGAAGTACCCATAATTTTATTCATTGTAAGGTAGCCAAGGAATTGAATTTCTTCCTATACCCATCTGTTGGAACAGGGTCTCCTACAAGCTACAAAACTAGTCCGATTTTGTATATTTTATATTATAATTAGTCTAGCACAGGGGTTTTGGGGTGGGACAAAGCCCCAAAAGCTTTGTAATGGGTTAAAGGGTAAACCTAGGGTCTGAAAACCACGGTTTACGGACCACAGGAAAGGTTAGGAAAGATTGTTATAAATAGAGGGACATTTTGGATTGTAGGTAGAAAAGGTGATGAAGAGCTCTTGATGTGAATTATGGCAGAGTAGATCTGTTTGGGTTTTTGGGGAAGGACTCCTTCTAGGTGTGTGCATGGAGATCCAAAGTCCTGTTGTGTACAGACCCTACTGTTGTATGCATAGGTCATGATGGGTATGGTAAGAGGGAATTGATGAATTGATGAATAAGAAATGTTGTTTGAGAACTGACTCTATGTGTTTTATGCGTATTCTGTATTCAGATGTGAAAGTTCTATGTAATTTTTTTACTACATCTAGATATGTTTGTTCTGTTTTATGCAATACTGAGCTACTGTCTTAAACGTATATAATTATCAAGCACCATAGTATAGTTGACCCTGCACACATGGATGCGAAAAGAGACCTATATATCTTGCTTGGGAATAGTCGATCTGGACGTCACAAGACAGCATGTAGCTTTGCTTGCCTTACCTATCCTTTCTCAGGGTGCAAAAACCTATTTCTAGCACCCACCCATACTACTTCGGGTGAGACTTTGACCTATGCAAGTAGGTCACTACCGAAAGGGCCAATAGTACAGGGGTTTGTTGGCAAACCTTGAACTCCGAAACTGGGTTAGGGCCCCTTGAGCCAACAAATGGTTTCATTGCCACGACCTGAAATTTTTTGACAAAGGGATCGGATAATGACAAGAGAAGTATTGAAGGCCTAAAAAGGAAGAAGAGTAGGTACGATTGAATGAGTTCCAATTTGAATGAAAGTACAACACAGAGCGCTAAGTACTATTGAACCAATCAATAAGGGGATAGATCTATCTATAGTTTGCTGAGAGGAGAAGTTGCGCAAAGCCTGCCAGCTACACTGCCATTGGAATCATGTAAGGATAAAACCTCACTCGAAACCCCGCCAGAAGAAGACATGTCAGCACACTTTAAATTACCTACCTTTAAAGGTGCGGGAGATGAGGACATGGACACAGAATCGGTATGGACTACACAAGGTGTGGTAAGCGATATTGTGAAAAGGGCGCATCTGTCCATGGCCTTCGAAGAGAGAGCGCTGGACTAGTACATGTGATACATATCTCAAAATGGAAGCGCATCTATTCAAGATATTAAGGAAACTTTGAAATAACAATACCAAAATCCTAAATCTTATTCACAGATCGTAGCAAATGTGAAAGACTTCAAGCAAGGAATGACTGAGTTTGTGTGGGAAGCTGATCAACGCCTAAAGAAAGCTATCAGAGAAGGAGAATTTAATTATGATGACAGAAAACATATGGAGTGGTTCATCACTATACTAATACCTCACCTACGCATACCTATGGGTCACCAGAATTTCGAATCACAGGACAAAGCTTTAGAAGACACTATGAACTAGAAGCTACGCCAAGGGAATATGCTTTGTTAGGAGTACAACAAATCCAGGAGTAGCTCAGGGAAATGCACATGGAGATTCAGGACCTACGAAAGGAATGAGGAAGGGAAGATGGCATGAATCTATGTTGCCTAATATGTCGAGTATCAGGGCATATGAAGGATCTGTGCCTAGAATACCTACAAACAGGAGGACCTAGCCCGATGCACCCTGGATCAAGTGAGGGACCCAGACTAGTATGACCGGGCCCAAGCGGACCTGCGTTATGGTGTGAGGATTACAACGTAGTTGGGCTGCATGACACCAACCACTACCCCTGTCCGGGTGCATATGTCTTAGATCGGAAGCAACAATGGTGTCAGTTTTGTCGATCAGTAGGGCATGATGAGCATAACTATCATACCTATGATCTAGTGATAGATCGGGGGAACTTGTATAAGGTACAGTCAGACCCCACCTTGCCAAAAACCCCCGCAGGAGTGAATGGCTCCCCCTCCGGAAGCAGGGGAGGATGTCAAAGTGGAAGCATAGGTCAGAGCCAGGGGCAATAGATCTGATATTAATATGGAGAGACATAGCACTTTGTGAGGGATTTCCCAAACCCTACAAGACAGTCCTGCAGGTTTTGCAGACAGTTGGACCATATGCTTTAAGACTGGCTAGTATTGATAGAAAAAATACAGGAGAAGCAGCTACCACCTACACAGAAGGTGCAGAGGTTTAAGACTGAGCTACGGGATAAGGATCCAAGCGTAAATTTTGTTACATGCAGTGGATTTACTACTAGGGGGATTGAGGAGAAGGTTGAAACTGAAATGCTGATCCGCAAGGCAGTTAGTAAACAAGAAAGGCTGGACCTAGAAAAAACAAGAGAAACATTTATAGTAGCTCGAAGGGACTTCATCGGGACTGAGGCATCTATGTCCCTACCCCCTGCTAATCTTAAGGCAGAAGAGGAGGTCAAACCCTTCTTGCAGGCATGTATGAAATTTCTACATAACCCAAAGGTAGTGAAAAATCTGCAGGCTTTAATAGATAGCTGCGCAATGCACTCTATTATGTCCCCCGATATTAAGGATGTGCACAAATTATACAGATATCAGAAATTCATTGGGAAGGAGATGCGGTTGAAAGCCTAGATCGGCAAGTACAAGATGGACCAGGTTATTTTAGACCTCGAATCGGATGCCAATGTATTACCTAAACAAAATTGGCAACGGATGGGAAAACCAAAGTTGGAAGGTCCACTATCCATCTACGCATGGCTAATCAACAAAATATCGTACCTTTAGGGAGGCTATCAAGGATTATGGTAGATATTGTAGGGGTTAAGGTCCAGAAAAACTTTGAAGTTATATAGATCATCGAGGATGTGGACACCTACCCTGCGCTACTAGGATTGGATTGGGCTATTGACATGGGCGGTATCATTAACTTAAAAAAAAGAAGCATGGTGTTTGAAAATAATGGCACAAGGGTGATAGTACCATTAGACCCTGCAGAAGGTAAACGCTACACTGAACCAGTACCCAAGGAGGAATATGTGGACTATGTCTATAAGTTAACTACGTGAGACACGGCCAACCCAATGGGGGATGAAGTACTTTGCGGGGAGGGGAATACTAAATGCTTATCTAATTCCAATGAGGAAATAGAGAATTGGGAGAACCAGTTACATGATGTCTCTATGCTGCATTGTCTTCGGATCACAAAAAACTTCCACTGTGTTTCCTCAGAGGTAAGGGCCCTGAAGGGACCAGGAATAATCGACTACTGTGGCCCAACCCCAGAAAAAGGTCAGGATGATCCACGAGAAAGTAGCATTAAAATGCACTCTACACCAGCCATAGGTTCAAAAAGTAGAGCTCTCATCCATTCGGATGCCTCTACGACAAAAAAATAGCTCTGTTTAAGGAAATACGCACTGACTACAGCCCCTCTTAAAACCTCACTTACATAGACGGTAAGGTTCTCTTGGGATAATGAATGTCAGGAGACTTTGTCATTGGTCGTAATTTTCCTATGAAGCAAGCCTCTATTGGGGGGTTAAGGGGGGACACGCATACGATGCATATGGTTGACCCATCGTAACAGATAGGCCAAGCCCATCGGTGATACGAAAACTAGCCATTGAAATAGTAACAATTGGTAAAAAGTAAAAGTTATCGTTCGAAGGAGCAGCCTCCGAGCATTTAATGAAATGAATTTTGGGGATTTTTTACCATTTCCTGGGGGACCCATCTCAGATAAATTTTACCTTACCATTGCAGGATTGGGGGTAATATAAAAGGAGTAGGATATTTCAGCGAGAGGTGTCACCTCACTTGCACAACTTGCACTCATCATTCTTCTCTTGGAAGAACTTGAGCAATTAGATTTCCTGTATCTGCACTATCCCTCTCATGTTTGGTCAACCTACTCCATATGATAGTATTTACCCAGGGCTGGGATTCATTTTTTGCGCAAGGATTCTGGCCACTAACTCTGCCAAACCTTCGGCCCCGACGGGGCCTGACGTTGAGGAAATAATGGAAGTTGAGTCTGAACTGGAAGAAATTCCCTCTACAGTGGTCACAAGGAAAGGAAAAGGAAAGGCATAAGGATAGGAAAAAGCTTCAAAAGTTGCAAGATGGGCTACCAGGAAGCCTAGGAATTCTTCAAGGCATGCCAGGTCTCTATTGAAATCACCTCTAGATCAATATGCGCAGGAGGGTGTTGTGCCTGCTAACCCAATAAATTGGTTACCTCTCTTCATTTTCCCATGTAGACCATCTACAGGAATGCCAAAAAACTTGGATGGCTTGGTCACCTATCTACAAACCCCCCTAACTCCGGGAGAAGTCCCTGTCATTAGTGATCCCTATGGACGACTCCACGAGGTCAAGTTTGATGATCATGACTTGGCGGACTTTGAAACCCTCCCTAAGTTGGCCCCTAAATTTTACTTCGATACAATCCATGGAAATGATGGAATCACAGTGGTGCCTCAGCGCTGGGTATGTGGCTTGGCCAGGTTTGGACTCTTGAATCTACTCTGGATGCCCCATTTTTTCCATTACAATGTCACAGATTGATTGGCTCACCAGTTTCTCACCCTCATTCATGATGGCTACTTATGGATTAGGGAAAAAGTCCCTACTGATGCTGCATTTATCCACAAGATTACAGGCCTTCCTATGCAAGGGCCGCACCCTCTGGAGTGGGTAGGCAAGAATTATGAAGCAGCTACCGCTACATTTGTGTAGTATACCTACAAGGTTAGTCAAAATCAGTGAGGGTGTGTGATCCAGACTACCAATGATCCTGCTACACAGATGAGTACTAGGCTCTTAGCCTGCAAGCTAATGAGGAAGTGCTAGATTGAAACCATCCCCACCTATGTTATTTAGTTGGCTGACTAGTGTGCGAAAGGCATCTCCTTCAATCAAGCACAATATTTATGTGATGAATTTCTGGCTAATGTCTGCGAATCCCAAGAGAAGGGGACGTCCTTCTTCTATTCATGGTTATTACTCCTTATAGTGCTAGTCACCTGGGACACTCCTGAGGAGTTGGTCCTCCCCGAGCTTCCTCCTGGGATGTGTGAAGGAGATCGGTATGCTCATTTATGGGACTCTAAGGATGCGCAATGCGTCAAGGATAAAAAAGTTTTCTGGATCCTCTTTCAAAGAAGTGTGGCAGCCACCATAAATTCCCGACCCCGGCTATCCCCAACTGTATATGACAAATACAAAAGTGTTGCAGTGTTCCAAGTTACCATGCACCATATTCAGATCCATAGCCTCAACAATAAGACATGGAAAACACTTCCATATATGGTAGTAGATGAATAAATTGACCTGATGATCATGCTATGGCCCCCAGCCTGGAAGAAAGGCTTCACAGACACCCGTGGGGAGACCACGGAGCCCAGCCAGACGGGCTCAGACATAGCCAAGAACAGGGATACACAGCTTCCATAGACCACCGTGGCCAAGACTTAGGTAGATTCTGATAGAGATACCACCCCTCCCCCCGGTATGAAGCGGTCAGGTGAGCAGGCACTAGGATCCCGAAAGAAACAATGTGCCCATTGCACACAATACGATGCGATGGTGGCAATGACTGATGGTGACCTCTAGAAAATCGCGGACACAATCACAATGGCTACAGAAGAAAAGTGGGCATCCATAGGGGCAAAGTGGAAGGCTGCGCTTGACACTCTCTAGGCCAAGCTCTGCACCCTTTAATGAAAAACAGATACGCTGCAGACAAGCATTGGCCAGGCATGGACCCCTTCGGTCACTAGCAGTACAACATTATTCATGGAAGAAATTCGTCTCTAGACTATACCTAGCGCTGCCCTAGTAGGAACTCAGCTCCAAGAATAACAGGAACCTAGTTGGACCTGGCTAAGCTGCCTCACGAAGCCTTACAAGGCCTCCACAACGCTGTATTCTAGCAGATTAGCCATCGCGACTAGTAAGTAAACCAACAACTTGGTACGACCGAGCACACCATCACGTAGTAGGCTGCCAATTTTCTCCTCGTTGTTTGATAGCAGACAGAGCTCAAAACAGTGATCCACCAGCTGTACACAAAGGTTACAGATGAGATCCTGGCCATAGACACACCTCAGGCTAAAGTGGAAAAATTGGTTGCAGCACTCAAAGCATCTAGGATGAAAACACACACCATCAAGACACAACTGGAACAACAAATCACCGACTTACAGGCCAAAATACAACCCAAAATGCCTCCGGAAGTATGCGCCCAACATGCTGCACTAGTAATCAATGCGACCAGTGTTATTTCGGGGTAGATTTCCCAAGGTGCCCAACTACTAGAATCAACCATGCAACTCTGAACTAAGGTCCAATGCGATCCGCTCCTCCATGAAATCAATTAGGACTTACGGCAGAAGAAAGAAGCTTTTGAGTAGGTCAAAGCTATGCTGCCCACCTTGGTGCCTGCACAATGCTTGGCATGTTTGAAGACCATCAATGATCTCCAAGATGAGATTGAGAAACTCTGGCGTAAACAACACATCATGGCAGAACGTCTGAAGCCTTCAGTAGCCACAACCCTCTAACTTTCACAGGATGTAGTTAGCGCGATCAAGCGACTAACTCAGAACCTTGAGAGTGTCACCGTGGCAACTGAAGGACCGACCTCCCAGGAGCTTGTATACATTCCACAGAGTGCAGCTGCTCAGAGTCAAGAAGTGTTACCTCCACTAGTCACAACCATTAATACCTTACATGCGCAGATAGAGGCTGCACCACCCCGGTGACTCGGGATGAGTCACAAGATTGTGTTGGGGGGCTGTTCGAACAGGGTCTCCTACAAGCTACAAAACTGGTCCTATTTTGTACATTTTTTATTATAATTAGTCTAGCACAAGGGTTTTGGGGTGGGAAAAATCCCCAAAAGCAATCTAATGGGTTAAAGGTTAAACTTGGAAAGGTTAGGAAATATTGTTATAAATAGAGGGAAATTTTGGATTGTAGGTAGAAAAGATGATGAAGAGCTCTTGATGTGAATTGTGGTTGAGAAGATCTATTTGGCTTTTTGGGGAAGGAATCTTGTTGGTTGTGTGTGCAGAGATCCATAGTCATGTTGTGTGTGTAGGTCGGGATGGGTATTGTAAGAGGGAATTAATGAATTGATGAATAAGAAAGGTTGTTTGAGAACTGATTCTATGTGTATTGTTTATGCGAATCATTGGTAATTGTTGTATTATGCGTATTCTGTATTCAGCTATGAAAGTTCTATGTAAGTGTTTTTGCTGCATCTAGATCTGTTTGTTCTATTTTATGCAATACTGAACTACTATCTTAAACGTATATAATTATCAAGCACCATAGTATAATTGACCCTGCGCACGTGGATGCAAAAAGAGACCTATAGTTCTTGCTTGGGAATAGGCAATCTGGACATCACAAGGCAGGACATAGCTATTCTTGCCTTACCTATTCTGTCTCAGGGTGCAGAAACCTGGTTCCAGCACCCACCCATACTACTTCGGGTGAGACTTTGACCTGTGCAAGTAGGTCACTGCTGAAAGGGATAGTTGTATAGGGGCTTGTTTGCAAACCTTGAACTCCGAACCTGGGTCAGGACCCCTCGAGCCAACACCATCACCATAATGTCAGGTGATGGTTGCAAATGGAGGAACTATAAATTTCTCTGGAAAATGCCATAATATCAAGCTAGCCATGGGGGAATATGTATTGAATAGTTCAATTCTTTCCATTCCAATGGGAGGTGCTGATGTTCTACTAGGAGTACAATGGTTACAATATTTGGGGACAACGGATTTTAATTTTGAAGAACTTTTCTTGAAATTATTTTGGAAGGAAAGGAATTTGAATTATGGGGTATCGCAGGGAAGCCAAGAAATATAATAAGCTCTAATGTCATGATAAAGCTTCTCAAGAAAGAAGAATGATGTCATATTCCCGTATGGGAAAAGCATGAATAAAGTGCAAAATGATGGAACAATAACGCAGATCATCATTTATGAAGAAAGAGGCCAATATGGAGACCTTTCATATTTCATTACAACAACAAAATATACATAAGAAATGGGCCATAATATGCATAACAGGAAATACAAGCCTCCAATGGACAAAAATCATGCAATAAGAGGTGTTGCAACCATGTATAAAAGCTGGAAGACCCTTACAACGTTATTTTATTGGATCTGAAACAACAGTAGATTATATGTCAGATCTATAGCTACTATTTGCATAAAAATTTATATGTATATCAAATACATGCACTATACAAGCTCCTCTAAAGAACCCCTCAAGGGTTTTCAGCAAAACACCAAGTACAAGTTGTAGATCTGAGATCTAATACTGCAGATATACTGAAAAATACAGATCTAGAAAGTGTGGCTGATCTAATATGATCAATAAAATATCTTCCTCCAATATATCTTCAAAGTGAAGGGTAGATCCCCATCACTAGAAAATCAACTCTCTAAATGGTCTGCCAAACCACCCTGCAACTCCACCTACAAATAATGCAGATCTGGAAGTAAAAATGCATTGTAGGGATCAAAATGAGGTTTGCCTATTGCCAAGATCTGAAAATGAGTCCAAGTCCCTCCAATATTGTCCTCCCAATGAAGTGGAAACCTCCTCCACTGAAAAGGAGCACTAAAATGGCCTAGATCTAGAGATCTAGTCTCCACTTGTTGCAGCTTGCAAAAACAACCAAACCCTCAATAGGATATGCACTGTAGTTGAAAGAAGAAGCTTGGGCTTAATCTAGATAGTGGAAAATGTAGTGCAAGACTCCTCCAAGAGCTACTCAATGGAAGAGGTGGGATTCCTGATCAAGAACACCCTATGCGAAACAACACTCTATCTTAGCTAAACAACAAGAGAAAGATATATGTCTAAATAGACCATATATTCAGAAATATCATATATATCAACAACCTCCATATGGTTTCCATCCTCTTCATTAAATATAATATGAGCTTGCAAACCCTAAGCCCCATCCAAAAAAATCACTACATTCACACAATGCATATCCATCTAAAACTGTAATGTACCTCATTCATGACCACTCCTTCATGGTAGCACTGTAGATTTGGTCAAGATTGACCCAGTCAAAATGATCAAGCCCCTTTCACATGAAGGGTGATTCAATTAAGCTGCCAAGAGTTGTCTCTTTCACATTTGGCATTGATTTATTCATGATTAAGGAGAAATATGGACCTCATTTTCCCTCCTATTCTTTAAACAAAGCAATAAAATACAAATGAATATTCCAATTAGCTCATGACTAATTGGGAATATTACAGTCCTCCCTTCCCAAATGTTGCTTGTCCTCAAGCAACTCACAAGGTGAGTGCTGCAACTCTTCTCCTCCTCCATTGGTGACACCAACATGTGATAAGTTTCCTCCATAAGCTAAGTGTTCACCAATCCATCCCTCCATGAATTTCTCCTCCAAAGTTCTCATGAGATGTAAATAATCCATCCCATAAGGAGACAATAGTTCAAATGAAACAAACATGGTTTGCCCAATGTTCTCCCTAAAACATGTAGCATAGTGAACATGGAGAATCTCCATCCCAAAGGGCACATACATACCTCCCATCCTCCCTCCATAAATTCCCATAAAAATTAAAATTACATCATCAATGTATGGGATCAAAACTACATACATACAAATATAAATTTGTGCATATTGAGGTGGGTCATAGTCCCACATGTGGAACCATCGCAGTGCATCTCCTGACTACATCAAATCATGATGTGGTAAGTGGCTTCCCTACCACTTACTTGCTACCCAATTCATCTCACTATGGTTGAAAGTGGGAGATATATTTGGTGCCTTTGGAGTGCACCCATCATGAAACAAAATCTTCTCCCTTTGTCCTCCAAGGGAGTAGCCATGTTCAGAAATTTTTGTGGCCCAAAGTTGGCCATGGAGTTTATAAGGTACAATAATCCTTCTTGGAGTTATGGCCTACATATACATGGTGAAATAATGAAAACAATAATCAAATGAAACATTGTTTACATGAGCATATTCTTCACCAAAATTCCTCCTTAAACAAATTGAGTGGTGCATAGATCTATCTCCTTTCTCACAAGAAGAAAGATATGGCTGAATTAAATCTTTTCTAGAGTCATTTTTTTGTACCAACTCCACATGGTTCATTCATCTTTGAAAATGTTGATGTAGTTCTCCTTCAAAGCCCTTCCAAGTATAGCTCCTCATGATAATGTTGTAGAATCTCATGGAATAGGTGTGGCTAAAAAATAACTCTTCATAAGCTCTTTGTAGTAACTTATCCTTGAGCTTGGAGGCCCTAGATAAGAAGAACCTACCATGATAATAGATGACTCCTTATTGGACTGAATATCCCTCTTCATGTAGCAGGTCATCAAGTATCATGCATGTATAGAGATCCTTGGAATAATCCACCAACACTTGGGATTTCCAGTATGGATCAATATCCCATAGTGACAACGCTGATGATATATCAACATAAATGTCTGTCATATGGTTTTTATCCTCCTTGACATCTCCCATGCCAAAGGTACATTTTGGAAGGTCATTCCTTCCATGCATCTCCTCCCACAATGTAGAATTTTAAATGAGAGTGGGTAATGATGATGCTAGGAGAGTGTCTCCCTCATCCTTGAGCCTACCCAATACTCCTAGTGATGTATCATTACCTTCTAATGATCCCATCCCTCCTATATCTATGCTTATAACATCATGTTGTGAGATATCTCTCACCAAATCTGAATGAGGTGGCCTCCCAGGTGGTTTGCCACTCGATAATAGTGTCCCATGCAGCAATCTCATGAGCATAATAGATGGGACTGTATGTTCCTTACTTCCAATGTGCAAATCCATCTCTAATTTCTGTGTGGAAGTTGTATTTGAGGGATGTGTGCACATGCCTTTGATCATTTTGGTCTTACCACTCTTTTTATTCACCCATTCCATTTGCAAAGCCTCCCAATTAGTGGTTACTTTTCCCAAAGTAATTAACCATTGAACACCCAATATCACATTGGTGTCAAGTATGTCAACCATAAAGAAGTGATCAATAAATGTATATGTTCCCATGATGACTGATAATGATGGTACATAATGCATGCATTGCATTGCTATATCTTCTGGGACCAAAATAGAGGATCCTCAAAAGCATCAGTGGGTATTTCCCTCCTTTGCACTAGTTGGGCATCAATGAAATTGTGGGTAGCCCCACTATCAACCAAAATAGAAATCCTCTGATTCAAGATGGAAACTTGAACTCTAAAGGTCAAGTACTTAGGAACTCCTCTTAAATATGCAAGATCCCCTCCAATAGGAGAAAATTCTCCAATCCCATCTCCTAATGGTGTTGGTTCTCCTCTTGCAGTGTCAGTGTTGTGACCTCTTCTTGGTTCATATTCTTCTTCCTCCTCATCATCTGAGAAGACCTCTATGTAATGTTCTTTTCCAGCTGCACATCTATGTCTAGGTGCCCAAGATTCTTGTAAAGTGAAGCAAAGCTTCCTCCGTCTTAGATCTCTCCAGACATCATCATTAAGAGGTTTTTTATTTTGACTCTCCTTTGAGGGAGCAACCTTTTCGTCTTTTCCCTTTGATGGAAAAGAGGGCTTATGCTGAAATGTTGCCTTTCATTTTGGCAAGGCATCTTGAAGGTCTCTATCCCTTTCAATAGCATCATGTAGGGTATTGGGCTTGTTATATTTAACCAACCCATGAAGAGTTTCATCTAACCAATCAATGAACATGTACACCCTTCTTGTTGGAGACAAATCAGGAACCATAACAGAAAGTATTAAAAATTCAGAGATATAGTTTTCTGCATTACCTGATTGTTTCAACTTTGCAAGGATCATGAATGGTGCTTCTGGATCTCTTCTATAAAATCTTTCCACTAGCCTTCTAGTGAAATCTAAATAAGCAGTCAAATTGGCATGACCTAATGTAGACAAACCATGGAACCACTAGTCATGTGCTTCACCCTCAAGGTGCAGTGCTGCAATCTTAATGGCCTCTGTTTTTGGAACCTTGTTTAACTGAAAGCATATTTCAATTTTTTCTACCCATGATTTGGCAGTACACTTGGATGACCCATAAAATTTGGGTAAAATTAATCTGCCCATAGTATGGTGTCGATCATGATTTTGAATGAATCCACCACTTCTATGATGATGCGTTGGTCTTCTATTTTTCTTCACTTGACAAAAATTCTGAAAACTCAAGTGATATTTGAACCTCTAAGTTTGAGATTCATACTCCATAAAATAGTCTTCAAGGGATTCTCTTTCTTAAAACCCTTCATTTCCCATGGCCAAAAATGTAGGCACGTTAGAGCGTTGGGAAACTTTTGGTTGATGCACTAGTTGATCATTCCAGTGATGAGACATGCCAGAGCCTTCTCCATGATGAAATACTTTAGGGGATTCCTTGAATTTTTCCATTATCATATCCTTGATCTCTCTAGCCATGTCCTGCATGGCTCTAAGAATGATATTAGGGAACTCCTTCTCTTCATCTTCACCTCCAGATAAAGGGGTTTTACCCTTGTCTTATTTCTCATCGGTATAATCAAACTTTCTGTGTCTTCTCTTTTGATACCTCTTCTTTCTATTAGTAAGAGGATCTCCTTCTTTCGATGACATATTGGCTTTTAGAATGCACAGGCTGTGCTAAGATGATGCTTTGATACCACTGTAATATTCCCAAATGGGAAAAGTAGGAATAAAGTGCACAATGATGGAACAATAACGCAGATCATCATTTATGAAGCAAGAGGCCAATATGGACACCTTTCACATGTCATTAAAAAATAAAAATATACATAAGAAATGGGCCATAAGATGCATAACAGGAAATACAAGCCTTCAATGGACAAAAATCATGCAACAAGAGGTGTTGCAACCATGTATAAAAGATGGAAGACCCTTACAACATTATTTTATTGGCTTTGCATAGCAGTAGATTATACATCAGATATAGATATTCTATGTGCATAAAAAGTTAGATCTATATCAGATCCATGTGCTATAAAAGATCCTCTAAAGAACCCCTCAAGGGTTTTCAGCAAAACACCAAGTACAAGTTGTAGATCTGAGATCTAAGACTGTAGATCTACTAAAAATAAAAGATCTGGAAAGTGTGGCTGATATTATATGATCAATAAAATAGCCTGCTCCAATATATCCTCAAAGTGAAGGGTAGATCCCCATCACTAGAAAATTAGCTCTCCAAATGGTGTGCCAAACCACCCTACAACTCCACCTACAGAAATAACGCAGATTTGGAAGTAAAAATGTGTTTTAGGGATCCAAATAAGGTTGGATTTTTGCCAAGATCTAAAAATGAGTCCAATGCCCTCCAATACTGTCCTCCCAATGAAGTGGAAACCTCCTTCACTGAAAAGGAGTACTGAAATGAGCTAGATCTAGAGATCTAGTGTCCACTTGCTGCAGCTTTCAAAAAAAACCAAACCCTCAACAGGATCTACGCTGTAGTTGAAAGAAGAAGCTTGGCCTTAAGCCAGATAGTGGACAATGTAGTGCAAGACTCCTCCAAGAGCTACTTAATGGAAGAGGTGGGATTCCCGATCAGGAACACCCTATGCTAAACAACACTCTATATTAGCTAAACAAGAAGAGAAATATATATGTCTAAATAGACCATATATTCATAAGTATCATATATATCAACAACCTCCATGTGGCTGCCATCCTCTTCCTTAAATAGAATATGAGCTTGAAAACCCTAAGCCCCATCCAAAAATATCATTACATTCACACAATGCATCTCCATCTAAAACTACACTATAACTCATTCATGGCCATTCCTCCATGACAACGTTGTAGATTTGGTCAAGGTTGACCCAGTCAAAATGATCCATCCCCTTTCACACCAAGGGTACTTCAATTAAGCTGCCAATATTTGTCCCTTTCACATTTGGCATTGATTTATTCATGATTAAGGAGAAATATGGACCTCCTTTTCCCTATTATTCTTTAAACAAAGCAATAAAATAAAAGTGAATATTCCAATTAGCTCATGACTAATTGGGAATATTACAAATGAGGCATAATTGCACAATTATGCTCACTAGAATTTCCCATCAAAATCATCTATTTCTCAAGATTTGTAAAAAGACTTGGACAATCATTTCAAGGTGTTTTAAAGTCCAAAAAATTCCAACCTATTCTCGATCATGATCATGCTATTCATTTGATTCTAGGAAGCGTTCCTCCAAACGTCAGGCCTTAAAAATATCCTTATGTCCAAAAGAGTGAAATTGAACATATTATTGTAGAAATGTTAAAGCTTGGTATAATTCAACCTAGTCAAAGTTCTTTCTCTGCTCCAGTAGTATTGGTGGACAAGAAGGATGGATCATGGCACATGTCTCTTAATTATAGGGAGCTCAATAAGCTCACTATTAAAGATAAATTTCCCATTCCTGCGATTGATGAATTATTGGATGAATTACATGGAGAAATTTATTTTACCAATTTGGATCTTCGTTCAGGTTATCATCAAATTAGAATGAAGACTAAAGATATTTTGAAAACAAGATTTTGAACTCATGAGGGTCATTATGATTTTTTGACCATGCCTTTTGGCCTTACCAATGCACCTTCTACATTTCAAGGGTTGATGAATTCCATTTGCAAACCCTTTGTTAGAAAATTTGTGTTAGTATTTTTTGATGATATACTAATCTACAACATGTCTTGGAAGGATCATGTTCAACATGTTGATAGGGTGCTCAAACTATTGGAGGAGAAAAAATTATATGCAAAAACCTCCAAATGTTTCTTTGGAGTACAAGAGGTGGAATATCTAGACCATATTGTATCTCACAAGGGTGTTAAGGTAGACCCTAACAAAATTAAAGCCATTAAGGAATGGAAAGTCCCCACAAACACAAAGCAGTTGCAAGGATTTCTCAGGTTAACATGGTATTATCTCAATTTTGTTAAAAATTATGGGAGAATAACAACACCTCCAATAAAATTATTGAAGAAAGATGCATTTTCATGGACTCTTGAAGCGACTAAGGCCTTTGAACATCTTAAAGAGGAAATGTTCCTAGCACCGGTCTTAACTACACCAAACTTCAAAAAAACCTTTATTGTGGAAGGCGATGCCTCAAGAAATATAATTGGTGTTGTTTTAATGCAAGATAGAAGACCCGTTTATTTTTAAAGCCGTCCAATCAAAGGAAAGTATTTACAGAAACCTATTTATGAGAAGGAAATGTTGGCAATACTACATGCACTAAAGAATTGGCGACCTTACCTAATGGGAAGACACTTCAAGGTAAAAAATAATCGTGATAGTCTTAAACACTTTTTGGAAAAAATACTATCTTCGGAAGAGCAACAAAAATGGGTCACAAAGATTTTGGGTTATGACTTTGAAATCATCCACAAAAAAGGGAAGCTAAATGTTGTTGCAGATGCACTCTTAAGAAAGGATGAAGAGGTGGAAGCATTGTTTTGTGCCATTTCTATTATCCAACCAGATTGGATAATTGAAGCAAGGGATGAATGGAAGAAGGATGAAGAATTTTGGATACTCATTCAAAAGTTGCAGCAAGATCCTAGTACATCTGATACATTTAGGTTGAAAAATGATTCCTTATGGTACAAAGATCGCTTATATATTTGTAAGAATTCCCAAATAAAACAAAATATTATTTTGGAATTACACACTTCTCCTTTAGGAGGACACTCAAGATTTTTAAAAACTTAGCACAAGGTGAAGAAAGATTTTTTTTGGATGGCCTTAAATGTGATATTCAAAATTTTTTGGTGGAATGTTTGGTTTGATAGCAAAATAAAGTTGATACAATTAAGACCCTGGGTCTTCTACAACCTTTATCTATTCCAAGTCAACGTTGGGAGGATATTTCAATGGAATTTATCATAGGTTTACCTAATTTTGAAGAAAAGAGTGTCATCATGGTGTTAGTTGATAGAATTACCAAGTATTGTAATATTCCCAAATGGGAAATGCAGGAATATAGCTCATAATAATGGAAATAGCAGAAATTATTAACACATTACATGTGATACAAATGATAGATCCATGGTATTATGTATAACAGTAATCAATAAGTACAAGATCATGGGGATCAAGCTCCTCAAGATAGACAAAAGAAGCCTCCAATGCCAAAATGCACCCAAAACATGTAATACACTGCTACTCAAAGTACTGAAGTAAGCACAGTGAAATTTTAGTGACTAATACTGGAGTTGGAACATATATATAAATGGATCTAATAGGATTATGCTCATACAGGGCCAAAAATGGAGATCTATGCTCCTCAACACTTTTCCAAGACAACCCAGGAGGGGTTTTTGGAAATACACTTAATATGAATGGTGAATCTAAAGCCCTAGGGTTGAAGATGCACTAAAACTAAAGAACATAGAAGGAGGTGGCTGAATCTGATGTAGATTTGAAATAAATCCTCCAAAAGGACTCTCTCAATGAAGGGTTGATCCCTTCAATGGAAATAAAACTACTGCTATCGAGGAAACTGCTGATGCTGGAACCTACTACTTCTGAGGAGAAGAACCATGTCCTAAAGGCTATTAGAGTGCTTATAATGATCTGGGCTTTTAACCATGGATTCTACTCAAACATCCCAGAAAAACCCAGAAATAGTTTCTCCCGATTTTAACTTTGGATTTTCAGCCATTTTTAGGTTGCCCACTGCAACAACTCATTAAAATAATGCAGATCTAGACTGGAACTGTGCTATAGGGAATAAAATCACCTTTTCCTAAAGCCAAATATATCAAATAATCCCAAGGGTCTCCTTTACTGGCCTCCCAATGGAAGGAAACCTTCCTCCACTGCAAAACTATCTCAGAAAACACCCAATACAATCTTCCACTACTACACCCTGCAACTCAACACGTCTCTCAAAAAAAACTGCGTTGTACCACAAGACTGAAGCTTGGTCTGAAACCTAAATGTGGAAATTTAGTGCCAACTCCTCCAAGAGCTTCTCAATGGAAGAGGTGGGATTCCTGATTAGGAACACCCGGTTCTAAACAACACTCAATTTCAGCTAAACAACTAGAAAGAGATATATGTATAAACAAACCATATAATTTAAACCATAACATATCATAACATGAATAATATGGCTTCCATCCTCTTCCTTATATAAGAAATGGGATTCTAAACCCTAAGCCCCATTCAATAATGACACTACTTACATGAAATGTATCTCCATCTAAAACTGTGTTGTCCCTCATTGAATGCCACTCCTCCATGACAATGTTGTTGATTTGGTCAAGTTTGACCTAGTCCACATGCTTTAGCCCCTTTTCACACCTAAGGGTGCTTTATTAATATGAAAATATGATCCACTTTCACATGAGAAGTGGTTTTATTCTTAATAAAGAGATTTACGGGTATCCCTACCCACTTATTCATCAAACAAGAAAGAAAAATTAGATTTTAATATTCAAATTAGCTACATGATAATTTAGGAATATTACAATCCTCCCCTCCCAAATGTTGCTTGTCCTCAAGCAACTACAAGGATAGATCTGCAAAATATGGGGAACCTTCATCCCCATGCTAAGCTCCACACTCCAAGCTATCATCCATATAAAATGAATCAACCTCCAGAATGGTAATTCATAGAAAAACTCCTCCCATGTGAGAGGCTCCTCCCAAAGACATAATTCAGTCATATCGCTCCCTTAATGAAGAAACAAGTGATGTAATGTAGCAGCCATATAATGTCCCATGCTCCCCTTTAATCATGAATAAATGTGGTAATTTTCATTCCCAATTGACACATCCGACCAATGTGTCATCCCTCTAATCAAGTCCCCAACAAGAATAAGAACATCATCAAAATATGGGATCACAATCAAAGTCATGCTAGCTGCCATGTGTAGTAATGGAGAAGGAAAATGGTCCCTCAAGTGAAACTAGCATATATTTACTCCTAACTCCATTAGAACATGGCATGATGAGTGGTTTTCCAACCACTTGTTTGCTGCCCCAATTTCCTCCCAATCTTGGGGAAGGTGCATGGTGTATGGTGCAAGTTGAGCATACCTTGCATAAGGTATCATCTCCCCCAAATATCCTAGGGAGTAGCCATCATCAATGCTACTTATGGCCTCAAGTATACCATGAAGTCTATAAAGAAAAGTGCCCTTCCTTAGAGCAATGCCCTGCACATGTATGATAAGGAAATGAAAATACATAGTAAATGAATCGTGATGTATAGAAATACAATCTTTACCATGCACCTGGTTCAAGCTAGTAAGGTGGCTCATAGATGGGCCTCCTCTCACTCCCAATGGGGAAGGAAGTGGGTGTGATAACTATATCAAAGAGTCATGTCTCTCCTCATCCTCCAAATAATCCATGCATCTCCTAATATGATGGTGCATCTCCTCTTTGAAGCCTTCCCAAATGAATCCCTCCAGGATACTACGGTATGCTCTTATAAAACCAATGGGTTTGGAGAGAAACCCTTCATATGCTGCATATAGTAGCTTCTCCTTGAGCTTAGAGGATTTAGTCAAGAATACTCTATTCTGAAAATATATGACCCCATATACCATTGTATATCTCCCATCAGATAGTTGGTCATCAAGCACTCTATATGAAAATAGATCCTTAGAGTATTCCACTAATAGCTGGGATCTCCAGTAAGGGTCAATACTCAATAGTGACATCGCTACTAATCTATCATGTGAAGCTTCTATCATGTTGCTACTCTCTTCTTTGGAATCTCCTATGCCAAAGTCACATACCGAGATGCTACAACCTTGCCCTTGCTGCTCCTTTCTCAGCGCAATATCTAAAGGGAGAGTGGGTAATATTGATGTTGGGAGAATGTCTCCCTCCTCCTTGAGTCTATCTAAGACTCTCAGTGTTGTGTCAATTCCTCCCAAGGTCTTCACCCCTCTTGGATCAATGAGTGGTGCAACCAGATGTGAAGCATCTATCATCATAAACTAATCTGGTGGTATCCTAGGTGGAATGCCTCCATGCAATGAGACATCAATATCAAGAGTAGACTGCATATATGAATGGAAAACTTTTTCCTTGCACTCACTACACAAATTAGTCTGCCTCTTTTGTGCATCAACCTTCTGAAATAGATAGGGGTGTGTGATCCTAATCATATGATGCTGGCCATCCTCCCTACCTTCTCCTTTCATCTGCAAGGTATCACAATATATCAATAATGGCACATGTTGTTCATGGATTGTGCGTTGATATCCACATATGAGATCCTTTGGAACTTCTTATAGTGATACAAGAACTCCTCTCATTGGAGAAATTGCTCCATCTACCTCTCCATGAGGTACTAGATCTTCTCCTGATGTGACATCATTTTTACCTCTAGCCTTCTCTTCCCCTTCATCATGAATGGAGGTTACCTCATTATCATTAAGAGGCTCTTTTTTTAGATCCTCTTTTGAAAAAGAGATCTCCATGTCTTCCCTTTGAGAAGAGAGATCTTCCTAAAGTGGGGATCTTGCCTCTAGCAAGGTATTCTGCAAGTTTTTAACCCCATAAATAGAATTCTGGAATGGAGTTGGGTTTATGGATCCTTCCAACTCATGAAAAAGTTTTGTTTTTTTAGGCTTGGTTAGCTCAACCAAGGATGTATCAGATCTTTTCACTAACCTCCTAGTGAACTTTGAATAAGTAGATAAATTTACATGATTTAAGAAATAAGTTTCATAAAACCACCAATCATAAGCCTTACCTTCAAGATGCAGCACTTCTACTCTAAGGGCTTCACCTTCTGAAACTTGGTGTAGCTAGAAATATGTGTCTAACTCCTTTACCCAAGTGTTTGCTATACATTTAGGTGATCCATCAAAAATAGATAGAAAGAATCTACCCAAATCATGCTACTTGCAACACTTGCTTCTATTGTGATTGTTAGGTATTCTATTCTCCTTGATCTTGCAAAACCCTTGGAAGTTTAGATGATATTTGAACCTATGAGATTGAGATTCATACTCTTAAAGATGGTCACCAAGAGTCTCCTCCTTTGGTACATCTCCTTCCTCCATCTCTCTTGCTATGAACATAGGTATGGTACAACATCATAGATCTAATTGTGTGGTTGAATGGTCAAACCCATAATATGAAGAATTGGAGCTTTCTTCATGTGTAAAACTTCTTGAGGGATCTTCATGTATTTCCCTCCTCATTCCCTTGATTTCTCTGTTAATACACTAAATATGAATATGAATGGTGGATATAAATCCCTAGGGCTGAAGATGCACTACAATTGAAGCACATAGAAGGAGGTGGCTAAATATGATGTAGATTTGAAAGAACTCCTCCAAAAGGACTCTCTCAATGAAGGGTTGATCCCTTCAATGGAAAGCAAACTACTGCTGTTGAGGAAACTGTTGTTCGAAACTACTACTTCTGAGGAGAATAACCATGTGCCAAAGGTTGTTAGAATGCCTAGAATGATTTGGGCTTTTAACCATGGATTCTACTCAAACAAACCATAAAAACCCAGAAATAGTTTGGCTAGATTTTAACTTTGGATTTTTTGCCATTTTTAGGTTGCCTACTGCAACAACTCAATAAAATAACATAGATCTAGATTGGAACTACACTATAGGGGATAAAATCACCTTGGCATGATTCCAAATGTATCAAATAATCCCAAGGGGCTCCTTTGGCTTCCCAATGGAAGAAAACCTTCCTCCATTGCAAAACTAGCTCAGAAAACACCCAATACAATCTTCCACTACTACACCCTGCAACTCAACACATCTCTAAAAAAAAATGCATTGTACCACAATACTAAAGCTTAGTCTAAAACCTGACTGTGGAAATTTAGTGTAAACTCCTCCAAGAGCTTCTCAATGGAAGAGGTGGGATTCCCAATTAGGAACATCTAGTGCTAAACATCACTCAATCTTAGCTAAACAACTAGAGAGAGATATATGTCTAAACAGACCATATAATATAAAAGATAACATACCATAACATGAATAATATGGCTTCCATCCTCTTCCTTATATAATAAATGAGCTTCCAAACCCTAAGCCCCATCCAATAATGACACTACTTCCATGCAATGTATCTCCATCTAAAACAACCCCGTCCCTCACTGAATACCACTCCTCCATGACAACAATGTTGATTTGGTCAAGGTTGAACCATTCCACATGCTTCAGCCCCTTTACGCACCTAAGGGTGCTTTATTAAGCTGAAAAGATGATCCAATTTCACATGAGAAATGATTTTATTCCTAATAAAGAGATTTATGGGTCTCCCTACCCACTTATTCATCAAACAAGAAAGTAAAAATAGATTTTAATATTCAAATTACTTGCATAATAATTTAGGAATATTACAAGTATACACACTTTTTTGCATTATCTCATTGATTTAAAGAAAGTACAGTTGCTATTACATTTATGGAAACAATTCAAAATCTACATGGAAACCCAAAGATTATTGTAAGTGGTAGAGATCCAATTTTTACTAGAAATTTTTGGACGGAATTATTTTCTTGTTTGGGTACTCAACTAGCTCATAGCTCATCTTATCATCCTCAATCTGATGGTCAAAATGAGATAGTGAACAAATTTTTGGAAGGATATCTTCATTGTTTTGTACATGATAAACAAACACAATGGGTCAAGTGGTTACCTCTAGATAAATAGTGGTATAACACTTCCTTCCATACTGCAACAAAAATGACCCCATTTATGGCACTTTATGAATATCATCCACCATTCATCACATCATATTTAAGAGAAAATTCTAAGGTTCAAGAAGTGGAAGATCACATCGAGCATCAACAAGAAGTTCTCCAAGTCTTAAAGGATAACCTAAATTTGGCACAAAATCAAATGAAACAGCAGGCAGATCAACATCGTAGCAAGAGAAGTTTTGATGTAGGAGACTGGGTATTTTTACAGCTAAAACCATACAAGAAAATGTCCCTCAAGCAAGCTAAGAAGGATATTAAATTATTGCCAAAGTACTATGTTCCTTACAAGGTGTTGCAAAATATTGGTACTATGGCATACAAATTTGAGCTTCCTGCTTCTTCACGAGTGCATCCAGGTTTCCATGTTTCATGCTTAAATACAGTTATAGGTGACAAAATTATAGTTCAAACAATATTTCCAGAACTTGATGAGGAAGGAAAAATCATATTGGAACATGAAGAAGTCATGGAAAAAAGAACTCGACAATTACAAAATCAATCAATTTCAAAGTATCTCATCAAGGGGAAGAACTTACCCACTAAAGATTCTACATGGGAGGGTGAGAATTTTATACAGAAGCATCCAGAGCTACTGAAGCGTTGAGGACAACACTTTTTTGAAGGAGAGGGGCATGTTAGGTCCCTATATTACTAGTGTAGTCCCTTATTGTTGTTATTGTAGCCCCGTTATTGTTATTGTTATACCCCTGTAACCCAAATATTGTTATTATTGTGCCCTTACATTATTATTGTTAGGTCAACTAGGATTTTATTGTGACCCCATGGATTCCTATATATAGAAGGAGGTTTGTGATTTGTATCATCCAAAAATTTTTCATTTATGTAATGTAAAGGAGGTTGCCCCCTCGAAGTGGCTTATTTCTAAGGCTTTGATCTCTCTTTTCTTCTATTCTTGGAGCTAGTTTCATAACATAAGGAAACTTGTGACTTGGACAAACTCATAACAATGTTAGTGAGTGTACATGAAAGAATTTCACTTGTATGCTTGTGCATCTCAATTTTATCAATGGAATGTATGTCATTAATATCAAATTAAAATGCAATTTTTTTGTAATCTTCTACTGTCTTGGGCTATGGAATCTGTGCTTGGAGAAAATCCATCTTCATTTTTCCTTTCTTAGAGTAAAAGGTTGACAACAGTCTACTCTAAGAGATGGAATTCAGTTTCCAGAATTGAATATATGTATTGGTCTTCAAAACTTCATTCTTCAATTTAATTTATCTAAATGTATCAAATATGCTCTTCTCTTTCTCCCATGTAACAACTATACTTGTCTGAATGTCTTGTTTTTGATCTTGTGAAGCTGTTGATGTGGTAGGAGAGGCTGTAATCTGACCACCTACTTGTGATGAAGTAGGTGTCTCTTTGGTGATGATGATGACTTCCTACTCTGAGTCTTTGCCTGGGTTCACCTTGGGATTGAGCTTAGTCCTATTCCTGTACATGATTTTGAATTATTTGCTAGAAGTGTCAGCCACTAAAGGTGACTCTTCTTCCCTCATCATTTTTCCTTATTTCTCCTATGGGACAAGAGTCTGTGATGTTGAAGTAGAAACCAAATGTTCCTCAGCTTCTTATAGAGTTTTTTCAGTCCATTCTAGTTGGTTAATATATTTCTCAATCTTTGGCCTATGTGTATGGATGTAAGGTGTAGATTATTTTTCCACCCTTAACTTAGAAATGGTACCTCATGGGTCATATGACCATATAAAACTGAGGTTGAAATGCATTTCCTTTAGAAATTTGTCTGCTTCCTCCCCTGCTTTCCTGCTATTACAAATGAAAGGTCCTATTTTTTTTTTTATTCTAAATTGAGGTTTCTTCTTTGCAGACACAAAATGGACTTCATCTGCATTGAGAATATTCTTGGTGTATTATAGAGCAAAAATCCTCATTGGGAGGAATTTTGGGACCTATATGGGGCAAGATCACATCCATATATCCTCATTTTTGTTTAATTATGGTAAAGATACCAGTCTCTTGTTTTAGTTTGGTCTGATAGCTGCAAAATTTTCCTAATGTCTTCATTGATTCTTGGATCCGAAGTGTTGCTTAGAAGACTGAGTGCTAGATGTAAAAATAGTTCTATGACCTGTTTGTATGAATATTCTTTTTGTTCCTTCATCACCATTGTAGTCCAGAAGATGACAGACTACTGATTTCCATCATCATCCAATGTAATATCCAAAAATAGGGAAAATCAACAATATTGGGAATATCTTATAATATCCCAAGATTGGAAATCCAACAATACACGAACACAAAACTAGAAATAGCAGTGAATAAAATCATACCAATATGTATGGAAACCATGGAGCCATTTTATTATGTAAATCAATAGCAAACATGTACAATACAACTCAAATGATCAAGGAAAACAAGCCTCCCATCAATACATATGCCAAAAATGGAATGCTGCTATATTGCAGAATGTTCATGAACATGTACAACGCAGTCAGAGATGGTACACTGCTACATGGGAATGTAAAATAACATTAATCTACAAATAGATGGCTCATACAATGTGGGGAGTGAAGATATAGACTCCTAAAAACAATTTCTAGTCAATCCTGGAAGGATTGGCTGAAATATACAAAATTGCAAAACACTGGAGTTGCAGTCCCAGGACTGAGTAGCATCTATAACTCAAGATCTGGATGGAGATGGATGAAGATGATGCACAAGCTGAATAGACCTCCTCCAATGGATCTTCCAAGTGAAAGTCTAATCCTAACACTGATGATATCACCCTCGAAACAACCTGCAAACCCTCACTGCAAATACTCACTGAAAATAACGTAGTCACTGAGGGATATTGTGTTGTAGGTGCAAGAAAATAGGTTAACCAAGTGCCAAGATCTAAAATATGCTCTAAGGGCTTCCGAAATGATCTCCAAAAGGAAGGAAAGCTTCCTCCTCTTAAAAATAAGCTCAGGAAGTGGCGTTGAGGAACCTCCACTGCAACACCCTGCAACACAACTCAGCTCTAAACAAAAACTGCGTTGTAGCTAAAGGAGGATGCTTGGACTGAAGCCTGAATGTGGAGAAATGAAGAAAAAACTCTCTCAAGAGGCCTCTCTTGAAATGATAAGGAATTCCAAAACATGAAATCCTGGTGCTAAGTAACACTGCAACTCTTCTAAATAGCAAGAAAATTCCAAATAGTCTTCCAGACCATAAAATCAATAATACATAACATGTATAAAAATGGCTTCCTTGCCCTCATTTTAAACAATTTAAAGCCCTCTAAACATGGGTACCACTCATTAAGGTTTCCTCCACCAAGGAATCTTCCTCCCATTCACACTACGCTATCTCTCAAAGTGATGTCCACCTCCTATCCCAGCGTTGTTGACTTGGTCAAAATTGACCTTGTCTACATGAAAATGTCCTCTTTCACATATGAGGGTGTGAAATCCAGATCTTATGACTATCCCTTTTCACATTATGAGGTAATTTATTCATATTTTTAATATGCATGGGATTCCTTACCCATTTATTCAACTGTAAGGTGATGCATGATAAATTTGGAATATTACAGTCCTCCCCTCCCAAATGTTGCTTGTCCTCAAGAAATTGTAAGGATAGAACTGAAGTGCCTCCTCTTCTCCCCCTGTAGCATCCTCATATGATAAAATCCTCCAAGGATCAAGATGATTTCTCATCAATATGTCTCCAGGATGTCCCTCCCAAGTATGCAAGCTAACTTTTTTTGTGCATCCCAAATAGCTAACATCATGTAAACCATCCATGGAGGAAATAATGGGCTATCTACGGGTCTCTTTGAGGCATGGAATCTGAAAGGTATTGGGAATTAGCATTCCCATGTGGATCCTCCATCCCCTAGCTATTAACCATACAAAATGAGTCACCCTCCAAAATGGTAACACATACAAATCATCCTCCACCTTGAGCTCCTGCAATGTTGGTGGGCTGAAAACCTGATCATGGTAGACAAAATAGCCTACCCCACACTGTCCTCCTCTGCACTTATGATAAGTGTAGAGTGTTTTATGATCTTGGGCTGCAATAATGTTGCCCTTAAGAGGCAAGATGAAGACTATATCTTCAAGGATCTCTCCTCCACCGTTTTGAAGCATGTTGGCCCAAACCATCTCATATATGATGAATAGGACATGATCATCATATAGCACCCAAATTAGAATATTACTGAAGGTTCCATATATTTCTGGAAGGTACCAATAGTCTCCCAAGTGGTTACAATGTAATTTTTCTAACTGCTGCTTCATAAAATGACATGGAAAGATGTTTCTTGAAAAATAGATAGTTGTATATGTCAAAACCTCTACTAGTGAATATTAAACAGCTTGGTGAATCAATTGAGCATACATAAAATAATAATGAAACAGTTTCCCAAGGCTACATAAGAGATGGCTGTCTCCATCACAATAGTTGGCAAAACAATGACCATGGAGCCCAAAGAGAAGCTTGCCCTCTTGTGGAGAAATGTACTGGATAGAAATGGTAAGAGCATACAAATATTGTGTTAGATAACTCATGTATGTAAAAGAAAAATTCTTACCATGTGTTGGAAGTAAGATGATATATGGATCCATGAATAAGTTCTCCATAGTGGTAGGACATACTCCTATGAAGGGGAATGTACCATGTGTTTCATGAAGATCCTCCTTCTTATGCTTGGAAATCCAAGTTAAGAAGATCACACCTTGGTAATATATGTCTTCGTCCACTACTCCATCACTCTCATCTCCTCCTTGTCCACCAAGGGTATCATATGTGAATTTATCCTAGGAACACTCCATCAATAAACCCTAGTTCCAAAGTGACAACGTTGTTTTCCTATGTAAATAGGCTCCTGCCATCCCATAACTCCATTCTTTGGCATGCCCATTTTCAAAGACATATCTCACAATGTTTCCATATATAGGAAGCTCCTTCCAAGGTGGAAGAACCTCCTGATCATCTAAGGGTAAGGATTATCCCCTTTGCACCATGATAGTGCCATCTCCTACTCCTCCATCATACAAATCATGTGGTGAAAACATAATGATTGATATGAAGAATTTCATATCAACATAATGTATCCATACTCCTTTCTACCGCATGATGCAAGTATCCTACCAAAATTCTTCCTCCCTCATACCCTTTGAAACAGGATATGTCTCAAGATGGCCAAACTATTTTAAGAGTAGCCAACGCAGCCATGTCTCCTACTGCCTAGTGTCATAAATTTGCAAGTATCTTACCAGCTTCTTTCTCTCCATCCACCCCCATTCACCACAATGTGGATATCTCCTATCATGCTCCACCTTGGTACCCTTCCAAAGAAGACTACCATCCTCCCAAATCAAATTTCTATCATTTCATTTCATGGGATATTGAAATGCAATATCCTCAATCACCAAGTTGATCCCATAAGGATCCAAATAGGTGGTAGGAAAAAACCTCCCATCATGATGTTTAGGCTCATCAAGAAGTATCCAACACAAAAATGAGAGATGTTATCCATCCTAAGATGTCCTCCATCATCTATCTGCTCCCCCTTTGTTATGTATATGGGAAGGTCATTGCAATATTCCAACAATGTTTAGGCCCCCAACTTATCACTGTTGCTAAATGACAACGTTGTTAATTTCTCCAATGATGTACTTGTTGTCTCATGCTCCAACTCAAGGATGAACATATGGTTTTGTGTAAGTTTATTTGGAACAAGATTCATCCTATCCTCCAAGTTTTCAAACCGCAAGCTCAAGTGTGGTATAAAACTCACCAATGGTATATGAGGATGATGGTTCCTCCCTTCCTTGCATAAGTCAAGGTGGTACAGTGCAGTGAAATTATGTTGCTCTAAATAAGCAACATGTGATGGTATACTACCCTCCATAGAATTTTCTAAAACAATAGGAGATGAAAACTTAGGCATACCTCGGTGAATTTTGGAATAATCTTGTATGGTTGCAAGAGTTTCTTCCTCTAAGGTGTTGGCTCCCCCAACTGCTGATGTGGAAGGATACTCCTCCAAGGTTATGACAGTGCTAGTACAAGTCTCCTCCACTGATTTCTCTTTTCCAAACTTTCTAATAAATCTTTGAGTAAACTCAGCAAAAGTATGCACTCTTGCATGACTCAAATGGTTGAACCACCAAATATTGGCCTCCTCCTCAAGGTGCAGTGCTGGAATTTCTACAGCCTGTCTCTCTACTACTTGATGTAGTAGGAAGCATGCATCAAGTTTTATTGCCCAAGCCATTGTTGTAGATGGCCCATCAAAGGTAGACAATAGAAACCTATTTCCCTTGATTCTCCTTGTGCTGCAAGGTCTCCTCTCTTCCTCCAATTGAATGAACTGAGGGAAAGATAGAGTCTCCTTGAAGGCTCTAGGTTGAGATTTGTACTCAACAAGGTATTAAATTAAGATCCTGTGATCCAAGTGTCCTTCGTCTTTCTAAAATTTGTCCTTTTTTTCAAAAGGAAAGGGCATAGTCCCACTGCTTCTTCTTTTCTTGACCTCCTTGTTGAGGTCCTTCTCACTTCTGAAAAGAGATGAGAGAAGGCTCATTCTCTCCAAAATTCTAATCTTCTTCTTTGTATTCTTATTCCCTGGTTAGCATAATGGTTGAAACTCACAGGCTGAGCCAAGATTATGCTTTGATACCACTGTAATATCCCAAAATAGGGAAAATCAACAATACTGGGAATATATTATAATATCCAAAGATTGGAGATCCATCAATACATGAACACAAAACTAGAAATAGCAGTGAATAACTGTTGATATTGCAAAAAGATGATGAGCTTAGTGAAAATATTCACCTTCACTAAGTGGGCCCGCAGGCTATTTTTGGCGCAAGTCTATTTTTAGACTATGTCTATTTTTAGACATGTCGATCATATTCTATGAGTTGCAGGATGCTATTTGTGGATGGTTGGTCAAGTTGGAAAAATATATGGACTTTATTTTTAGACATATTGGGCAGAATCTATTTTTAGATTGGCAGTCTAAAAATAGATATGGATAATATTATTAGCTCTTAATAATATTTGGACTATAAACAATATCTTATTCTCTTGGAGCACTTCAGTTAAGTGCATAGATGTGGCACATGAGCTGAAAAAATGAATTATGCTATTCCTGAGGGTTAAGTGGAGCTATTGCATGGAGACTTTAGTTAGAACTCATGTGACAGAGTTTGGTGGAGTTATTGAGGTAGTTGGTGGAGTTGTGTTCAGTTTAACTTAGTTAGACACAGTTGAGCTAGTTGTATCTAGTCTAACTAATTGATACACTAGTGAGAGTGGTGTGAATTAATTAATAATTAATTAACTAAATAATAACTCATTAATAAATTTAATAATACATCAGTTAACTACAATGCATGGACAGTTTCAGTGGAGACCAGTGGAGAGGTAGGTGAAAGGGCAAGTTGACTATCAATTGTGACTATAGTGTTGCATTATTTGCAACACACAATGGTTGGAGATGACAATGAGGATCGCGTGAGCAAGGCTGGACCAATTCGAGTTCATTCAAAGTCAATATTTAGTAGGGATTGCATAGTAGAGGCAAAGCAGTAGGTGGCAAAGATCTATGCACATGGATTTGCTAGATCGGGCCTGATTAGTGTGTAGCAATTGTATTGTACTGAGAGCTTGATATGATCAGATTTGTATGAGGATTGTTACATGATCTCTATGACATATATTATATACAGATAGTTTGGGTTTTTAGCTTCAGGCTTTCCTGTTAAAACACTGTGTTCATATGTGTAAATTTTTATGGTTTCAATGTGTGCATGCAATTGATTTAATTTCCGCAAGTAATGATCAATAGTAGAAGAGATTATGTATTGTGCATGAAGTCAAATAGTGTGTGATCAGGAGAATATTAGATGTATAACACATTAGTTATATAATTTCTACATGGTATCAGAGTGATATTGATCATTGGAGCAATTGCAAAGCATTGAAGCGGTTGAGTTTTGTGCTGGTGGAATTCGAATTTGCAGTAGTGTTTTCTTGGTGTCGAAGTTGAGATGTCTTTCAATGGATTGCGATTGGAGTATGCCCTTGAGGGTAGCTCAAATTATATTGCATGGAAGGACAGGATGGAGGCAGTGCTGGATGACAATGGGTTGAAGGAGTTCATAGATGCAGAAATTCCAAAACCTGCTTCTAGCGATGCTGCCGCACTTGACGCATGGCAAAAGAAGACAGCAAAGTGTCGAAGGATTCTATTGGAAGGTGTGAAGGATCAAATAGTGTCCAACCTTCATGGTAAAGCTTCTCCATTCTTGATGTGGAAAGCTTTGACAGACTTGTTCCAAAGCAAGAGCGGCCAGAGGAAGTTGGCGCTCAAGGATAAGCTTAGGAAAATAAAAATGGAGAAGGGCGAGAGTATACCCAAGTACCTCATGAAGTTTTTCTAGTGTAGGGATGAGTTGGGAAGTGTGGGGGTTACTGTATATGAAGAGGAATTGGTGAGCTTGGCTCTCCTTGGGCTTCCGAAGAGTTGGCATTCCTATGAGGACTCTGTCAATGGTTGAGAGAAACTGCCAGGATGGGAGCGACTTTGGTCGGATCTTGTGCAGGAGGAGATAAGGTGGAGTACCAGGGATGGATATTAATCGAAGAATGAAGATGAATAAAATTGTGCTTTGGCTACTAAAGCAAGGAAGGGGCAGGGCAATAAAAATAATCCTCAATCCAGTGCGAAAGGTAAGAAGCAAGACATGTCCAAGGTGAAGTGCTTTCACTTTCACCAACACGGACATTATGCCACTAATTGTCCACAGAAGAAGAAATATAAGTAGGCTGCTGGATCTGTAGCTGGAGAGGCCTTAGCCTCGCAGTTTGAGCTGGATTTTTCGTTGATTTCATGCTTGGTTTCAAGTGTGATGGGATCAGTGTGGTTTCTTGACAGTGGTGCGTCTTTCCATATGACCGGAGACAAAGGTTTGTTTACTGATCTGGATGAGAAAGATCTTGGAGTGCACATCGAGATGAGCGATGATGGTAGATACAGTGCGACTGGTATCGGGACCATTTCCTTTGAGAGGGAGTCTGGAAAACCTTTCATCTTGCAGGATGTCATGCATGTTCCAGATTGAAGAAGAATCTGATCTTTGTGGCGATGTTGGAAGACAAGGGCTATGATGTTGTTTTTAGTGAGGGAAAGGCTTTCCTGCGTAGTAAAGCAACTGGTGAAACCCAGAGGATAGGGGTTCTAGTTAAGAACCTTTATCAGCTTGTAGGTAGATGGATGGGTATAATGGAAGGCAAGGCAAGTATGTGTGGTGAGTGGATGAGGGTGAGCTATGGCACAAGATATTGGGCCATCTTCACCATGGTGCTTGGAAAATTTTGCACAGATTTATATTGGGCTTCCTGAATGTACACTCACATACGATTAGTGCAAGGGATGTACTTTGGGGAAATCAAGTAAGTTTTTCCACCATGATGTTAGCAACCTATAATATAGGGGTCATAATTTTGTCTTGAATATTGATAATCTTGTAAATCTGTACATACTTTTCCTTCTTCAAGTTGTATTCTCATATTTTGTAAAAAAATAAAAAAAATAAAATCAAAAAATCAAAAAGAGGGTAAAAAGTCCTAAAATAATAATCAAAGGACTTAGAAAAAATAAAAGACCCCAAAAGAAAAATGAATAAAACATGAAATTGTGCTAGCATAAATGCCACTACTTTTTACTTTTCGACTATGGCAGACTGTCAATAAATTCCATAGTCCATGATGAATTAAACAATTTAATCTTCACTTGTCATGTTTCAATTTCACTTGTTGTAGATAGAGAATAATGAGTTGTCATACAGTTTAATCATGACAATTCAGTAGTTAGGTAGAGAAATAAAATGAATCCAACAATTTAATCTAGATTCATGGATGAAATAAGTGTAGAATTAGATAGTTTACTTTCTTTCAGAAAAAATAAATGTTGTGAAGGTTGCTAGCTAAAATGCACCTTACTACAAAGGAAGAAAAATGTTAGCATGGTAAGCTGGGTAGGTAGAAGAAGGTGAAAAGTATCAATGTAAATATCATTCATCATGGGCTACAACATAACTAACTTCCCCTTCCCATAGTCATGAAACATTCTAAACTATCAGTCAGAAAGGCTCAAGGCATTTCCTTGACTTTTGTTGGGACCGGACCCAAGGCTCTATGATTGATCAGTTAAAAGTGTGAAATGTCCATATTAATCCTTTAAACTTACATCAATTTTCATTCATGCATTCACCCCCTGAATAATCCTAAGTAAAACTCCATTTCTTACTTAAAGGCATTATAATTCCCATCTGACTAATTTCCTTCATCATTTGAAAGCATTAAACCCTCAAAATTACTTTATATCTTAAGTTAAAGTGATAAGATTAATGCAAATTGTCTTTTAAACTCCACTTTACTTATTATGTTTATGTATTTTGAGTATACCTTGTCCCCTTTTCATATTAATTTTAACTTATCTATTAACTCCCTATAGAAAAAAAACCTTTTCCTATATTATATAACTCCCATTTATATAATAAGCCCCTAAATCCCACTTATTATAACTTTAGCCAAAGTTATTTAATCCCCACATGTTTAAATAAAAACCTGCATTATACCCCCTTTGGCTAAAACTATCCTTATATATATACCTCACCCCTATGGTAGTTAAATCACTTTGGTTTAATTAACCATATAATAAAAATATATGAAAAAACCTTTAAAACATGTTTTATATGTGTTTTAAGCAAAAATTTCCCGAAGTTTCATTTAAACTAAACTTCAAAAGAGATAACCATATCTCCTTGTATATTTTACCTTGCCCAACTCCCTAACCTAAGGTTAAAACCCTAATCTGAGTTAAAATCTGCAATGCATATCCCATATTCCCTAAACTTCCAGTCCTAACCCCAGTTAAATCCCAATTTAAAACCCCTCCCGATCATCTTTTCATTGAAAAAGTTATTTTTCTATATAAAAATTAATCAGGTCCCTTTTATTATTGGGGTTAATGTCAACCCTCTGATCTCCTCTATCCCTTTAATCCAATGGTTAAAAACTCAACGCGATATTTTATTACATTCCCATCCCTTCCCCTATCGTGTAGCATGACCACCATTGGATTTTCCATCAGGTCCAGATCGGACGATCCATATGCAACCTGATGACTTTCATTTCCCCACTCCTTTCCTTTAGATCATGACCCTTCTCTTGTCAAAGCCAGATCCGGCGCCCGATACCTCATATCGCGCCCATAAAGTAATCGACCGATGTTTTGTAAAAGTCATGCGATATGGGTGGTTTTCCCAAACCACCCTGCGTTGACATGTCACAAAACAATTGGATCGCATTTGAAAAGTAATTTACCACTTACCACTCTGGAGCTGCGCGAATATCGCCTAGTGGTATTCCGAAACCACTTCCACTTAACCTGTAGTTAATGTGATTTAACTATGATTCAAACTATGGTTTAAAACATTATAACTTAATTTTTTTATCACATTTTCATCTATTCATGCCTTTTAACCTGAGAAACCTTTGAGAGCCTGTGCAGAGCCCTTTTCACCATTTTCGAACTTACCGGTGAATCAATTGCCATTTTAAAATCCAATTTCGAAACTGTGAACTATTTAAACTACCATTTCCTCTGCAAAGATGCACCATACCCTCTGATAGCCAAATTTAGTAGAATTGAAGACTAAGCGCAACCATGAAACCTCTTCAACCACAATTATACCTTTTTAAAGGTATTTTTCGTCAAACTTATCCACAAAAAACTTCAATTTCAAAGGAAAAAACATTTTTTTACCAACCATTTCCTTTTTACTAAATTATTCACAAAGAAATTTCAAAAAAATCCAAAATACAGGGGGAACTTTGTCAAATTTTTCCCAAAATCCCTCATTTCAGTTTTTTGCAAGTTTTATCCATACCCTGGTCATTTTCACTGTTGGAATTGATCATAACCTTTCTTCTGAGCATTAAAACCCTCTTTCCATCTAAAACTTTGGTCAAAACCCTATTTTAACAGAGAAATTCTCCGAAAGTCCCTTGTTTCCAACAGAAGAAATCAGCAAACCGTCTAAGCTTGCTCTGTTCAGTTAAAAAATGACAAAGAAACAAGTAACCCCCAAATCAGGAGGCCAAAAACCTTAGAAGAAGGCCTCTGCTAAAATTCCTCAACCTGAGTCTTCTAAACTTGATAAACCAACCCCTGCACTCACTGCTGATTCCAAAAAAGTCATTAGGCCTGTCCAACCTCTAGTTACTTCACAAGAAAATAGTCCTCTGGTTGATCTTGATTACAGAATACTAGACCCTTCAGTAGAGTTCAATTTACTTGATGTCTATAACTGGTGTTTTGGAAAATCTGTAGAGAAATGTGATAAAGATATACCATTCTGGGATTCTAATCTGCCAAAGTACATTGTCCCTCTTACTCATTCAGTCCTTGATTTTGTTAGATTGTGTCAGTCCTATTATCTTCCAGACCAAAGGTTTATTGTCAATAAAGATAGAGAGGTCATATTTTATATCAATGCAGAATCCATAAACTCTATGCTGCAACTAAACCCTGACTCCAATGATGCTTCATTGTCAATAGAGGATTTAACTCAGCTTTAGCTAGACCTGGATTTTTCTTCCAAGTTCAAAATCTTCCAAACTTTTTGTCCCAAACAGGTTGATATCCCTAAGCTCAATCCTCAATTTGATACATTTGATTTTCCAAATAAAACCAGACAGATGTCTCCATGCTATCATTCATACTGGGATATAACAGTGATGAATTCACTGATGTTGCTATCCTAGGTTTTCTGTCTACTCTGAGTCCTGGCCAGTCTCCATCCATTGTGTACAATTTTGCCAATTTCATTGCAGAAAAAATGCACTACCAATTTGTTGGGAAAAATACTGAGAGGGGGGGTGAATCAGTATTTACTGCATATTCAAAACTTTTTACTTTTTCACTCTCTAAAACCCATACGCTACTTTCCTTTAGTAAACTTGCGTATACACGCGGATATCCTTCATACAACTCGCGTATTAGTAGAGATCTAAATATGCAGATATTTATTAACTTAGTTCTTTGCACTATTCATTCATCTGATGTTATGTTAACAGTAAACATGTGTAGTAACAACAGAATAAACCATCACACAAAGCATCACACATGAACACCAGGATTTTTAGGTGGAAACCCAAGTCGGGAGAAAACCACCGCTGTAGTTGCTCAGCCTTCAATATTTTATTATAGAGAAAACATCTTACAACATATGTGCTGGTGCAGACTCTACCAGCACGCAGGCACCCACCTGCGCTCATTTACCAGCCTCTCATGGAAGGGAGCTCCAACCCCCTGACTCGTTTACCAGCCTCTCCTGGAAGGGAGCTACGACCCCCTGCTCTCGTTTAACAGCCTCACCTGGAAGGGAGCTACAACCCCCTGACTGAAGGCTACAACCCTCAGCACCTCTATGGACCACGTTTCATCAATTTTCACACTGGATCCAAAGCTTCCTTTAGGACATAACTTGCAGGCCACATTTCATCATATTTTCAGACTGGACCCAATCCATACTTTTAAGCACAGTCAAACATGAAACTGATACATATAACTCACTGTCAGATATCAGTAAACCAGCATTACAGGTCAGACATTTCTTACCACAGAATTTAGCAAACCCTAGTTTGCATACGCGCTTTCCTTTCACTGATGTCGCGTATATACGCGCTTCCGTTCACATAAACCAGCGTATACTTCTGTACATATTATAGATCTAATTTCATTGCGCATACGCACTTTCTCTTTAGCGAAGCCGCGTATATACTTGCTTCCTCTGTGGCAAACAAGCATATGGTTCTTCAGACATTTAGGTCATTGCAATTCTTCAGAACAGGTACATCACACAGATTTTTTCCCTTTACTTCAGACAGATGTTCGCCTCATCTCAGATCTAATCATTCCATAAACAGATCTAGCAAATACAAGTACGTTTCAGATCTAGATCCCCTTCTTCATCATTGGTGCATCATACATTCAGATCTATCATTCAACTGTAACCCTTTCCATTCAGATATCCTTCAGAGAGAAGTATTCATTCAAGCTTAGACATCTTACACCCACACCCATAATTTGCACAATGAATTTCTTCTCTTTATATAGGTTTACCCTTTTTCAATACCATGAGCCAAAACCACACTACATCCAATGGTATTCCTAGACGGGGTCATTTAGACAAATCATTACCCAATACAATGGGTCAATACCATGGTGGTTACCCCTGGTTTTGCACTTTTTGAGCGCTTTTGCCCATACACGACTTGGCACGTACTTTACCGCGTGCATACGCGACTTCTCCTAGACAAATCCGCGTATTCCTTGAAACATACTCTTTTCATCATGGATCTAGCATATATTGAATTCCTTTCTTCATTACCTTCTGTACTCTCTGTAGATACATCAGATTTACATCTTTAAACAGGTTCATCAAGACATATTCTATCAAGCACAACTTCATCAAGTAAGTTGCCATTCAAGGACAACACTCAGCATCATATTGCTAACAAACATCATTTCATATCAGATTTACATCATTTACCAAGCCCATCAGGTCAAGAATAACTTCATCAGGTGGATTTCCATCAAGGACAACACATGTCAACAGTCTCATGTCTTCATCTTCATTCAGTGGGTTGCCATCAAGGACAACACTCTTCATCATATTGCCAACACAATTATCCAGATTGTCAGAAGAAGGAGTCTTTAGATATACCTCATATCTACTTCATCTCTTTTTTTATTATCAAGTAGATCAGCTTCCTATTGAGTTTCAGAAGATAGATCTAGAAGGGAATGTACTTTTAGTTGTGTTTTGGTCATCAATTCTGAAAAAAATGGAATAGGGAATACAACTATGCAGAGTTTAATGACTTGTTTCTAGTACCTGCTATGAATCTACTGAATAAAGAACATACCCCTAGAATTAATGAAGAAACAAAGAGGATCTTACAGTTATTTGAGAGCTGTAAAATAGGGGATTGGTACTTATACAAGAATTACACAGAGATCAGAGTTTATGGTGCACTCTTGACCCCATATAAATTGCCTAGATTTGTGACAACAAGGATATTTGCTTTAGAATATTTGAGGCAGTTGTTGAATGCAGATGAATTCAATCTCATAGCCTCTAGAAAAAAGACTCAGTTCAAACTAAAAAATCAAGTTGGGCCATTTATTGTGAATAATAGAGAAGCAACAAATGAAATTAATGTCAAGTTGAAAGAATATAAATTCTCATACAGTTTTTTGTGGAATTATGATCCTCAGGGTATTTTAAGTCAAATAAGATTGAAATGCAAGTTGTCTGCTTTCTTGCATGATCCCAAGCCTCAAATTGAAAATTATGCCAATAAACTTGAGTGGGAGCCAAATACTTTATTTGATGATGAATCACAGGGCATGGAGGGAAACAGTGGAAAATAAAAATAGGTTTATCAAACATAGGTGGTTACAGTGAACAAAGAAGCTGAAATTGTTCATAAAATAAGCAGAAAGGAAGATAGTTTCACGGCTGAAACTATTCTAGATAAAAGATTCATAATTCCCTATAGTAAGAAAAGTAAATTGACTGATGAAGAAAGGGATAAAGCTATCAATGTTGAAGATAACAATGGTCATGAAACTGATGATGAAGCAACAAGGATAGTAACTGAAACACTCGAAGAGCTTAAAAATGTCCAACTTGGAGCACAGAAAAAAGACACAGTCATGGTTGATAAACAAACCAAAGTTGATATGCCCTCTTCTTCTAAATAACCTGACAACACAGAGTCAGATATTCAAATCAGGTTCAGACAAATCAAAGAAAAGAATTAAGAAATCAAAAGTGAAGCATATTCCAAGTTCCTTAAAGAAAAGCCTGGGAATAAAGATAGACTCCTTTCAGCTTTTGATTATTCTTCAAACAAATTGGTGTTGTCATTTCTCAAGCCTACAGTGGCTGATCCAAAAACAATTGCAGATTATTCAAAGATAGACTTGGAAGTTGATGCATATGCTATCCATGAATTATACCAAATATAATTCCACAGGAGCAATACAGAGATGTTGTATTCTAAGATAGTCAATAAGACTATGAATTCTATCAGGCTTGAGAAAAAACTGATAAACCTTCAAAATCAAATGAAATTGCATAAAGCTTTATTATATGCCAATAACTTAAGAATGAAAGCATTAGAGGACATAGTAATTGAAGCAGGAGCTAACCCAGAAAAAATTGAGGGGGAAAAGGTTATAATCAAATAGAAAAATGAAGACATAATTGCTCTCAGAAAGCAACTAAAATTGCCTCAAAGTGAAAATCCCCAGGCTTCAACAGAAGACAGAAAATGATGAACTAAAACAACTTGTTCTAAAGATGATAGCCCGGATAAAGGAAATGGAAAGCCAAATAGAAGCTTTCATGAAAGAAAATGAAAATCTGAAGAAAGCTCAATAGGTTTTCATTCCTACAGTGATCCCAACTGTAAGTACAACTATTCCATCTACATTGGCAGAACACTTGGTACCGCAAGGAGTATTGGCAACTGCAGTGCCAATCACTTCTCATGACATCTCTGCCTCTTCTTCATCAACCTCATAGATAAACACAGTACAGGACAAAGCTACAATAATCAAAGCCATGGAAGATATGTCTTTAAAATATAAATAAATACTCAGTTTGAAAGGCATCATTAAAAATCTGGAAACTTCTAAAAGAGATGCCTTAATTACTTCCAAAGGACATGAATAGAGGACTGACAGTTTACAAGAACAAGTAAAAATTCTTCAATAGCAGGTGAATCTTACAGATCAAGTTGCCTACATAAAAAATCATTTATGGATGAAAATCATTGAAGGCATTCACTCACAATGGCCTTCTATTCAGATAATATATGAGAAGAAAGAGTTGCCACAGGATGTAATTGCAGAAATTGATAAAACCAAGAAAGAAATTGAAAATAAGACACCACAAGCAGTTCAACTCATAGCATTTTTTAGCAGCTAAAACAAAGAAGAATTAGAAGAGTTGAAAATTGCTGACAGAACAGAAGCCATCCTTCAAATTAAGAAAGTCTTGAATAAGATAAACATGATGAATAATTTGGAAGACAGGTGTAAAGATATGAACTTGGCCATCACAATATTTCAGGCCAAATACACAGTATTATCAGAAGCGGGTTTACCAGATATTCATGCATTGAATGAGAAGTTAATGCCACACAAATATTATGATAATAAAATCAGGGCATATGCCAAAGAGTAGGTCAACAAACCTTTACCTCAAGGGTCTCCTACTGGTAAAGTCATTTTTCAATATTTTGAAAATTTGTTCTTTTTGGAAAATGAAATCAAGCATATGTTCAGAGTAAAGCCAAACTTTGCTAAATATACAGAGGTTGATGAAAGCTATAGGAAACTAAAGAATATGAAGATCCCCACTGTTGAAAGTGGCAAGAATTCACATATTTGATGTGAATTTGACAGGTAAATGGAAATAAAATCACATAAAAAAGTCATATTCTACTGTTACTTTATGGTGAAAAAATCAGTGTCAAAGTGTATCAGGGTCAAAGTGTATCAGTAAAATCAAATTGTTACTACTGGTCATTTTTCAATTACAATAGTGAAACAATGAAAAGCAGAGATACATAATAGAAGGTGAAAAGGAAGAGTATTCTACAAGTCATCTTCCACTAGATAATGTCTCACTTGCCAGCAACGTTTCCAGCTAATCAAAAAATCAGTTTAAATAAGATAAACAATTCTATTTTTTCTTGTAAAAGAGGACATCTTGCAAATTGTTTTACTGTTGTCCCTCTTCTTATGTAATGTTTCCTATTTTTGCTTGAGATATTATCTCAAAATTTAGATATTGTGTAAGTAATACAATTGTATAAATAATTCATCTTTCGAAGTATTTTGTGTGGAATAAAATAATCAAGAATACTTTAGACTTTTTGTTGAAACATTGGGATTTTATGTGAGTTAAGTTGAAGCAGCAGGCTGGAAACTGAAGCAAATAGACATCGTAGCTAAGGATTCATATGATGACCAGATGATTATAGTCTTTTAAATTTTTCATTGTATATCTCTTTAATTTTCATTCATACATCCTGTGTTTATTTCTATCTAAATGAAAAACTAGGAGGAATATTACAGAAATAGTGTAAAAAGCTCTCTGTATTAACTAGTTTTCATTTTTATGTTTTCTACTGATTTCCAGACTTTAGAATTCTTAATTTCTCTTTAGTCTCGTTTGAACTCAACTTCCCTCTTCTTTTTCTGTGATCTAAGGATTCTTAATTTCCCTTAGTCTAGATTTCACCCACTTCATCAAAATAGCCTTTTAAAGCCCTCTGAAGGTCATATGTCTTGCCCTTAGCATATTTGCATCTTTTGGCCTAGGTTTTCTAGTATTGTTTGCTATAATTTGACTCCACTGCCCAATGGTTAGGTGGATATTTCTATGGTTTTCCTTGTAGTAATTTATTCCTACCAACATTCCAAAAATCAAACCAAACTGTCCACTCATAGCTAGCCTAAAACCCTTTACCAAAACAAAGCTAAATTTTGAGAGATCCCTCTCCGGAGCTCAGGAAGGCTAGATCCTGAATTCCCAAAGTGGTTCTTGGCTACCCTTGGTTTTCTTAACCACACAAATCCCCATCCCACAACCTGAGAATTACTAGAGTGATAACACATGAGAAGGATAGTCACGCCACGATGTTCCTTGAGAGAATTCACACAGACGTGTGTAGACCTTTCTCAGTATCTTTGACAGCAAAGCACAGGTATTATGTGATATTTTTTGATGATTTTTCTCATAAGTGCTGTATCTTCTTCATGCAGAAGAAGAGTGAGACATTATTTAAGTTCTGTGAGTTTAAGGCACTAGTGGAGAAAGAATCGGGGAAGCAGGTGAAGGCTCTTAGGAGCAATAATGGCAGTGAATTCATCTCTTGCGAATTCAAGGATTGTTGCAGCGTAGAAGGAATTTGAAGAGAGCTCATAGTGCCTCATAACCCACAACAGAATTGGGTCGCTGAGTGAAATAACAGAACGATCATAGGTGTTGCACGAGCGATGTTACATGATCAGGGCCTTCCCATACACTTGTGGGCTGAGGCATGCAATACTATGGTTTATGTGCAAAACCGTTGTCCTCACAGAGTACTTGGCATGAGTACACCCGAAGAGGCATTTTCTGGTAAGAAGCCTGATATTTCTCATTTGAAAATTTTTGGCTCACTTGTTTACATTCATGTGACAAAGGATGCCAGGAAGAATATGGAGCCGACCTCAGAGGTTGGGATATTTGTGGGGTACACAAAAACACCCCACAACTATCATGTGTATTTTCTAGACAGTCAAAAGACTGTTGTGCGATGGGATATCAAATTTCATGAGGAGAAAGCCATGAAGTGTTCGCTTGAGAGTGAGCCACACTTGCATGCGTACGAGGAGCTATTAGTTCCTAAGGATGAACCTCAATATGTGGATCAGCCACAAGAGAGGTTCATGGAGTGGAAGAAACCACTCATGTAGTGCCAACCATCAGAGGGCGGAAGCACACTACAGAAGTTGAGATACTGAATCTTGATGTAGAGAAGATTGTAGGAGCACCTACATCATAGTGCAGACAGAGACAATCACCTGACCGATATACTGGATACATGGTTCTGATGAGCATGTGTATCGTGACAGAACCATCCTCTTTCGAGGAAGTTTTGCAGGACCCTACATGGGTAGATGCCATGGTGGAAGAGTATGATTTTATTGTTAGAAATAGTGCATGGGAGATTTTCCCAAGGCCAGAAGGGAAATCAATGGTAGGTTCGAGATGGATCTACAAAGTGAAGCAAGCAACTGATGGGAGCATCGAGAATTACAAGGCAAGATTTGTTACCTGGGGCTTCTCACAAATTTAGGGGATTGACTATGAGGAATCCTTTGCACCTGTCGCAAAGTATTCTTACATACAGAGCATCCTAGCTCTCTTAGCGTAGATGAGATGGCACATTCATCATATGGATGTGAACACTGCATTCCTCAACGAAGTCATTGAGGAGGAGGTGTAGATAGAGCAGCCTGAAAGTTTCAAGATCTTCAGCAGCGAGTCACATGTGTGCAGGCTCAAAAGAGCATTGTATGGGTTGAAATAAGCACCTCCTGCTTGGTACACATAGATAGACAGTTATATCACTGGTCTTGGATTCATCAAGAGTGAGGCAAATCTGAACCTATACCAGATTGTGGTGGAGAGTAAGTTGCTGATCATTGTACTTTATGTAGATGATTTGATTTTGACGAGTGATGAACAGTTGATACTCTCATGCAAGGCTGATCTTGCAAAGGAGTTTGAGATGAAGGACTTGGGCCTCCTTCATTATTTCCTGGGATTGGAAATTTGGCAGTGCAGTGATGGATTGTTTGTGTCTCAAGGCAAGTATGCCCAGGAGATACTCGATAAGTTCAACATGCAAGGCTGTAAGCCTATCGACACTCCTCTTCCTGGTGGATGGAGGAAAGAGGATGCTACATCAGCAGAGCTAGTGGATGCCACTGTTTACCGATAGTTGGTGGGGTTGCTCATGTATCTGGTCAATACACGACCCAACATATGCTACATAGTTAACCAGCTTTCATAAGCTATGGTTAAGCCTACCAAGCTCTTTTGAAAGGCGGGGAAGCATGTATTGAGATATCTCAGAGGCACATCGGGATATGGATTATGGTAGAATGGTTGGAAAGGTTGGATTGAGGTGAAGTTGCATGGCTTCCAAGATGCAGAGATTAGGGAAGGAGGCCATTAATGAAAGAACATATGGAGGGATTTTCGGTATCAGATCGACAACGATTTCTTGGCACAACAAGAAGCGGTCAATAAGCACTAGTTCAATGGTAGAGTACATGTGTAATTTGTTTGCATCACAGAGGCTATGGACTAGGAAGATCTGGTGGGTTTTTGGTTCACACTTAGTTCCTCTTATGATATATTATGATAATCGAGTTTCATCAAACTCTCGGTTAATCTAGTATTTCATGATAGATCTAAACACAGTGACATCCGGTATCATCATATCAAAGATTGTGTCTGACGAAAGATCATATTGCTGCTTAAATTCCTACGGAGGATCAAGACGCTGATATCTTGACAAAGTGCTCACAGGGAGAAAATTCGAATACCATAGAGGCAGGATCTGGGTGGTAGATAATCCCTATATTTTTGAGAGGGAGTGTTGAGATTGAAACAAGATGATGAGCTTAGTGAAAAGAGTCGCCTTTACTAAGTGGGCCCACAGGCTATTTTTGGCGCAAGTCTATTTTTAGACTATGTCTGTTTTTAGACATGTCGATCATATTCTATGAGCTGCAGGATGCTATTTGTGGATGGTTAGTCAAGTTGGAAAAATATATGGACTTCTATTTTTAGACATATTGGGTGGAATCTATTTTTATATTAGTATTCTAAAAATAGATATGTCGAATATTATTAGCTCTTAATAATATTTGGACTATAAACATTAACTTATTCTCTTGGAGCACTTCAATTAAGTGCACATATGTGGCAGAGGAGCTGACAGAAGAAATTATGCTATTCCTAAGGGTTAAGTGGAGCTATTGCATGGAGACTTCAGTTAGAACTCATGTGACAGAGTTTGGTGGAGTTATTGAGGTAGTTGGTGGATTTGTGTTCAGTTTAACTCAGTTAGACACAGTTGAGCTAGTTGTATCTAGTCTAACTGATTGATACACTAGTGAGAGTGGTGTGAATTAATTAATAATTAATTCACTAAATAATAAATCATTAATCAACTGAAGAATACATCAGTTAACTATAGTGCATGGACAATTTCAGTGGAGACCAATGGAGAGGTAGGTGAAAGAGCAGGTTGACTATCAGTTGTGACTGTAGTGTTGCATGATTTGCAACACATAGTGGTTGGAGATGCCAATGAGGATTTCATGAGAAATGCTGGACCAATTTGAGTTCATTCAAATCCAATATTCAACAGGGATTTCGCAGTAGAGGCAGGCTAGCAGGTGGAAAATATCGGTGCATGGTTTTTCTAGATCGGGCCTGATTAGTGTGTAGCGATTGTATTGTACTGAGAACTTGATATGATCAGCTTTGTATGAGGATTGTTACATGATACCTATGACATATATTATATACATATAGTTGTGATTTTTAGCTTCAGGCTTTCCCGTTAAAACACTGTGTTCATATGTGTGAATTTTTATGGTTTCAATCTGTGCATGCAATTGATTTAATTTCCGCAAGTAATGATCAATAGTAGAAGAGATTATGTATTATGCATGAAGTCAAATAGTGTGTGATCAGGAGAATCTTGGATGTATAACACATTAGTTATATAATTTCTACAATAACATCATAAAAAGATGTATGGAAACCATGGAGCCATTTTATTATGTAAATCAGCAGCAAACATGTATAATACAACTCAAATGATCAAGGCAAACAAGCCTCCCATCAATGCATATGCCAAAAGTGGAATGATGTTATATTGCAGAATGCTCATGAACATGTATAGCACAGACGGAGATGGTACACTGCTACATGGGAATTTAAAATAACATTCATCTACAAATGGATGGCTCATACAATGTGGGGAGTGAAGATATAGACTCCCAAACCCAATTTCTAGTCAATCCTGGAAGGATTTGCTGAAATATGCAAAACTGCAAAATGCCGGAGTTACAATCCTAGGACTGAGTAGCAACTGCAACTCAAGATATAGATGGAGATGGATGAATATGATGCACAAGCTGAATAAAACTCCTCCAATGGATCTTCCAAGTGAAAGGCTAATCCTAACACTGAAGATCTCACCCTCGAAACAACCTGCAAACCCTCACTAAAAATAACGCAGTCACTAAGGGATATTGCACTGTAGGTGCAAGAAGATAGGTTGGATAAGTTCCAATATCTTAAATATGCTCCAAGGGCTTCCCAAATCATCTCCAAAAGGAAGGATAGCTTCCTCCTTTGAAAAATAAGCTCAGGAAGTGGTGTCGAGGAACCTCCACTGCAACACCCTGCAACAAAACTCAACTCTAAATGGAAACTTTGTTGTAGCTGAAGGAGGATGCTTGGCCTGAAGCCCGAATGTGGAGAAATGAAGAACACACTCCCTCAAGAGGCCTCTCTTGAAAGGAGAAAGAATTCCTAAACAGGAAATTCGGGTGCTAAGTAGCACTGCAACTCTGCTAAATAGCAAGAGAATGCCAAATAGTCTTCCAGACGATAAAATCAATAATACATAACATGTATAACAATGGCTGCCTTGCCCTCCTTTTAAACAAGTGAAAGCCCTCTCACCATGGGTCACACTCATTAGGGTTTCCTCCACCAAGGAATCTTCCTCCCATTCACACTGTGTTGTTTCTCAAAGTGATCTCCACCTCCTATCCCAACGCTGTTGACTTAGTCAAACTTGACCTTGTCTACATGAAAATGTTATCTTTCACACATGAGGGTGTGAAATCTAGCTCTTATAACTATCCCTTTTCACATTATGAGAGACTTTATTCATATTTTTAATATGTATGGGCTTCATTACCCATTTATTCAACTGCTACATGATAAAAACAAAAATCAATATTCCAATTAGGTGCATGCTAAATTTTGAATATTACATCCAAATTTTGCCTTGCAAACTTGAACCTGTCTCCCTGAATATACAAGATATATATACTAAAATAGAGGCATATGTAAACACCTCTTTATTTTTGAATTTGAAAAACTGGTCATGGATGGCATCTGCAAGGAATTGGCTAAATTTGAATAAGATGGAAGTCTTAGAATCTGAAGAGAATATTGAAAGGAATCCTATAATGGCCTCATCTACCCAGTGATTTGAGTAATAGCAAAGGAGGTAGGAGATAACTATAATGATTTTCTTGGCTCTATTAGGAAAGGTAGAGGATGAATAGGTTGGATTCTTCTTGTGTAATTGGGCATCTTCAGCTAGAAAAATCTCAAGGGTTTTAGCCCTTTCTGCAAATATAGCTTCTGATATAATTCAGTGAGTGCTTCTTGGGAGAGAGGGGTTGCAATTTCTATGATAGGGGCCTGCATCATCTAGCCTATATATTTTGTAGTTATGTTGAATAAAATCTCTCCTGTAGAGGAAACTATAGCTCTCTGGCTGGGTACACAACAAGTTTGATGCTTTCTGATGAATTCAGGGGCACTATGGGTATGCAGAAAAATGTAGTGGGGAAAAGTGGATTCCCACAGTCCAATATCATTAGAATTGTCAATGAATTTTTCCTCTAGCCAGAAATACATTTTAAATAACTTGAATTCACACAGGGTTTCATGGATTTTATAATCCCTATCTACCAAAATTATGTGATCAAGGTCAACAGGGGGATGGACTAATGGATTTACAGGCTCCTCATGTCCCTTATTCTTAGGAGGCATGGTTGGATTAGGTTTCTATGGTGAATGAGGGTTTCTGATAGAAAAATTGGTGCTGGGACTATGCAAATCTCTGGGTCTGGGAAGAAAATGAAACAATTACAAAGAGTACTTTGACAAAGGCTCGATTATCTTTTCTGTCGTTCTGTCAACCTGAAAAAAACATGTACAAAGTGGAGAAACAGATAAGGTAAAGGTTTAGAAGCTTATTAAGCATGGATTTATACATAGATTGATCATTTTCCCATTGATAGTGGTGCAGATCCATTAGATCAATGGTCATTGGCGAATTAAATTCATTAACAGTTGCATTACCACGGGAAGAAATTTAATTGGAAACGGTAACGGTATAGGTGGCATGATATGAAGAGCACTCAATGAGCGGCTTAACGGTTTTGACATATGCGGAAACAAATTTTCGAAGGGGGTCCAAAGCGGTAAATGGTTTAAACAGGGGGGTGTGAAATGACGAGAAGGTGCCATGATAGCATGTGTCCTAAACGCAAGAAAAAAAATTTCAGAGCAGCGCCCCCCCCCCCTCGACGATAAAGATCGATTAGAGAAGGGGGCCGAAAATTGATAAGGGTCATCGGATGACGGAGAGGGAGATCAGATGAGCGGAGAGATGATGGTAAGTTAAAGTGATGTGGTGTAACATTTTGTCAGGTAGCAGGGGGTTTGATAAAGGTACAAACTTTGGATAATGAATTGATATATCAAACTTTTGTGTTCATATGTCCGATCACTTTTAGACATAGGATAAAACATTTACCCCCTTTGCCTTCTTATGTTCATGAAATATAAATTTGTAATTTAAAAACTTAGGATAAATATTTTCATGCTTTTCAAAGCCATAATACATTTCTGTCTACCCTTTCATTTTCTTTTATTTTTCTAAGCTAACATTTTTTCTTCTTCTTTCCTTAGGGTGCATTTAAGCTAGCAAACCCACATATCCATTTTTTATTATTATAAAAACTAACCAACTATATTGCTTATTTCTCTTATTGATTCAGATTAGACTGTTGAATCAATCTCATTTTCTACCTAACTACTGGTTTGCCAAGATTACACTATTTGGAAAATCTTTATTCACTAACCTAATTAACAAGAAATTCACAATTGTTCCATCATGGTTAATCTGTATGATTGGAACAAAAATCTAGTTATTGTGGCATTTTAAGACAAGATGCACACCATTTTATTGGATTTTGACATAAAAGAAACTAATTTAATAGTAGTGGCATTTAAATTTGCAGCACTTTCAATATTATTTCTAATTTTCTTTTGTGGGGTTTTTTATTTTATTCTTTTTTCAATTTTATTTTCTTTTGTCTCTTTTATTCATATTTATTTTCTTTATGCCATACCCTCTTTTGATTTTATTATATATATATATATATATATATATATATATATATATATATATATATATATATATAGTTGGAAATCATTTGCAAATTGAAAACTATTTACAATGTAAAATTACAAATATGAAATACTCAATCACCTTCAGATCCTATAAAATATAGGACCCTAACACCAAGTAAATATGAAAAGAGTATTTTTTATCACTGAACATTAACACACTAACATTGGGCCCAGCTGGGAATGGAAAATCCTTTAGGAGGTGTCAATAACACCGTAGATCAGGTAGCCTCATCCATTGGGAAATGAATTCAAAACTAGAAACTAAAATAACTTCGACAAACTGAAATGACTAACTGAAACAAAAACTAACTTTGACTCAAAAAATTGACTACTGACTGAACTTACTTATGGCAATAGACAATTAGGATCTTAGGGCCTTCATCTCGAGCTTCAAATCCTGATGATAACCGCCCACCTACTAAAGCTATATATATAATCATGCGATAGTATCCCTCTAGTGTAACCAATCCAATAAATGGCTACTTGAATCCTGCTCACACTTTCCTCGAGCAGGAAAAAGGAATAAAAGATAGGAAACTCAAAGTGTCCAGTCAACATGTTCTCATGATCCATAAATACAAGAAGATTCATCTTCCTAGATGGCTGCAAAAAATTGACCAAAGGATCATGAAAAAAATGCAACATAAGCTTTTATGTATGACTTGAAATAGGAAAACAAACCTCCTTCCAAACTATTGGTTTGTATATGTGTTGAAACTAATCACCTTTATTATTGAATAATGCAACATTGAACTTCATTACTGGATGTAACAAATTTTCCACAGGATCCTGAAAATCATGAAAAATCAGTTTTTTTTTATTTGGAGGAATCAAGAAACATCCTTCTATTGTAACTAGCTTCTCTTCATGATTAATTTCAGAAAGAGTGTGCTCTTGGTCTTCAAAAAATTCTAAACATATAGATGGAAAAGTTTTTTCTTGAAACAAAAATTCAAGAAATGAAATTTTTGAAGAAGAACCTGAATGACACTCCTCATCAATGTCTTTGTCTCCTGAACATTTTTTAATACCTTCATATAATTCAAGGGAATGATCATGATCTTCATAAATTGATTTTTGATTAATATTATCTTCAGTTAAACAAGACATTGTTTGTTGGAAATTATCATGAAGAAAATATTTTTTTGCAAGATTCTTTAGAACAAACTCTTCTCTTTCACTATTTTCTTCTTGAAAGAAATATTCAAGAGATGTATGATCTGAAGGTAAATCTAAATGAATATTTTCATCCCTGTCCTCGTCTATAATAAAGGATAAAACTACTGACTATTGAAGATTTTCCTGAATGTCATGGTTATCCTCTACTACTTCTTCCTAATGAGAAAATAAATCAAAGAAGGCTTCTTCAATATCTTCATCCATTAGATCTTCATCATGAATGTCAATGCTGATATGTTGAAAAATATCATTGAGTTTTCCACAAAGGTTTTCTACCAGCACTAGAGAAGGTTAGTTTTGTTTATAATTTTTACAAAATGTTGTGTAGAAATCTTTAAGAGAACATATACTAACAGATGGAAACTTCTCATACCAAAACCTTGATATTTCTTCTAAGGTATCCATAAATATCTTCATCAACTAGTATTCATGAGTTTCAACCCCTAGCCTATGTGTGTGCATATGAAACTTAATTAATGAAGAGAAACATCATATTTTTTTTCATCTTTGTCCATGGGAAGATAAGATAACCAATCAACACAAGGCATATGATTTGGAAATCCAGGGATATGAGACTAATCCATAGGAGAATACTTGGAATTCCTTCTTGCAGTTGAATCCATCTTGAAAAAATTTAAGTCACCAAGAACTTCTTCAAGCTACTGATCTTTGAACAGTGTAGTCACCATGAAAATTCTGAAATTTTTGATTTTTTTGACACTAGAGTCACTAGGTGAAAGATGCACATCCTTCTTTTTCCTAACCATTTTTCACCATCATCAATTAAAGCTAATATTTGTTGTTCTTTCCTAGTAAGTATTTGACCTTCACTCCTCGGAAATAGTGCCAAAAACGTTATCACTTCCCCTTGCTTCCCAAGGATGAGAATGGAACTGAAGGAAGGTAACCACAAACCAACCTTTATGTCAGGTACCTATCCCTACCAAAACTAGAGAGGGCTCTGTCAATTTTACTTTTAAGCCAATTATATGACTAGATATAATGATCATATGATAGTTATGATGCTCAGTAGATTAGGCTTTTTGTTTGTTTGAAGTTTTGCTAGATAGGAATTACAGTTAGGGGGCTAGGTCTAGGGTTTAAGTCAAATTTAAAAGGTTTAGCTACAAAGGAAAGGATGAGGCTAGGTAAGTAATATTAGGAACATGATTATTTTGTCATTTTTGTATAGGGTGAACAAAGAGAGAGTCGGAATGAGCATTAAAATGAATTCATTCATCATAAGAGCAGAGACATGTTCATGTAAATCTTATAAAAACAAAGCATGGAAATCATGATTTTTGTCTATATACTAATAATATTAACATAAATAAGCATATATGTGAAATAAGGATAACATAAAATTAAACTTAGTAATATTACAAAGAAAAACAATTCTCAAAGGCATACCACTTGAGTCTCAACACTATGTTTGCAACATTGTTTTTGATTTCATTAAAAACAAAAGCTTGTACAATAGCCCCACTACAAATAACAAATATCCACCCTTCAAATGGCTTGATTTGGACTACATATAGGAAATAAGATTCATGACACCTCGTAGGGTCAAAATCATATCCAAAAATAATCATAATTACATCAGATGAGTCACATCCTAGAATCTTGGGAAGTTAGAAACTATTCCCTAAAATTTAGCTAAAGAATATGAGTGTTTGTATCCTTCCTTTAATTGCATACTTTCTCATCATAAGAGTAAAAAAAAAACTCAATTACTCAAAAGACACCTCATGGGACAAATTATCTTTGATTTCTGAAGTTTCCCTGGCTTGAAAACTATCCAAAGGGAATCCAATGCAGAAATGTAGCGCCATTTATAGAAACGTCGCACCTCTCCAATAGAAGCATCATGAATTTTCAGAGGTGAATTTGACCCACTTTAAAGAATCTATTTGCAAGTCTGAAAGTTTGGATAGGTAGCCTTATGTGTCTAATTTCCAATACACCTTCAAAACTGATAAACACCCATGGGAAGATCTTAAAAAAATTATTCTCCCAACCTCACTCCAGAAATGTCGCTCCTGGTCAAAATCACTAGTATAAACATGAAAAAGAGGTAGTTTTTTGGATTTTTCTCCACAATCAAAAGGTTTCATGAAAAACCAAGACCTGATTTATAATTTACAAGTAAAAATGCATCCAAAAACATAAGAAATTCTTCATTTGAGTTCCCTGAGAAAAAGTGTCACGCCACTACGCAACACTTCTGTGAAAGCCCAATTTCCAGAATTTCCCAAAAATCACTAAAAATTCTCAAAATTCTCAAAATCTCTCAAAATTTGTTTTATGACACTTGTGGATGATAGGCTAAACAACGAAGGATTATTTATCAAGTAGGTCCATGTTATCCTTCTATTGAGCTTCATTTGGGCTTCCTTGTGATTTTTCTTTAATCGCTTCAGCCTGATTTGGGAAATTTTGTTTCTTGCACAATAATCATTTGCCATATGCCTCTAGAGGTCATTGTTCATTTTAGCTTTCTTCAAAAAATTCTCAAGATGTCCATTCACCCTATCAAGGCAATAATCTTTATCTTTATTAATTTCAACAACAATTAATTCATCAAAATTTTGCCAACCTGATGGAGGAGCTGATTCTTTTTTTTTCTCAAGTGCCCTCTTGAGACCTCTTGTCCTTAGTATCCTTGATTTTGTTTCAACTTCTGTATCCTCCAACCGATCATCATCTACCAGTTCTTTTCCTTTTCCTTTTTCTACCTCAATATGTGCATTTGGCTTGTCTTGGAGGATTTGTTTCACTTTTCACTATAGATTTTCTTGTTGTGGGAGGTGATCTGAAAATTTTCCATTGAGAAAATCCCCCTCAATTCAGCTATCTATTCATATTTTTCCTTTATTATTTCCTCATATGACTTTTCCTTCACATTCTCTACCATGTCAGCCTTTAGGGGTTCTTGTTCATCATGTTGTTGAAATGGTGATGCACCATCATGACTAGGTGGCTGCGAGGAGGGGTGAAAATGTGAAGTTGGGTTCTTTACCTTTCTGCAAGCCAAAACAATTTTTCTGTTTAGAATTTCATTTTGTGATAAAAATAAAGTTGTCAGAAATTTTATTAGCTTTCTATTAATTATTTTTTGGAATTTTTTTATACACATTTGATATGTCAACTTAGCATTTCTTTGAGTGTTTTTTTTTTAACAATCAAAGGGTTCATACAAAGTCATGTTAATATGCGCTTGTGTATTCTTTGAAAATTTTGTGTATTTGAGAAAAAAAATGTGTTACAAAAATCTAGATAGAATCTATTTTGGTTTCATTATATTTATGAAACCAACTGATGCATATCATAATTACTATAATTTTTTGAATTGATCCAATATGAAAAAACTACATATTTTGAATATGTTCCGGGACACACAAAATTTCTCAACATATAAGTTATAAATCAAAAATCTAAAAACTACCCATTACAGATGACAGACCAATGTAGTGCATCATAATTTTTTCAAATTTTTTTACATTGTATTTTGGAAGATACATAATATTGATTTCACTGAATCATAATGACCTTAAGAGATTTTTTTCACCCATTTTATTACAAAATTAATTAAAATTTGTAAATATTTATGAAATTTCATAAAAGTTATATTTCCTGAAATTATATTGAATTTTGCAAATGCATGTCTTGGTTCCAATAGTTAATTCACAATTTTTCATGGAGTTTAATCAGTCCAAAGTTGAAGAAATATGTTTAGAGCTCGGCTTTACGTAATTGCAAATGTGTTAGTTCGTCCAAACTTTTAAAAAAAGTTCAGTTGAATTGTGCTTTGCCCTGACGACCCTGTCAAGTCTAATGACACAAAATTTTGGCCAAATTTTTAACAAAATTTCGACCGAACTTTTAATTGACTTTACGTCGGCCAGAAAATTCAACGAAGGCCCTCCAAAAAAACATTTCGTGGCAATATGAATTGACATAAATGGATTCATTATTTTTGCATAATTTCACACATTTCTTCATTCGGTTTGATTTTACAAAGATTTTTTTTGGGTTTTAAGGACTCTTTTTGGCGTAACATTCAAAGGACATTTCTTGGAGGTATGCGATACATTTTTTGAATGTTTTTTGGGCTTCATTTCTTTTTTCAGGTATTTTTTTTTAGAGTTTTTGGGCTTAATTTTCAATGTTTTTTTTTTAAAGGTATTTTGTTTTTAGAAGTTTTGGGCTTAATTTCATTGTTTTTAGAGGTTTTGCGCTTAATTTTCAAAGGACATTTTTTTGGATGTATTTTGTTTTTAGAGGTTTTTGGGCTTAATTTCCAAAAGACATTTTTTGGACTTAATTTCGAAAGGACTCTTTTTAGGCTTAATATTCAAAGAACATTTTTTGGGAGGTATTTTTTAAAGTGATATTTTTTTAGAGGCTTTTTGGGGTTAATTTTCAAAGGACATTTTTCAGAGGTATTTTTTAAAGTGGCATTTTTTAAGAAGTTGGGCTTAATTTTCAATGGACATTTTTTGGAGGTATTTTTTGAAGTGACATTTTTTTAGAGTATGTGTTTTGGGTTGAAGTAAATCTTTTATAATGATTTTTTAAAATGAGTTTTTGTCTAACTTTTTAAATGAAATTTTTTTGCAGGACTTCGAAGGAAATATTTTGAGCTTCATTTCATTTTTAGAAGACATTTTTTTTCATGGATTTTTTAAAGTAAGTGTTTTGGATTGAAGTATGTATTTTTTGCAAAATTTTTAAAATGATTTTTTTTTTAAATTAAATCTTTTGTGATGTTTTTTTTATTGAGTTTTTGTCTAAATTTTTGAAGGAAAATATTTGAACTTCATACTCAATTATCATGGGAAATCGAAGAAATTGCAAGAGAAAATATGATCGAATAAAAGACCCTGAGGAACATAGAAAACAAGTGAGATAATCTCGCAAAAAAAAAGAGAGAATCACTCTCAAATATAGAAAGAGAAAATAAACCTCACCTATAAGTTGAAGCAGGTATGTAAATGTAATTATTATAAATTTGATATTTAAAATTTTCCTAGTGTAAAATGTGAGGCTTGATTTTTATTTGATGAACCAATTTGAAAAATATTTTACAATATAAATAGAGAAATATATTCCTCAAAACATTGATGATGAGATACAAAATTTTGAAATAGAAAGTGAAAGAGATATTGAACCAATGATTGAAGATGGTGAAAATATTGAAGGAAATTAGAGTAAAGAAATTGAATCACTAGGTATATATATATATATGTGTGTGTGTGTGTGTGTGTGTTGAACACATGCATGTATTATTGAAAGTATACATATTTATTAATTTAGTTATTTATTGAATATGTAAACTTATTATGTACTATTAAGTCAAATATGTACAGATGAAATCAATGTCGATGATGAGATTTTAGAAAATGTTGACACTCACACATATGGAGATAAAAGAGTTGACCATGTTATATGATATCGTGTTAATCGAATTTTTTATACACACTTTATAAAGGAAAATGTGGCAGTTAAAGCCAAATTGTGGAGGAAATTAAAAGAAGCTATGACTTTATTGGGTATTCGAAAATCAACAAAAGATAAAAAAATGAACGAAAATGTGATACAAAATATAAATAGTGCTATAAATTCAAATAGAAGATATAGATAGAAAAATGTTTCAGTTGCATGTAGAGAAATACATATGGCAGTGGTTTCATCAAGTACTAAAGAGAATCGCTTGGTAAAATATATGGCATGAGCATTACGAACCTCAGGGAAAACTTTGCACAAAAATCAAAAATTTCAATTGAAAATAGATGTAAATGATGAACTCGCTTGTTGGAGAGCTATTTGTAGGCAACCATACAAATATAGACTTGGAGAAAATATTAAAAAAACAATATATAAATATTTTATGAAATATCCACGTGTCTCGCCAAATGCAAGGGATGTGATGCAAAGAAGAATAGCACGAAATCAGTACGAAACACATTCAAAATATTTCTTGGACACCACTAAAATAGAGTTTTCCAACAAGTTCAAAGAAGAGAATCGTGAAATTGATGTCTCAATCAGTGCTTTTGTGTAACAAAAACCATGGTATGTAAAACCTATCACCGTATGCGACACTTGTTGTTGTCGTTATCATGTGGAATTTCAGTTATATTATGACACATTGCTTATTTTTGGTACAAAATTTTGGAAAGATTCACCTCCTCATTCCACTATCGGTGATTTTATATCTCAAATTCTATGTAGAAGAGAAAGCTATGAATTATTTTACGAAAAGAAATGTGTTGGTGGTAAAAAATGCGATGATTGTGGAAATTTGACAAAATTTCAAAACAAATATCATACTGAAATAAATGATCAATCATTCTCCAACATGAAAGTGAAATGGAAGAGATATGAATATATCCATACATCGATTCAAGGTTCAAATAGTACTACAAGAACTAAAATAATTTATTTACAAGAAGAAGAAATTTTTGTGATATATTGTTTTGAGAAAGTTTGAGGAAGAAATTTATAAATACACCAAGCTTTCCCATAGAGCTCGATGGTAGGACTTGCAATTCAAAAAATCCCGTGAATTGTTTCCACCAGGGATCGTTTTGTCAATAATTGATTTTGTAGAAAACTACACATTTGTTCGACAAAAAGAAATTTAGAGTGAATACTATCATTCTTACCAAGTCTCCATGCTCGTCCATATCCTATATAGACATGCTAACCAAAATGTTGATCATATAAAAAGCAAGTGAAAATCGGCATATTATTAAATAATATCACTTTTATATTAGTGACAATCGAACACATTATACATATTTTGTACAACATTGTTTTGGAAAGATTTATGACTCCTTGAAAAGTTGTGGAATAAAATTTAATGAAAATTGGATATGGTCATATGGATGCGCATGTCAATTCAAATCTTCATAATCATTCTTTTGGTTGTGTTGTCTTCATATGAAAACCCACATTAAACATTGTTGGAATTTCTTTGAGACTGGTCATGGAAAATGAGAACATGACAATGCAGGGGCATACATAAAACGAGCACTTTGAAGATAACAAATGGACCCATCTGTAAACCGACTTGTGGATGCTAAAGAATTTTCTCAATGGTGCATCGCTGCACTAAGCCATGAGACTAACTGATCAAGGGAAGTGCGAAGGTACATTCAATTTAATTTTTATTGGATACCCAATTTTAAAAAATGTACATTTATCACAATGATTATCTTTGATGGTATTTTGATATGATATTTACATTCTTCTTTAAATTTTCCATATAATATTTTTTGGCATATTGGGGTCGAAGATTTAGATAGATCGATTGGAAATGACGTTGAAACAATAAAAGGGACTTGAAAATTGCATTCAATTAAAATAAAGTTGTCCACAAATGTGTTTGCATTAGATAAAAGAAAATATTCTTGTTTTTGTAATGTTTGCATAGACAACACAAAATCCAATGATGTTTGTGAAAACAAAATGTATGTAAAATATTGGAAACATATAGAGCTAAATACAAAGGGGAAAATGTCCGTTGCAATGTTTGAAGAAATGCAATCAAAGGATACTACAGTATCATTTGATGGTGATTGAGTTTCTGATCTTTTTAGGGAAGGTAAAATTTGAATTGCTTTCAAATGATAGAGATCTAGAAATAGATACTAAAATTATTTTAAATTTATTTTTTCATGTTATTTATGATCTAAATTTAAATACATACGTTTGTTTTATTGTGAAGGAGATGTTTTTTTGTAATTGCACCTACTATCAGTGATGGAAATGTGAAGTATTATTTGATGCATTGCATTGAACGAAAGACGAAATTATTAGAAAACTATAATGATCATGTGTTTCCATATGACAGAGGGTCTATTATACTGAAAGGTCATTTTTTCAGAAGACTAATAAAAGTGGAGTTTTTTTTACTTTTAAGACTATGAACCTGATGTCATAAATTGTCAATATAGTCACTTGGTGTGTGCTGCACACATAAAGTTGATAGAGGTTCAATCAAAGAAAAAAATGAAGATTAAGAAATGGAAAATGTCAAAATATGATCATGAATGGATCATTGAAGATGGCATTCCATTGGAATTTTTTTGATTGAACTGCCAAAAATTTCTTCTCTTTGGATTCATGTTTTAAAACTTCTAGAACTCAACTTAAAATTGAATTCCCTTGTTATGTTATCTGTGCAAGTGTTTGCACATGTACATTGTTTTGGTACATGCACACTAGTAATTTATACACATGTACACATACACATGTCTAGATTATCCGGTCTAAATGATTTCATACATTGTCTGGTACAATTTGTCATAATGTCATTATTGCAAAATGTACATATTTGTGTATCTAGCATAGTTTATATAAAGAAAATTTGAAGTTGCACAATTTTGTTTTAGACGTGTGTGTCTATTAAAAGTAAATTATAATATTCATTCTTGAATGCAAAATGTGTGGTACGTGTTTTGTAATTTCCAGTTTACTATCAACTAAAAGTAGATTTTCTATGTGCATTGATGTGTTGCACGTATTAGATATATATGTTCTAAAATGAAATTAACTAAAAGTAGCTTTTCTATGTGCATTCATGAAAAATGTTGCATATAGTGGATATATATGTTCTAGAATGAAATTAACTGAAAGTAGATTTTCCTTGTGCATTTATGAAAAATGTTGCACATACTTGATATATATGTTCTAGAATGAAATTAACTGAAAGTGTATTTTCTATTTGCACTGAGGAAAATGTTTCACGTACTGGATATATATGTTCTAGAATGCAATTAACTGAAAGTAGCTTTTCTATGTGCATTGATGAAAAATGTTGCATGTACTGGATATATATGTTCTAGAATGAAATTAACTGAAATTAGCTTTTCTATGTGCATTGTTCAAAAATGTTTCGCATACTAGATATATATGTTCTAGAATGCAATTAATTGAAAGTAGCTTTTCTATTTGCATTGATAACAAATGTTGTACGTACTAGATATGTATGTTCTATAATGCAATTAACTAAATGTAGCTTTTCTATGTGCATTGATGAAAAACGTTTCACGTACTGGATATATAGGTTCTAGAATGCAATTAATTGAAAGTATATTTTCTATGTGCACTAATGAAAAATGTTGCACGTATTGGATATATATGTTCTAGAATGCAATTAACTGAAAGTATATTTTCTCTGTGCATTAATGAAAAATGTTGCATGTAATGGATATATATGTTATAGAATGCAGTTTTAAAATTTTATTATTGTTTGCCACATCTAACAAGACCTAGAATCTTATGATTATATATATATATATATATATATATATATATATATATATATATATATATATATATATATATATGTCGATATGTATTGTACTTATTTCGTTTTAACATATGTATTCAAACATGTACTTAAATAATTTCTATGGACATATATTCATGTGAACCTTTTTTTTTTTTGGAAAACGACAACTTGAATTTTAAAAACAAAACATTATATAATAATCACATCCCAAATGTAGTTCAACCATCCAAAAGTTGAGTTTTAAAAACAAAACATTATATCACAACATTACTTCACATGCCAAATGTAGTTCAACTATCCAATAAAAACAAAACATTATATCGTGCAATCACATACCAAATGTAGTTCAACCATCCAAAACTTGAGTTTTAAAAACAAGACAAATTATAACCCAACATTACTTCACATACCAAATATAGTTCAACCATCCAAAACTTGAGTTTTAAAAACAAAACATTATATCACAACATTACTAAACATGCCAAATGTAGTTCAACTATCGAATAAAAACAAAACATTAAATATCACAATCACATGCAAAATGTAGTTCAACCATCCAAAACATGAGTTTTAAAAACAAAACAAATTATATCACACCATTACTTCACATTCCAAATGTGGTTCAACCATCCAATAAAAACAAAATATTATATCGTGCAATCTCATGCCAAATGTAGTTCAACCATCCAAAACTCGAGTTTTAAAAACAAAACAAATTATAACACAACATTACTTCACATGCCAAATGTAGTTCAACCATCCAAAACTTGACTTTTAAAAGAAAAACATTATATCACAACATTACTAAACATGCCAAATGTAGTTCAACTATCCAATAAAAACAAAACATTAAATATCACAATCACATGCCAAATGTAGTTCAACCATCCAAAACTTGAGTTTTAAAAACAAAAAAAATTATATCACAACATTGCTTCACATGTCAAATGTAGTTCAACTATCCAATAAAAACAAAACATTATATTGTGAAATAACATGCCAAATGTAGTTCAACCATCCAAAACCTTCGTTTTAAAAACAAAAAAAAATTATAACACAACATCACTTCACATGCCAAATGTAGTTCAACCATCCAAAACTTGAGTTTTAAAAACAAAACATTATAGATCACAAAATTACCTGACATTACTTCATATGCAAAATGTAGTTCAACTATCCAATAAAAACAAAACATTAAATATCACAATCACATGCAAAATGTAGTTCAACCATCCAAAAATTGAGTTTTAAAAGCAAAACAAATTATATCACACCATTACTTCATGTGCCAAATGTAGTTCAACTATCCAATAAAGAAAAACATCAAATATCACAATCACATGGAAAATGTAGTTCAACCATCCAAAAATTGAGTTTTAATAACAAAACAAATTATATCAACAACATTACTTCACATGCCAAATGTAGTTCAACTATCCAATAAAAAAAAAAAATTATATCGTGCAATCACATGCCAAATGTAGTTCAATCATCCAAAACTTGTGTTTTAAAAACAAAACAAATTATAACACAACATTACTTCACGTGCCAAATGTAGTTCAGCCATCCAAAACTTGAGTTTTAAAAACAAAACATTATATCACAATCACATACCAAATGTAGTTCACATAAAATATGTCCAAAATTTGTATCTCACATGAACAATAAAAGTATATATATATATATATATATATATTTCAATGTATAGCGTTACAAGTATCAAGTTATATATGACTGCATCTAGATAAGACTATATATAAAAAAGTAAATTTAAGACTAAATCTATGAAATATAATGTTGTACACGCATGTGCATCATCCATGAAATACATATGTATGTAGTGTCTCTCCCAACAAAGTCACGATCCTTGAGCTATCCTACGAAGCATGGGGAACTTGTACACAATGCGTAAAAACATTAAAATGTAATGTTTTAAAATTGAATGAGAATATATAGAACTTCATGTAAAAAAAATAAAATGTAAAAGAAAATCATGCAATACCTCATGAGGTCCCCTCTCCATTTGTTGCTCATCTACTAAAACTTCCCCCACTGGAACATCTTCCATAGTAAACTATACAATATACATGTACAAGTGTATATATATATATCAAAAAATTTAAAATGAAAATGCATATATACACTATTTTTCAATAATACTAAAAAAAATTTAGATAACTTGTTCAAATGGTTGAAATGTTGTGGATGTTCCTATCTCCATCATACACTCCATCGTTAGAGTCCATGGAGAAAAGAAATCCTCTCTAGGAACCTAAAATTCAATAAATTTAAAAGTATAAAATAACTCAAGATCTAGATCTCAATTTATAATAAAACTTTTGAAATTCAATTTATAACTTAAAAACATATATATTTAAGTGAAAACTTGGATACTTGTGCTGGTGGATTTGTCACATCTCCTAAGAATAGCCGAGAAATAAAATCTCCAAAAACTTAAAATTCAAAAAATTCAAAATAACTCAAGATCTAGATATCTCATTTTTTAATGGAACTTTTTGAGCTGGAATATATAACTTAAAAACATATTTAAAAGTGAGAAATTGTTCATACTTGTGATGGTGGATTTGGCACATCTCCCAAGGAAGAAGAAGGTACCACCATCCCAAAAACATTGGACAGAATCAGAATCTATTAAAACCTTTTATTATTATATGTGTGTGTGTGTGTGTGCACAATTATTTATTTTAAAAATATGTCATCATGTTTCGATATATATAATAATAGATAAAAAATAATTGTACATCATCATGTTAATTTAAAAAACACTAACATTTTCCCACATATCTTGATGGTGATAACCATCTTGATTATGTGATTGATGGTGAGACCCATCTTGATTGTTTGAACTAGAGGCTCCAACCTTCTTCATTCATCAAGCGTAACAACTGCAAATGGTGTTAACATATAATGATACATTTTTGTTATATTAATGTATATAAATAAATATATCTATATATGTATTTATTAGAAATTGCACATGTGTTAAAATAATCACCCTAACCATTAACACATACCGTTCCTATGCCCTCTTGCTCATGAATAATTAGGTCATGTCAACCATTGCAACAATTATTTGCATATGTTTTGAGATCTTCAACACTCATGTTTTCTATCTCTTCATCTGTATAATACACAAAATTAGCGCATACATTCTCACATGCTCTTTGTCAATTCAGACAAAAATCAACTCCACCCAATCTACTTTGAACACTGTCAGTGATGGCATCCCTTGCTTCTCGACTAATTTGATAAATGGCACCCATCTCTGACCACAAAGTTTCGACACAAATAGGTCTACTAACCAATGGTTGCTCAGGGCGAGGAAACTCAGCATCACGCCTAGCACCCCTACAGTCACACAATCAACCTTCCTCGGGACCAAAAAAATGAGAGGGAAGTTCATTGTAATTGGGTTTCATTTGCAAAAAGAATTCTACATAAAAGAATTTTGAAAAATAAAGTAGAACCTCGTTGTTCCATGAGAGTCTTCCATAGGTCGCAAGGTGTCTATCATATAAATAGCGAGATATATGAGGGTTCTTAAAATATTTCACCTTCAACATCTTTCCTTTTAGCCCTTCTTTGAAATTAAAAATAGACTTGGCCATTTCTGTTGTAACTCTTTGTTTAACAACCTCCCATGTATCGGGACCTATCATTGTTTCCTTTATTTTTCTCATCACTTCTAAAAAATTATCAGTGGTTGGCCCAAACTTTAGGTACACATCTACTAGTTCACTTAAAGATTGAGTAACTATTTCCATGTTTTGTCAACTCTTATTAGAGAGAGTCAAAGCCATGAGATCTCTCTTCAATTTTGTATGAATATTTTGACACCTTTTTAAGGTGCATTGCTGCATGTTTGATTCCCAAGGTATATCAAAAATGTCAAACGGATAAGTCGTGGTTGGTGTACAACCTTCTTCTTGAATGATGAGTTATGTCCTACGTCTTTTTCAAACAAAATTTGGAGCAACATTTTCAGCCTTTGCATTGATATATAAAATTTTGTATATTAAAAAACACATGTAAAAAAATTTGTACAAATTGAATGAAAATAATATTCAAATTGATGGCCACCTCGATATGGTTAGCTAACATCTTACCCACCCTGAGACCGTTGAGAACCAGAACAACCACCGATTGGTTGAGAACTAACACTACCATCCGTTGATTGGCCTATGGGGGAATACATATCACCACCTTCACGCAATTCGCCAACACCTATTGATGGCCATCCAAGAGAATGTGTACCACCACCAATCTCATGAGACGAGAGGGAAGATTCATAAAAAATATGAATTTATAATCAATTCAAAAATACGTTCATATATATAAATACATGTACATATTCATTGATTAAATTGCATGAACCATACCACGATTGCATTAACCATGGCCATGCTCCATTGATGGAGTAAACACCCTTGTCCTCCTACCTCCTAGAAAATAAAAAATGAAACTTATTAACAACTAATTTAACTCACAAATTTGATACAAAAAAAATTCCATATGTACACACATGTATATATATGTATGGAGTAAGATTATATTTAAATACCATAAACATCACTCGATCCCTGATCCAACTCTCTCATAGAGATATGGAATTTTTTTGATCTTCGCCTTTCATCCACTATGATAAATATATGTAGATATATCTACAGTGCAAATTTACAATTATTTTTAAATTAGTATTTAAAATAAACTCAAAATAAATTTCAAAAATTAATATAATTTAGTGTACACAGATTATGTAAAACACAACTTTCAAAGCACTAATTGATGTATGAAACTCAATTTAAGCAAAAAATTTATAAAAAGTTTAATTTCACCAAATTGAACTTTACATGGTGGGAGCATGCTTGGTATATAATTGAAAAAAACACATGGTCATTAAAAAAGAAGTGTGAAACTCCATTCAAACAATTTTTTTTTGAAATACTAACATTTTAATTTTATAAAAATATGAAGTTTACCACTTGTTGCAAATGTGAAGTTCACCAAGTTGCGATTTATATGGTGGGAGCACACTTGGTATATAATTAAAAAAAACACATGGTCATTAAAAAAGATGTATTCATAAGTACAAAACACACACATATCCAAGATATGTTACAATGTCCATCAATAAATTTTCAAGGAGAGCATCTTAAGGCTAATTCATCTTTGAGAGATGAATCATGAATTGGCATTGCCCCGTATAATAATAATTCATCTATTAATTCATCTTTTATATATGAATATTGAATTGGCATTGCCCCACACAATAGATCAGCAGACATCTTATTAACATTTGTACAATGTATTATACTAAAAAAATGAAATTGGCTAAGAATATTGTTTGCTTTTCCATGCAGTTTTTTTAGCCTCTCCTTCTTAACTTGGTACATGCCTTTCATCTGGTTGCACAAAAATTTGGAATTGGTGAAAACTACAATTCCATTTGGTCCATACTCCCTAGTTTTTCCCAAGCTTTCTATCAATGTAATATAATATGCGTCGTTGTTTGTTTTTCTTCCCGGTATATTCATTTTACTTTAGAGGACCTTACTAGCCGCAATATTGCAAAGCACATATATAATCACTACTTTCCCTGGATTGGGATAGCAAGGAACATCTATGCATAATGTACATTTTTCAACCATATTTAGTGGGTTTTTTAATCCCTGAAAAAAGCAAATTCAATAAAATATATTAAACTAGCATTTATTGCAAATGCACAGGAGAAATGACACATGTGCATGAGATAAATGACATGTGAATGGTTTACCTTAAAGTTTGACTTAAATTTTATGGTAGAATTCACATCTAAAAATGAGATGCCTTAAATATTGCATTGCCTAGAGTTTAAGGAAGATTTATGACATGTACATGGTTTGTGCGGTTTGCCTTAAATTTTTCCTTAAGGTTTATGGAAGAAATCACATCTAGAAATGAAATGCCTTAAAGATTGCCTTGCCTAGCGTTTAAGGGAGAAATGACATGCACATGGTTCGTGCATGGTTTGCCTTAAATTTTATGGGAGAAATCACATCTAGAAATGGCATGCTTTAAAGATTGGCTTGCCTATATTTTAAGGTAGAAATGACATGTAAATGGTTCCATGAGTTTAGTGGACATGTCACCTTTAAGAAAGTATGAGTACAGAGGCTACCTGGCCCTTTACAGACTCCTTTAGAACTTGTAGAAGTTAACACTCAATTAAAAAACTAAAATCCTATGGATGTTCAGCCACTTTAGGTTCTGTTTTTAGGCCTTAAATTTTACCTTGAATTAATGGGAGAAAGCCTTGAGTTTGTATGATCTTATCCTATGGAATTTCAGCTACTTTAAGTTCATTTTTTAGGCCTTGAATTTTTCGTTGAATTACTAGGAGAAAGCCTTGAGTTTGGCAGATCTTATCCTATGGAAGTTCAACTACTTTGGGTTCAGTTTTTAGGCCATAAATTTTGCCTTGAATTAATGGTAGAAAGCCTTGAGAAATGACACATTATTTAAAGTTTGACTAAGATTTTATGGGAGAAATTACACATGTACACAGATTTCCTTAAAGTGGTAGTGGTTTATGGATGTAATATTCCCAAATGGGGAATGCAACAATACAATGCAGAAATATAGGAAAATAATGCAAATCATATTTTATAAATCAGGAGTCCAATATGGAGACCTTTCATTTTTTATTACAACAGCAAAATGTATGTAAAAAGTGGCCCATAAGATGCATAACAAGAAAAGGAAGCCTCCAATGAAAGAAATCCCTCAAAATGAGGTGTTGCAACCATATATAAAGACTGGAAAAGCCTTATAGCATTATTTTATTAGCTCGAAAAAAACTGTAGATTACACATCAGATCTAGAGCAAATAAGTGCACAAAAAGTTAGATCTATACCATATCCATCCACTATACAAGCTCCTCTAATGAACCCCCTTGGGGTTTTCAGCAAAACACCAAGAATATGTTGTAGATTTGATATATAAGACTACAGATCTACTGAAAATTACAGATCTGGAAAGTGTGGCTGAACTGATATAGGTAGTATAATAGCCTCCTCCAATATATCTCCAAAGTGAAGGGCAGACCCCCAACACTTAGAAAATCAGCTCTCCAATTGGTGTGTTGAACCACCCTGCAACTGGATCTGAACTGTGTTGTAGGGATCAAAATTTAGTTGGCCTGATGCCAAGATCTAAAAATGAGGCTCAATGCCTTAAATACTCTCCTCCCAATGAAGTAGAAACCTCCTCCACTGAAAAGGAGCATTGAAATGGCCTAGATCTAGAGATCTAGTCTCCACTTGTTGTAGCTTGCAAAAAAAACCAAACCCTCAACATGATCTGTGTTGTAGTTGAAAGAAGAAGCTTGGCCCTAAGCCAGATAGTGGACAATGCAATACAAAATCTCCCAAGAGCTACTCAATGGAAAGAGGTAGGATTCCCTAATAGGAACACCCAATGCTAAACAACATTCAATCTCAGCTAAATAGCAAGAGAAATATATATGTCTAAACATACCATATATTTAGAAAATATGATAAACATCAACAACCTTCTAATGCTGCCATCCCCTTCCTTTTATAAGACAAGAGCTTGCAAACCCTAAACCACTTCCAATGAGATCACTTCATTCACACAAGGCATCTCCATATAGAACTGCGATGTGCATCATTGATGGCCACCCCTCCATGACAGTGTTGGCTCCCTGTGATTTACAAGAATGGAAAGAATAAACACTATAGGGGGGCACATCAGAACCACTTTGGAATCCTAGGACCTAGCCTTCCTGGATTCAGAGAGGGATCTCTCTATTTAAGTGTTTTCAAAGGATATATCTTTATGCTTTGTTTATGATATTAGGCTAGTTATGAGGCTCTTGGGAACTTGTTTGTTTGTTTGGTTAGGATGGATATCATTGATTGAAGAGATCAGTTGAAGGGTGAAGGTGAGAGTAAATTGAAAGAATATTTTAGCTGAAAAGATAGGTCATGAAACAATATTAACTGATTGGGCTATGGAGTCACAAAAGAATTTAATTGCACAACAATTCTTCAAGGGTTTCCATAGGGCAAGTCATCTATATCAAATGATCTTTTAGATTGAGTTGTGATATGAAACATTAATATATTGTGAAAGAATCAAAGATAACAACCATTTAAGAATCTATTAACTTCACTAAAACAAGGAAAGCCTTTAAAGGTAACTGTTTGAAGCAAGCCAAAAGACAGGAAAAAACACATACTTCTTTCGACATACTTTTATTAAAGAACACGTTTCAGAAAACAATCCAGTAATCCTAAGACTACTTTCAGAAAGGAGAAAACATATAATAAAATAAGGAAAATAGCCTAAGATGAGACAAAAACTTTGAATTCTAGCGTGCTTTTGGCATACTCTCAAGGGATCTTTCAAGGAAAATGTTAAATAATAGCTAGAGGACAGGGCAAACCATAGACTTCCCTAGGCTAACTCTACTTAGAAAACCTTGAAAATAACATTCGAAAACAATATCGCAAGTGGTACATAGAAAATACATGGGTTCACCAACATTTATTCATTGGTTTTACTCTATTGAATCATTCTTAAAACAACAAGCTGCATAAAATTGGAGGGAAATTAAGAATCCTCCAATCAGACCTTAGTAGAAGAAAACATAAAGATAAAGCTTTTAGACAAAAAAAGGGTACTTTGGCAGTAAATCCTAATCTAAATTTTTTGTTCTTTATCAAAGAAAATGGACAGTTTTTGAAACATAAGGAAATACAAAAACTATGAGGAATAACATCACCATTAACATAGACCAGGATCCCATGAATCTTCTTGTATTATTGATTTTCAAACCAGTTCCATACTTCAAGTCCAGCAAGTCTTTTACAGCTCAAAACTTCTCTTCTTAGCCTAGTATTCTTCAACTACTCGACAACACTTCAACAACTTCAACAATGATCTTACATTTCAATAATAATCCAACCAACCACTTACAATGAGCTCCTCATATGATATTTATAGATGAAATGAGAAGGTGGGGAGAAGAATGGGTCCTTAAAAGTTTCATAAGTGACAGAGTAAATGTTTTTGACCTTTAAGATCATGCAAGGCCCAAGGAAAAATGTATTTAAGTCTAACTCTATGTTACATTAACTCTTTGAACTACTTAATGGCTTTTGTTGACTTTTAGGCTTTTTAGGTAGGTTGCAATAACTTCTGAGCTGTCTTTACAAAATATCTTTGTTTTGTAATAACTTTGTGTGTCTTTTGAGGCAATTTAGGCCTGTAGGTGGCATTTTGATTCTTTTGGAGAAGTAATTGCTTCTGTTGATGTGGCATTCGAAGATCTTCTTCTGCTGATATGTCATGATCATACCTTTAAAATCTGATCAGGCCTTTGATTTGGCTTTTAGGATTTTAATTTAATCATCTTACTGTCTGTGTCCTTTCTGCTAATTGTTTTAACTTTCATACATTTATCTTTAAACTGTGCTTTATCCTCGTAAACCATTGATTAAGTACTTTATCTTGTGATTTTGACTTAACCTTTAATCTTCACTATTTTCCTCTGTGTACAGGTGTTTTGGTACACTGGAGGGTTTTTTTGGTTAGCCAATGTTCATGAGACTCAGATCAAACCATGAAATTAAAACCTTTGATCTCCCCTTACGCATATTTTTCCTCGAGGATCATCATCCTGGGCTCTATGCAACTTGGATTTCCTGTGGGAGGGACTGCAAACTATAGGCTACCATTGAACCTGCACAAAAACTAAAAAATTTAGATAAAACCTGAAATTTTGTGGCTTAGACTGCTTCAGAGTCTCGGGGTGTGTGGAGGAGCGATGCAGAGGGAGAAATGTGTGCAGAGGGGAAAGGTTCCATGGCAGAATTATGAAGAAATAAGAGCAATTTTGAATAATGGCACGAATGGCAAAGGGTGCTTTTCAGGAATACCAGGGTGGTATTCATGCGAGGGCTAAGTGGTAAGTGGTATTGGCCACTTTGGACGTGATACCATACAGGCACTGACATGTAACCACCCTTTTCACGTTGAAATGAGGCACTAAATTACTTCGGAGGATCGAGCACGAAGATGACCATGGGCCGTCAGATCTGGGGGATTCAGATCTACGACGGAGAATGAGTGCGGTGGGGAAGATGCGCGGTCGGGTGGGACTGGTGGATGAGGTCAGCTATTTTAGCAGGTAGAAGAGAAATTGATTGGTAGGGTTTATAACTGGGGATTAGCGTGGGCTGTTAGATCTGGAGGATCTATGATCCAGATCTGATCGCAGGTTTGTGCCAAATAAAAAATGGTCAAGAGTGGGATGAAAAGGCGAGAATGCGATGGTTGTTGGATTGGGTAGATCAACAGTGGAGATGATATCGGGGAAAGGTAATGGTGGGGGATGAAATAAGAAATGGAGGGGGCTTAAGGGAAGCATGGTGCGGTCATGCCGTCGGGTCACATAAAGAAGAGGGGCTGAGGGCTTAAGCCTGAAGGGGCTTAAGGCTTGATTTTGATAAAAGGTCGGAAATTGGCCTAAAAAGTGGGTTTTTGAGCCTTTTTTGATGTTCCAGTAGGGATAAAAAGGGTTCTTTAAACAAAATAAAGGAATTTTTATAAGGTTTAGAGGGGTTTTCATGGGAAAATGAAAGCAATAAGGGATTTTTCAGAGGAAGAAATGATGAGTTAGGAAAACTGAAAATGAGTGAAAAATGGGTGAAACGAGCTTATGAGATGATGGAAAATAGCTTTGAAACAATTTATTTTATATCAGCAAGATAACTTGGAGGATCTTAGTAAAGATTTCAGTGGAGTGATTCTTTGAAAAATGATGAAGACAGTGGGCTTCCAAGAACTCACAAATTTTTCCCAAAAATTTGTTACTTGAAAGCCTGAGAATCTTTTTAGCCATCATGAGATATAACATAATTTATAGATGGCTAAGAGTGGCTCCACTTGGAGAGGGCATCTCCTTGGAGGTGTCAAGAATCTCAAAGATAAATCTCTGGAAAGTAGACCAGTGCCTTGTGTTTTGCTACACCTTGAAATTCTCCTTTTCTTTGATGATCATGCTGCTTAGAAAGATGACCTGTAATATCATAACAAGATGAATTTTCTCACAAACTTCTACCTACACAACCTACTTTTCCTAACCATTTTCTTCAGTGGGTGCATTTGGACTTGAAAACCCTTGTTATAACATCAATTTTCTCTTTGATTTGAAAGCAGTAAACTAATCTATTTCTACCCTTATATCTTCCATGAGTTGAAATTATACAATTGAACTCATTGTTTCTATACCTATTCTAACTATTTGTCAAGATTAGATTGTTTGACAGATTTTATTCTCTATTTCTAAAACAAGAAATTTAAAACACAGTCAAATCAGGATTAGACAGTCTGATTTACTATGGGGGCTATGGCATTATGTACAAGCTGTACAAAGACTTTATTTGCAGAAAGTTAAAAAAAATATTGTGAAGGCTTAAGATCTGAAATTGATAAACATTTTTCTTTCTTTCTTTGGCTCAAGTTTTGATCTTTTTGGAGCCATTTCTCTTTTCTTTTCTTGGTTCAAATTTTGAGCTTGTTAAAACCATTCTTTCTCTATCCTAATCTATTCTACTAATAGGCCAATATTACACTATTTGGAAAATCTTCTTCACACTAACCTATCAGCACAAAATTCAAATTTACTCAGTCATGATTAGGCTGTATGACTGAATAACGGTTTCATTTATAGTAGTGGCATTTAGACTTGCACACTTTCATATTTTTCTCTTTTTTGGTATGGGGTTGTACCTTTATTCTTTTTATGTGCCCTCTTTTCTCTTTTTGTATTTTTTTTTTTTTTGTATTTTATTTTTCAAAATTTCTTTCAAGCAATGTTATTTACAATGGAAAAAAGCTTTGAACTGAGTTCTTAGCAAAAATAATGTTTGAGCATCCTGCCATTAACAGGACCTCCAAAAAGTTATGTTCCATCCATCGCGTGAAGGAAGAATGCATTGTTACTTATAGCAGACTGAATTAGATAAGGGCCTTTCCATAAATTTTCAAACTTTCCATGTTTTCCCTTATCTTCTCTCCTAGAATCCCATTTTAAAACTTTGTCACCAACGTTGAAATCACTTGCCTATGTTATTTTATCAAACAACTTATTGATGTTTTCTTGTACTTGTTGTGCTCTATTGTAGACTTCCTCTCTGGTTTGTTGCAACTGTACAATCTGGTTAATTCTTCTCATCATATCATCTTCTTCAGATTGTACTTCTTGGATCAACTTCATGACTAGCACTCCTAAACTGGTTGGAAATATTACATCTGCTCCATAAACTAGCTAATAATGGGACATTCCAATTAAATTTTTGACTATTAATATGTCTGCCCAAAGTGCATGTACTAGCTTATTGTGCCATGATTTCTTGTTCTCTTCCAGCAACTTATTTATTATGTTTACCAAACTCTTGTTTGAGGATTCTACTAGCCCATTACCTTGAGGGTAATAAGCAGTAGAATGACCCAGTGTAATCTGATATTTATGACAGAAATCAACCATCTTTTTGGATCCAAATGCAGCAGCATTATCTGTGATAATTTTCCTAGGACAGCCAAATCAAGACAGGATATGATTTTCAAGGAATGGAATGATGACTAAGTCTGTGGAATTCCTAGAAGGGATGGATTCTATCCATTTGGTAAAGTAATTAGTTTCTGTGAGGATCCATTTATGTTGGATAGATGAGGCAGGATGGATTTCCCCAACGAAGTCTAGACCCCACTGTTGAAAAGAAGCTTCAACAGTGATTGGTTGCAGAGGTAAGGGAAGCAATTTTCTTTTGCCTTCAAAGATCTAACATTTATGACAGGTAATGACCATTTTATAGATATCTTGAAAGAGGGTGGGCCAATAATAGCCAACTCTAAGGATTTTTTTCACAATAGTTTTCCAATAGAGGTGGCCTCCACATTCTCCTTCATGAAACTCATGCTTGATCTTATCTGCATCATTCTTAGGCAAACATTTAAGCAATAATCCATTAGCATTTTTCCAATATAAACATTTATCTGAAATGCAGTAATTTACAGCTTTTAACTTTAGAAACCTTGCCTTTTTTTTGGACGAACTAGTAGGGACATTAAGATTAAGTAGCACATACAAAATATCAGCATACCACGATGAATTCAAAAAATTATCTTCAATAAGTGGAGTTGCCAACTTCTCCTATTCATCTAATGCATTAAACATGTTTATATCAAGAGCTTGAAATTTGATTCATCCATTAGTTTTGCTAGTCCTTGTCCTTTAATGAGCTTAGTGGGTTTGATTTCTAAGTCATATTCTAGTATTACAACAATCCACTTTCCTATTTTTCCATCTGGATCCTTTGTCAAGATGTCTTTTACCACTGAATGAGGCACAAATGCTATGATGTGTGAGTGTAAAAATGTAAACTTTGAAGTCTTTTAAGGCTTTGACCAAGGCAAAGGCTTGTTTTTCCATTATATTATACTTCAAAGGTGAGTCCCTTAATGCCTTGCTGAAAAATGCAATAGGCTGCTCTTGTCCCTTCATGTTTTTTTGTAGGAGGACATCAACCACTGTGTGTTCTGATGAAAATGAAAATATGAATAAATCTTTAGTAAAATCAGGACTAGTGAGAGCTAGTGTTTGAGTAAGTGCTTGTTTTACCAGCTCAAATGACTTCTTTTCTTCTAAGGTCCATTTAACTCCTTCTTCTACTTTAAGCATGTTTGTCATGTTTCTAAGGAGTTCAGCTAGGTTGGGTATGAACCTTCTCAAGAAATTAATCTTTCCAATAAAAGATTGAAGTTCCTTGATGTTTCTATGATGATTGATTTGAAATATACCTTCAATTCTTTTTGGGTCTACCTTTATTCCCTCTTCATATATGATATGACCAACAAGTTTACCTTCTTGAAGACCAAACAATGTTTTCTTGGAATTTAAGGATAAACCATATTTCCTGCATTTTTCAAAGGCTTTTATTAGGTGTATAAGGTGTTCTTCATTTGTTTTGGAATAGACTATGATGTCATCTAAGTAAATCACAATGAAGTAGCCTATTTCTTCTGAGAAAGAAATATCCATGGCTCTCTGAAATGTGGCACCATAATCCATTAAACCAAAAGGCATTTTCACATACATGAAAGTGCCCCAAGTTGTAGTAAAGGCTGTTTTAAGTTGATCATCAAGATGTACCAATACTTGATTGTAACTTGAGAAGCCATCTAGCAAAGAAATTCTCTTATAACCTACTACCCTTTGTAAGATATGATCCATTTTGGGCAAGGGATGGTTGTCCTTTAATGATGCTTTATTTAAGTTTCTGAAATCAATACAAATCCTTATCTCTCATGTTTTATTCCTAATTGAAACAAGATTAGATACCTATTCTGAGTATCTCACAGGTGCTATAATTCTAGCATCATACATTTTTTTAATTTCTTTCTCAACCAGAGGTAATTGAATAGGGTTTATTCTGCACAATTTTTGTCTATAAGGCTTTTGATTTTCTTTGAGGGGTATATTATGTTTAATTATTTCTGTATCATATGATTTTAAATATTCATAACTCCATGCAAACACATCAGAAAATTCTCTAAACAGCTCAAGGTATTTCAGTTTAATGTGAGTTGGCAGTGTTTTGGATAATTTGATCATCTTAGGCCTTTGTTCACTGACCATATTGCACTCTTCTACTTCAACTTTAGGTTCTATTTTTTTCCTTTTGCAACATCATTAAAGTCAAACAATTCTTCTAGAGGGACCAGTCCTTTTGGCAAACTTTCAGTTTTGGATTACAGCACTTCTAGATCTTCTTTTTCTAAATCTAGGTATTTTTTGGTTTCATGTTTGAATTTCTTGGTTTAAATATTTATATCAGCAATCTCAGGAGTTTCTTCTTCTTCAAAAAGTGATTTTTCCTTAGTAGGACAGTCTTCATCATACTCTAAATTTGATCTTGGCATTTCAAACTCATTTCTGGACTATAGGAAGTCTTCTATTTGTTTATCTCCTTGAAAAACTTGCTAGTATTTTTCATTATCTAAGACTGCTGGTCAATATTTGACTTGAACTGTGTATTGTTTGATTTCATAAGGTTTCATACATGTGCTAGCAGCAAAGGCTAATCCATTAGCAAGAATATTTTGGTTTCTAGGGACAAAATTAAGTTGGAATTCAGCAAATGATTTTAATAGGTCCATGTCATCATCTCTATAGGCTCTCAGTCTGAGGTGTTTAGCAGTATATTCCCCATTTACTTGCTTAATTATAAATTATGAATCTACATGAACAGTATACTCTTGGCTTCTATTTTTTTCAGTAATTGTAGTCCTAAGAGGAGTGCTTCATATTCTGCTATGTTGTTGGTGCAATGAAAGTTTAATCGATATAAATGACCCTATGCATGATTGTTTTCAGTGTTGTGCACCCATATGCCTTCTGCTGCACCAGTTTTAGTACAGGACCCATCAAAACTCATGCTCCAAAGAGGACTGGTTTCAGATTCATCATAAATTTCCTTCCTTTCTTCTCTGTTTTGTTTATTTTGATCATCACTTTGTTCTTTTTAAGAATCTGCACTATGTTTATTTGTGTCTTGTTCCTCAGGGTTTTCAATTTGTTGAAGAATTTCTCTTTGATTATCATGGTTGACACTATGTAGATGACTATTTTGATGCTCAAGGCCTTCATTTTTTTTGTTGTGTTTTTCTGAATTAGAAAATTGTTTGGATGATTTTTCTTTCCCTTCCTCTTGTTCTATGGCTGCCACTATGTTGGTGGATGTTTCATTTTCTAATCATTTCTCATTAGGAATCTCATCATTGTAAAGAATGAATGAGTCAAGGTTAATATGTATAGAATAAAGAGGAGAGTTTTTTGGTCTTTCTTGGCTACTCACCATGTATTTCATGTGTGTTTCCCTATAAAGTCTTCTAGGTTGACTAAAGATAGGGATGGTGGCATAAGTCATATCCATTTGCATTGTGCCTTGCAATTTAGCACCCCAAGATCTTGAAAGAAGAATGCCATATTTGGGGGGTATATCAGCTACCGCAATGTCCATTACTAAGCTTTTGGCTGGGATTTGTGCTAGATTCACACAGAGATCTTTTATTAGGCCTATGCATTTAACTCTGCTAGAATCAAAGGAGTATACATTTTTATAAGGCTTAGTTACCTCAAGGCCTAATCTTTCCATTATCACTTTGGGCATTAGGTTATGTGATGCTCCTGAATCATGCATGGCATTGTGTAAAATTTTATCATGGATGTTTAAACTAACATAAAAAGGAGGAACTGATCCTCCTTGAAATCTTTCTTCTACTTCTGGTCCAAAAAGAAGCTCAGGTTTGTCATCATTTAAGTTAACATAGTCATTGTGATCTCCTACGTTCAAAGCTTTTAATAATTGGGACCTATATACATATTGAGTAATTAACTCATTGAGAGGGATGGATATTTTTATCTTGGCAATTTCGCTCTCTATGCTAAAAGGAGTTTGAGTTTTGGAAATGTTTAATTCAACCTTTTTAGTCACCATTTTCTCAGCAAAATCAGCTTGCTGGTTTTTATTATTTACAGCAGTTAAAATGGTTTTTTCATGAGCATTACTTGAGGTGCTAGTGCTTCTAGGGTCACCAATGTGTTTGTCGTGAATTTGGGTGTTTTTTCTTTTGTTTCTATCAAAATATTCAGCCACTGTATTTTTGTTTTCAGTTGTTTTTTTGGAAGTATTTACAGGGCTGTTTTTAGCAGAGATTCCAGAGGTATTTTTCTTGGGAAATTTTTACTCATTAAGTCATATTGTTTATGTACTTCTATTATGGATTTTTCAAAGCCTTGTGGGTATTCTGCAGACTCTAGGCTCTCTTCTTCATAAGGTGTGTATATGACTTGTTCTTTCCTAGTGAGGAAGAAAATATCCTCATCATTTGTTCCCAACATGTTTATGTGATTTCCCTCTATTTCTTCAATCACTCCCTCATCCTCATCAGCATAATTCTATTGGAAAGGAGGTCTCACTTGTTGATCATGGACTCTTTGTCTAATTTGAGGGGAATTCCTTCTGAAGTTCTGATTCTGATTTTTATTTTTATTTTGAGGAGCTATTTGGTTTTCTTTAGGATACACTCTCTCATTCATGTTTATTCTTTCCATCATCATCTCCATGGTTCTGACCAAATTATCAATTTTGGAGCTTGATGTGGAAGGTCCAGCTTCATCTTTGTAGGTAACATTTTTTTCTTCTTTCAATCTATCCCTTCTGGCATTAAGGTTAGCTTCTACACTTACTTCCCCTTTCTGCATGTCTTCTAATGTAAGGGGTTCTCTCTCCCTTAACTGATAACACATGTCTGGGTCAAATCCTTCAGGAAAATTTATTAAGGCTAAGACTTGTGGGGGTTTCATTTGTGTAGGGAGTGCATTCTAAACACTATTGAATCTAGTGCAATAATCTTGGACACTCTCTCCAACATTTATTTTAAGATCATTATATTCTGAAAGGATTTTAAGGGGGTTTCTTTGGACTTCCCATTTGTTTAGGAATAATTGATGAAAAGAGGGGAGGTCATTGATACTATTAGGGGTTAAGCCTTTGAACCATTCTCTTTCTTCTCCCCCTAAAATTTGAGCAAACATCCGAAGTTTTATAGTTTCATCATCGATTTCTTGTTTGTCAAAGTAATCATTCATCCTATCCACATGTTATTGAGCTATAGTAGAACTACTAGCATCATATAATGTAATATTGGACTGATAGTCCTATGGTAGAGCAACTAAAGGCAAAGGAAGGACTAGAGGAGCATACCATGTTGCCATGATATGAAGTTGTGGGAGAAATGGGGGGTTTACAAGTGGAGGATTTGTGATAGGGGGTGAATGATGAGCTGAAGTGGTTTGAGCTATGGATGTGTGAGTGAGTGAAATAGAATTACTTGGATCAACAAGGGGCTGTTGAGTAGATTTAGGATGAGAGAAACCAAAGTTATGAATGAAATGAAGATCAGGTGGAGTGGATGGGGAGGTTTCTCTGTTGCTATTATGTTGTGAGTTTTTAGGCTCAAAGTCTATCTAATATATACCACTAAGTGACTTGGTTCTAGATAGGTTTCTTATGAAAGGTAGTTCAACCTGGGTATCTTGCAGAGCTGTAAGGTTTTCAGGAACTGAACTTGCTCTGTGAATTGGTCTGACAATAGTTGGGTTCTTAGATGTAGGATATTTCCTAAGAATTCTTTATGGATTATCAACTATTGTAGGATGATTTGGGTCAGGATGGGATCTAGTATGGATTCTTTTGGAAGCCAGGATTTAGATGCAAAGATAAGAAAATTTTAGCCAAGTATGACAGTCTTTGAAGGCAAACTAATCTGTGCAAGAAAACTTAATCCACAAAGTTCTCTTAACTAGATCTTAATGATGTTTTTATGATGAAATAAGTTTCCCAGTGGAGTCTATGGAAAACCAAGGGAAATCAACAGGCTTACTGAAAACCAGTGGAGTCACCAGGTGGAAGATTTTTACTTGTTTTTCTAGGACTGGTTGTTGTCCACCATCAATAATCAGGAACCACTCTTGGCAGACACTTGATTCATTTTTAAGAATGAGATTTTCTGAATTGTGAAGTTATCTATTACTCAGTATATTCCCCAGTATGGATGCCACTATGTTGGCTCCCTGTGATTTAATTGAATGGAAAGAATAAATGCTGCAGGGGGGCACATCAGAACCACTTTGGAATCCTATGACCTAGCCAACCTAGATTCAAAGAGGGATCTCTCTATTTAAGTGTTTTCAAAGGATATATATTTATGCTTTCTTTGTGATATTAAGTTAGTTATGAGGCTCTTAGGAACTTGTTTTTTTGTTTGGTTGGGATGGATATCATTGACTAAAGAGATCAATTGAAGGGTGAAGGTGAGAGTAAATTGAAAGAATTTTTTGGCTAAAAAGATAGGTCACGAAACAATATTAACCCATTGGGCTATGGAGTCATAAAAGTATTTAATTGCACAAAAATTCTTCAAGGGTTTCCATAGGGAAATTCATCTATATCAAAGGATATTTTAGATTGAGTTGTGATATGAAACATCAAGATATTTTGAAAGAAGCAAAGTTAAAAACCATTTAAGCAACTATTAACTTCACTAAAACAAGGAAAGCCTTTCAAGGTAATTTTTTGAAGCAAGCCAAAGGACAGGGAAAACCATAGGCTTTTTTGGGAAGTCTTTTATTAAAGCACACTTTTCAGGAAAAAATCCAGTGATCCTAAGACTACTTTCAGAAAGGAGAAAACATATAAGAAAACAAGGAAAATAACCTAATATCGGACAAAAATTTTGAATTCTAGCTTGCTTTTGGTATACTCTCAAGCGATATTTTAAGGCAACTTTTAAAGACTAGCTAGAGGATAGGGAAAACCATAGACTTCCATGGGCTAACTCTATTTAGAAAACCTTGAAAATAACATTCAAAAACAATATCTCAAGTTGTACACAGAAAAGACATGGGTTCACCAACATTTCTTCATTGGTTATACTCTATTGAATCATTCTTAAAACAACAAGCTGGATAGAACTGGAGGGAAATTAAGAATCCTCCAATTAGACCTTAGCAGAAGAAAATATAAAGATAAAGCTTTCAAATAGAAAAAGGGTACTTTGGTAGTAAATCCTAATCTAAATTTTATGTTCTTTATCAGAGAAAATGGACAGTTTTTGAAACATAAGGAAATACAAAAATAGTGAGGAATAACATCACCATTAACATAGAACAGGATCCCATGAATCTTCTTGTATTATTGATGTTCAAACCAATTACATACTTCAAGTCTAGCAAGTATTTTATAGATCAAAAATTCTCTTCTCAGCCTAATATTCTTCAACTACTCGACAACACTTCAACAACTTCAACAATGATCTTACATTTCAATAATAATCCAACCAACCACTTACAATGAGCTCCTCATATGAGATTTATAGATGAAATGAGAAGGTGGGGAGAAGAATGGGTCCTTAAATGTTTCATAAATGACAGAGTAAATGTTTTTGAACTTTGATATCATGCATGGCCCAAGGCAAAATGTCTTTAAGTCTAACTCTGCATTACATTAACTCTTTGAACTACTTAGTGGCTTTTGTTGACTTTTAAGATTTTTAGGTAGGCTGGAAACAACTTTTGAGCTGTCTTTACAAAATATTTCTATTTTGTAATAACTTTGTGTGTCGTTTGAGGAAATTTAGGCCTGTAGGTGGCATTTTGATTCTTTTGGAGAAGTAATTGCTTTTGTGGATGTGGCATTCGAAGCTCTTATTCTGTTGATCTTCCATGATTATATCTTTAAACTCTGATCAAGCTTGATTTGGATTTTAGGCCTTTACTTTAATCATCTTACTTCCTGTTATCTTTTTTTTTACTGTTTTAACTTTCATACATTTATCTTTAAACTGTGCTTTATCCTCGTAAACCATTGATTAAGCACTTTATCTTGTGATTTTGACTTAACCTTTAATATTCATTGTTTTCCTCTATGTACAGGTGTTTTGGTATGCTGGAGGGATTTTTTGGTCAACTAATGTTTATGAGACGTAGATCAAACCATGACATTAAAACCTTTGATCTCCCCTTATGCATATTTTTCCTCGAGGACCATCATGCTGGGCTCTGTGCAACTCGGATTTGCTATGGGAGGGACTGCAAACTATAGGCCACCATTAAACCTGCACAAAAACTAAAACAATTAGATAAAACCTGCATTTTTGTGGTTTAGATTGCTTCAGAGGCTCGAGGTGGGAAGAGGAGCGATTCAGAGGGAGAAATATGTGCAGAGGGGAAAGGTTCCATGGTGGAATTATGAAGAAACATGAGAAATTTTGAATAATGAAGCGAATGGCGAAGGGTGGTTTTGAGGAATACTGGTTTGGTATTTGCACGAGGGCTAAGCGGTAAGTGGTATTTACCACTTTGGACATCATACTATATAAGCACTGACACGTGTCCATATGGAAAACACCCTTTTCGCGTTGAAATGAGGCACTAAATTACTTTGGAGGATCGAGCATGAAGATGACCATGGGCCATCAGATTTGGGATTCAGATCTACGGCAGAGAATGAGTGTGGTGGGGAAGATGTGCGATTGGGTGGGACCGGTGGATTAGGTCAGTTATTTTGGTAGGTAGCAGAGAAATTGATTGGCGGGGTTTAGAACTGGGGATTAGCACGGGTAGTTAGATCTGGAGGACCTACGGTCCAAATTTGATCGTAAGTTTGCACAAAATAAAAAATGGTCAGGAGTGGGATGAAAAGGCAAGAATGTGATGGCCATTGGATCGGGTAGATCAATGGTGGAGATGATATTGGGGAAAGGTAATGGCGGGGATGAAATAAGAAATGGAGGGGGCTTAAGGGAAGCATGGTGCGGTTGTGGCATTGGGTCACATGAAGAAGAGGGGCTGAGGGCTTAATCCCGAAGGGACTTAAGGCCTGCTTTTGATAAAAGGTCGGAAATAAGCCTCAAAAGTGGGTTTTTGAGCCTTTTTTGATGTTCTGATAGGGAAAAAAAGGGTTCTTTAGAAAAAATAAAGGAATTTTTATAAGGTTTAGAGGGGTTTTCATGGGAAAATGAAAGGAAGAAGGGATTTTTAAGAGGAAGAAATGATGAGTTAGGAAAACTGAAAATGAGTGAAAAATGGGTGAAATGAGCTTATGAGATGATGGAAAATAGCTTTGAAACAATTTCTTTTATATTAGCAGGATAACTTGGAGGATCTTAGTAACTATTTCAGTGGAGTGATTCTTTGAAAAATGATGAAGACAATGGGCTTCCAAGAACTCACAATTTTTTCCCAAAAATTTGTTACTTGAAAGCCTGAGAATCTTTTTATCCATCATGAGATATCACAGAATTTATAGATGGCTAACAGACAGCGCTATAGATTTGGTCAAGGTTGATCCATTCAAAAACATTTAGCCCCTTTTCACACCTTAGGGTGCTTTATTAAGCTGAAAATATGATCCACTTTCACATGAGAAGTGGTTTTATTCACAATAAGGAGTGTTATGGGTCTCCCTACCCACTTATTCACCTTTCTAAGTGACAAAAAAAAAATTTAATATTCCCATTAGTTGTAGGCTAATTTAGGAATATTATAGTCCTCCCCTCCAAAATGTTTCTTGTCCTCAAGCATCTACAAGGATACCACAAAATCTTTAATGGATATGTCTCCTCCAAAGAATACAAGTTTGCCTTTGGTGAGTAAACCAAATAGCTTTCATCATGAAGAAGTGGGATATATATGGAAAGAGTTATATGTTGTCCATTGGCCTTCTTAAGGCATGAGAGATGATAATTGTTGGGTGCTTCAAACCCAATGAGAAACTCCAATCTCCATGCTATCATCCAAATGAAATGAATCACCCTCTAGCTTGGTAATTCATAGAAAAGATCCCCCCAAATGCTCATGAGAGGTATGTTCCAAGTGCTACAAACAATCATATGGCCCACCTCATAAAGAAACAAGTGATCTAATATAGTGGCCATATTATCTCCCGTGCTCCCCTTGAAGCATGAAGCATAAAAGGTGTGGGAAATTTCATTCCCCATGGACACATCCAACCAATGTGCCTTCACTCCAACCATGTTCCAAATAAATATAAGAACATCATCAACATATCGAATCACAATCAAAGTCATGCTAGTTGCCATATGTAGTAAAGGAGAAGGACAATGATCCCTCATGTGCAACCAATGCAATTTTGCTTCTAACTGCTATAGAATATGATAGAAAACGTGTTTCTCCCACCATTTTTTTGCTACCCCATTCTCCTCACACACTTGGAGAAGGTGTATGACGTTTTGTGTCAATGAAGCACTCCATAAAGAATACATCATCTCCCCAAAATCTCCTAGGGAGTGATCATGATCATCACTGCTCATGATCCCAAATAGCTCATCAAGCCAATAAGAAAGAGTACCCCCTCTTGGGGAAATGCCCTACACATGAGTGGTAAGAGAATGCAAGTATATAGCGATTATATCATGATTCTTAGAAATATAGTCCTTACCATACACTTGGCTCAAGCTAGTGAGGTAGCTCATGGATAAGCTACCTCTCAAACCTAATGAATAAGGAGGTGGAAATGATAATTCTTCCCAAGAGCTATGTCTCTCCTCATCATGCAAACAATCAATGCACTTCATCATCTGATAGTTCATCTCCTCTTTGAATCCTTCCCACATGAATCCTTCCAAGATAATATGGTATGTTCTAATGAAATCAGTGGGACTGGAAATCAAGGTCACATAGGATGCATGTAATAGTTCATCCTTGAGCTTTGAGTCTCTAGCCAAGTAGATCTAATCATGGAAATTGATGACTCCATCAAAAAATCTATACCTCCTATCCATTACTTTCCCATCAAGAACATTACATGTGAAGAGGTTCTTGGAATATTATACCAAGAGTTGGGACTCCCAATATGGATCTAGGATTCCCAATAATGACATCACTGTAGAAATCTGAAATGAAGTATCTTTCATATCATAACTCTCCTCTTTGACATTCTCAATGCCAAAGCCACATGTTGGAGTAATGTCACTCCACCTTTGCTACCTCTCTTGCAACTGATCTTTCCCAAGACAAGATTGAAGTACATGGAAGTCAACCTCCTCTTGAAAGGTCACTTTCTTCTTTAACTTCCATAGTTTGGCCCATGCGTGTAAGAGTGTTAATACCCTCTTTTCATATTCAGAAATCTTCATTATGTGTAGGAGTATCATTTTTTGTTCCAAGGCTATGGAGTGGAAATTTTACACCATTCTCATGTCACCATAGATTTATGAGTCATCTTTCAGCGCAAATAGTTGAGTTGGAAATAGTAATGTCCATATCATAAAATTGTTCACTCCTCCTTTGAACCCATTAAGGGTTCTCTACGTTGTGCGAGCTTCTCATAAGGAAAAATCCTTAGACAAATATATAAATGTTGCATCATGTTGAGATAACTCTTTATTCATCTTCTAGTTAGGGGCTCTCCCTGGTGGAATGCCTCCATGTAAAGAGACATAAAAATCTAAAGTAGATTGTATAGGTGATTGGACTGATTTGTCCCTCCCTTCACTGCATAAATCAGTATTATTCTTCTGTATATAAATCCCTTGAAATAAACAAGGTTGAATGCTTCCCATACTTTAAATCCGATCCACTTTTTCCTCTCTTCTTTTGATCAAGGATTTGTAGCCCGTCACTATTGTCACTAGATGCTCCTTGGGAACCTTTTGAAAAGATGAAAAAGCTCCTCCTCTTGAATAAATAGCTTCATGCCCATCCCCATGTGGCAATGGTCCTTCTTCTGAAGTGGAAGCATTGTTACTTCCTCTCTACTCTTCTTCCTCATCAATATTTGAGAATACCTCATCAACAATGATAGACCCTAGATCTTGGTCTTCCCTTGAAAGAGGAATCTCCATGTCTTTCCTTTGAGAAGAAATCTCTCCATACAATGGGGATCTTTCCCTTGGAAAGGTATCACACAAGTTTTTATCCCCTCCAATCGAAATCTGAAGTGGATTTGGTGTAATAGATCTTTCCAACTCATGCAAATTTTTTGAATGTTTATGTTTTTCTAGCTCAATCAAAGATGTTTAAAATTGTTTTACATCAAATATCTTCACTAATCTCTTAGTGAATCTTGCATAAGTAGATGTGTTTGAATTTCTTAATGAAAATTATTCAAATAACCACCAAGCATAAGATTTACCTTAAAGATGTAGTGCTGCTATCCTAAGGGCTTCCCTTTCTAAAACTTGATGTAGATGAAAATATGAGTCTAGCTGATCTATCCAATCCTTGGCTGTGCATGTGGAGGTCCCATCAAAATTGGGCAGAAAGAATCTACCTCTTCTACTTCTGTTGTGGTTGTTGGGTCTTATATCCTCCTTGAGTTGGCAAAACTCTTGGAAGTTCAAGTGCTCCTTGAATCTCCAAGGTTGAGATTCATACTCCTGAAGATAGTCACTCAAAGTCTCCTCCTTTGGTGCATCTTCTTCCTCCATCTCTCTTGCAGTAAATCTGGGCATGGTATAAAGTTGTAGATCGGATTGTATGGCTGAATTCTCACACACATACTATGAATAACTGGGGATTTATTCAAGTGAAAATCTTCTTGAGTGATATTCATGTGTTTCCCTCCTCATTCCCTTGATTTCTCTTTTAAGCTGATGCATAGTTTGGAGAAGAAGCCTTGAGAACTCCTTCCCTTTCGTTCCTCCAGATATTGGGGTTATACCCTTGTCTTCTTTTTCATTTTTATAATCAAATCTTATATGGCTTCTTCTTTGATACCTATTTTCTCTGTCAGTCATAGGCTCTCTTTCTTCGGAAGACATATTTCCTTTATAATGCATAGGTTTTGCCAAGATGATGCTCTGATACCACTGTAATATTCCCAAATGGGGAGTGCAGCAATATAATGTAGAAAGATAGGAAAATAATGCATATAACATTTTATAAAGTAGGAGGCCAATATGTAGACCTTTCATTTTTTATTACAACAAGAAAATGTATATAAAAAGTGGCCCATAAGATGCATAACAAGAAAAGGAAGCCTCCAATGAAAGAAATCCCTCAAAATGAGGTGTTGCAACCATATATAAAGAATGGAAAATCCTTACAACATTATTTTATTGGATCTGTAATAAATGTAGATCGCACATCATATCTAGAGAAAATAAGTGCGCAAAATGATAGATCTATAACAGATCCATGCACTATACAAGCTCCTTTAATGAACCCCCTTGGGGTTTTCAACAAAACACCAAGAACAAGTTGTATATATGAGATCTAAGATGCAGATCTACTAAAAATTACATATATGGAAAGTGTGGCTGAACTAATATAGGCAGTATAATAGCCTCCTCCAATTGATCTCCATAGTGAAGGGCAGATCCCCAACACTTAAAAAATCAGCTCTCAAAATGGTGTGTTGAACCACCCTGCAACTACACTTACAATAATAACATAGATCTAGATCCGAACTATGCTGTAGGGATCAAAATGTAGTTGGCCTGATGCCAAGATCTAAAAATGAGTCTCAATGCCTTCAATACTCTCCTCCTAATGAAGTATAAACCTCCTCCACTGAAAAGGAGCACTGAAATGGCCTAGATCTAGAAATCTAGTCTCCACTTGTTGCAGCTTGCAAAAACAACCAAACCCTCGATAGGATCTGTGCTGTAGTTGAAAGAAGAAGCTTGGCCCTAAGCTAGATAGTGGATAATGCAATAAAAACTCTCCTTAGAGCTACTCAATGGAAAGAGGTGGGATTCTCGATCAGGAACACCCAATGCTAAACAACAAGAGAAAGATATATGTCTAAACAAACCATATATTCAGAAAATATGATAAATGTCAACAACCTTCTAATGCTTCCATCCACTTCCTTTTATAAGATAAGAACTCGAAAACCTTAAATTTAATATTCCCAATTAGTTGCTGCTAGTTGGAATATTATATTTTTCTCTATTTTGAAGGTTAGAAGAATAAATGGGGTAGAGAGACCCTTAAATCTCTTTAGTAGAAATAAAACATTCCCAATGTGAAAGAGGTTTGTGTAGGAAGGAAAAATAAATCCACCCTTGGTGTGAAAAGGGGGCAATGCATGAGGACTAGAACCTTGTTGACCAGGTCAACAATGCTACTAAAAGAGAAGGAAAACCAGTGGGAACAACGTAGTTATGATGGAGGACTCTTTGCAATGAAGTAACCTCATGAATGTGTGGGGTCCAGGGTAAGGAGGCTCACAAAGAATTAAAAGGAAGGGAGGGCAGCCATGAGATTCATTTATAATATTGTCTATGTTTTAGTCTTATGACTTCTTACATGCTTCAGCTGTTTAGTTGGGTTTTCTGCACTGTTTAGTGCAAGGGATTCTCATGCGGGAGTTCCACTCTCTTTCTTGGTTTAAATTTTTGAAGGGATCTAAGAGGAGAATTATGGGCTACATTTCCATTATTTGAATTGGTTTCAAGCAATCACCAACTCCTACAACACAGTCTCTTGCAGAAACTGTGTTGTTTCTGAAGGTGATGTCGTGGTAGGGTTAAATCCCTTGATTTTGTGCTAGTTTCTTGGAGAAGGGGGCTCTTTCTCTCCTAGAAGGCTATTAGGGAGGATCTTCAACCGTTTTTATATACTCTAATGTATTATTCAGCCATATAATATACAGAGTTGTATTATTTTTACTTGTGCTCTTTTGAAACCCTTGCCGGGTTGTCTCCATTTTGTGTAAAAGAGGATAGACCTCCATTTTTCTTGGCTTTTTTATTAATGAAATCTCTAGATCTGTTATGAATCATATTTTCTGTATAAAAAATCTTAGAATAATGCTGTTACATGCTTTATAATTTCTGTTTGGTGAGGTCATGGGGTTTGGGTGTTTTTGAGCTGTATTGGCATGGGGAGATCTGTTTAACATAGCTAGAGTGATTTTTTTCTGCTCCCATTCTACATGTAAGGGTTATAAAGCATAATATAAAGGATCCAAGTCCTATTTTTCAATTATGTAATGTAATTTTCTGAAAACAACGTTTTTAAGTTTCATAGTGCATAAATTCCTAAGAAGGAGTATTACAATGGTATCAGAGCTCTGCTCTTGGCTCAGCTTGTGGGGAAAATATATCTATAGCATGGAGGAGAAAGAAATTTCAAAACTTCTTCTTCAAACCATGCAGAACATTACAAGAGATCTCAAGGATATGAGGCATAAAGAAGGCCCTAGGGGGTTTTACCATGAAGCAAGCACTGGCACCTCACCTTGTGTGGAAAAATAAGCCACACATCCTTCACTACAATGTTCCACTATGCCCTCATTCCTATCAGAAGAAAGGGAGGATGAAACCCTTGGTGACTATTTTGTGGAGTATGAGTTCCAATCCATAAGGTTCAAAGAACACTTGAGCTTTCAAGAATTCTGCCGGATCAAGGAAGGGAGGAGAACTTGCTATCACAAAAAGAGGGGAGGATTTATGCAGGAATCATACCTACAGTGCATTATGGGGAGATTATTCTTACTTATATATGATGGATCACCTAAGTGCATAACCAAGGCTTGGGTGGAGAAGCTGGATACTTACTTTCAGCTCAATAGAGTTTCTGAAGTAGAGGCTATCAAAATAGTTGCGTTGCACTTGGAAGGGGAGGCTCATGAATGGTGGTTCCTGTTGGACATATAGTCATCGATGTCAAAGGAGCACAAAGGAGCAGCACCAAGAGAAGGGAGTAGATCAGAATCAGATGGAATTATTGCAGAGAAAGAAGGTGAAGTGGAAGAGGCTACATGAGGTGTTATTTGCTAAAGGATAAGACCATACATTTTTGGAGACGAATTCTAGTGGAACAGATCGAAAGGTTACACTTGGGTTTACAGTGGTGGAGTTAACATATGCAGTGTAAAAAGAGAAACTACATTAAAAATTGGATGTGGAACCATGAGCCAATGGCGAAAATGGAACGGTGAAAGTGGTTTCGAAAACCACCAGAGGGTTTTTTGCAAGGCTTTTGGAGGATAAGTGGCTTTAAGTGAGATGGACATGATACAATTAGGAGGGCGACACATGGCATACTGAAACCACCTATTTCACATAGGTTCAAAAACATTATCCATCAGGCTAGTTGGCATGTGATAACGTGATGACCGTTGGATCATTCTAGGATCAACAACGGAGACTCAACATTCTTTAGCATAATGAAATTGTGAGTTAAGAGGAGGACAACCGTCTGATCCTTGATCAACAATTATCGCCATTGAAGTTGCTCAGGGTTTAAACCTTAAACTGAACCCAATGATTTATGAATATGATTTAATAATTTGAGTGCCTTTTGAGGTCCGGTGCTATGCATATTATGGGGCTAATACATTTTTTGACGTGTTTTGTTTTAAAGAAAAAAGTATATAAAGAGCAGACTTATAAAAGGTGTGGTACCGGTGTCACAGAGAAAGACAACATAAACAAACGAAAAATAGATTAAGGCAGAAGAATTCCAACTGAGGTGAACGGATGGTCACAATTAAATCGCAACAGCAAAGGCAAGAAATGAATGGATAAGATTCATCACAAGATAAGCAGGGTAGAAATCAATTGGATGTGCCATTGGCAGTAAGGACCATAGATCTGGGCAGATCGATGGTGACAATCACATCGGCGGAGATCAAAATCGCAAGTGACAAGGTAATTGTTTTAATTTGCGATGCGATGTGATGCGAAGAAATGCGATCTCATATCGCATATCGCATAAGATATGAGTTTGCACGGTATAGTAAATTATATGCGATAGCCGATTTTGCGATATTACGATAGCCAATATTGCGATGTGATATTACCACATATCACAATCGAGGTAGGAGAAAAATCGCACAAACACAGTGGTCAAAGAAAATGCAAAGTGCAATATGATGACATGGCGATGACGTGGCAAGTGACGTGGCAGCTGACATGGACCTTGTTTGCCCCTTATAAATTCCTTGACAAGAAAGCAAGGGGCTAATTTGTTTTATGAGACTTCAAGGAATGTATTTCTCTTGAAAACACATCATCCTTGAAGTCTCTTCATGTTCCCTGCTCTTTGATCGTTCCCCTCTGCTGTTTTGGAGTCAATAAGCCTCACTGATTGCAAAAAATTGTGCTCCAAAAGGCCTTTATTTGCCCCTTGTATCCCTGCAAAATGTCCCATTTTACCCTTTTTTCCCATTTGTCAAAGTCCCCATTTTTTCCTCTAAGTCCCCCCTTACCCTCTAAATCATACCCAAAATTCCCTTTAAATCCTACGAGTTCCCTTTGTTCGGCCTAATTTCTCCTTTTTTCCCCTATCGTTACCTTTTCCTAGCCTTGAAAAATGTTAAAAATGGGGAAAAACCCACTTTTCTACCTTATATTAAGGGCCTAACCCCTTTTCCGCCAGCCCCACAAACCACTTCCCCACATGCCCAGGTGCCAGAACCAGGTGCAAAGGACTCAAGCACTAATTGCAATCGCAACGATCAGAGAAGCGCATTCCTTTGTTAAACAGAAAAACTTCGATGTGATTGAGTTTGGTCTTCAAGCCCTCCGCCGTGATCTCCACCATTTATCTACCATTTTGATCAGAAAGCCCTGTGCCAATTGCACTCCCGCTTTCGATCGAAATCAGAACTTTCAAATGGTGCCACTCTTGTTCCCCCCCCCATTGCGATTCCCTGACTGAATCACAGTCGCCCATCTGTCCCGAGGATCAATGGTCCAGATCTTATCGCATCGCGTCCCGTCACCCTTTTCCTTTCCCCACCGATACAATCTCCTCCGTATATCTAGACCCAGATTGGACGGCTCAGCGTTGATCACATCCCCACCTCCATAGCAATCAAAAAGGTCTTGCTGCACCCTCTGATTGCAATCTTCTGATCTAATCTACGTCGTTGATTCCTCTGTCAATCCGACGGCCCGCGCTCTCCCGTTTCAATCGCAATCGCATTTTTCAGATGCTACCCCCTTCCACCCTTTGCAATTGTGATTCCCCAATCCAATCCTGACCATCCATTTAACCTAATAACCAATGGTCATGATATAATCGCACCATCTTCCATTGGATTTTTAAACCTCCCATTTCTCCCCTCCGATTGAATTGTAGTCGTCGATCTCCTCCTGATATCCGACGATCCTGGATGAATTGCCCTCCATCCATGCCGGGTCCCACCACATATGATCATTTTTATTACATTTTCATTCATTTTAATGCATTTCACCCAAGTTCATATACCATCCCACTGATTAATCACCGTCGTCGATCTTCATCACCAGACCATGATCGAATGGTCCATGCTCGTTTCTTCACCGAAAACCTATTAGTCGAGGTTTACACCATATCAATTTATTTTTCACCATTGTTTCATCTAAAACCACCATTTACCACCGTCGCGCTATCAGTCTACCTGCCCCCCGTAGCTGTCCTTCCCTATGCATGGATTTCATAACTGAGTTTCGTGTTTTTCAGGGTTATCAGGTGGCGAAAGCCACCATGATTACACAGTTTTTAATACAGTGGCAAACAATAGGACTTGCATTAAAAGAACAGGATTTGAACTCTGTAAAACCTCCCCAGAGCCATTAAAGCGTGGATCTCACCAACAGAGACAGAAATGGAGTAGCAGAGAGCTTAAGGAAAGAAGATGAAGGTCCTTGAGCCTTAACTCAGTGGTTTAGAGGTAAAAGCACCAGATTGAAGACATCATGGATCTCCTAGAAGGTCCAGCGCACATAAAACTATGTCATCAGGGCAGCTACTTCAACAGGACATCCCCACCTGTGAAAGGACAAAGCACCCATATTTTTTCCTCTATTTACCGTGTTCCTAAAGAACATTCAGCCTTGACCACAATGCTAAGCTATCAGAGCATTTGTTATGCAGCATGGCGCACTTCACTGTCATTTATTTTCATTTTTGTTTATTCACCAAAGTACTACAGAGTATTGCAGCCAAAGTGCATCAGAGCCATACCAGAGTGAATGGAAGCCTGAAGAAGATCATTCGTTCACCCAAAGGCATGCCAGAGATAAATGCACATGATTTAAAATAGAATGGGTTTTGGCCCTCTTTCCTTTTAAGATTTTAATGTTACATTTAGTTCTCCACCTACCTCCTCTGCTCATCTTTCAGCTATAAAATTCAGAAAGAAACTCATTGTAAAGGTTTTTGATCAGTTATCATAGAATTTCAAGTCGTTTCTTTTGAGACATAGTCTCTGTGTAAAGTAGTAAGATAGGCTGAGGAAGATGTTTTCTGACTGAGTATCTAGCTATTGGCAATGTTGTACTTGACTGGTGTTGCTGTTTAATATGACAAGAACATTTCTTTGGATCCTGATCTAAAGCAGCGGTGATGTTTTTCTATTTGTGTATTTGTGTTTGAATTTCATTCCATTTCATTTCATTTCTACTTGCTTGCATCAGAAATATGACATAGGATTTACCCTTGCTAGGTACCCTATGTTTCTTCTCTCCTTGCCTTTGATGTTTTCTACTAAATGTGTTATCTAAGAATTGACTTAAGCTAATTTAACCAGTGTAGTAGATGTTATTGCCTGCTCTCTGATGTATGAATTAAATGAATCTGTTTCTTATATGTTCTTGTTAGGATTTAGTTGGAAGATTTGGGAACACTGGGGATTAGAGTTAGCCTTGTCCACTAGGATCCTTGTGCAACCAGCTAGCCTTTCTAAGATCCCTCAAGCTAGAGGCCGAAGCATTAAGAGTTCAAAGTCTCTCTCTGATCTCAGGTCTTTAACTTTGTGTTCTAAACCTTCATTGTTCCTCCTCCCTTACCATTCCATACCACACTATCAAATTTAAGATCCAATTTTTTAGATGACTAGCCCAATTGAAAGCCTGCATATTGATTAGCAAGAAAATCATTTCCTGACTCCATTGCCCAATGGTTTTGAATGTTCCCTAGAATACCTCACCTCTGTCTAAATCCTATTTGATCATCCTTGTCTTACATTGAACCCTTCTTTCCTGATAACCAGCAACCAAACAAACAATCAAACAAACAAACCCCAAGCCTTATAACTAGCCTAATACCTTAACCCTAAGCTTCAAAGACATATACCTCTGATACTCATAGAGAGATCCCTCTCTGGACCCAGGAGGGCTATATCCTGAGTTCTGAAAGTGGTTTGATGTTGTCTCATCTTTTGGTCTTTCCAATCTGGCCAAAACATGGGAACCCCAACATAATGGTGACTCCGCTGGGGAACTTGAGTGAATTTTACCTTAAACATTCTTAGGCACTCAAAAGACCCAAAGTCTTTGGTTAGATTGGCATGAAATTGCTGATGGTGGACATCATCCTGCTTCGAGCATTCATATACATCCACCTAGTGACTCCACACTCCATAACCCCTAAAGACCAAATGGCTCCACTGGTGGAAGACTCTGAACTGGTTGAGAAGAAGCAGCAGCCTTCTTTTCATGAATATGAATCCAAACATGGATGAGGATACAAAGTCTGAAGCTTTGTATGACCAATTAGATAAATTAACAGAAATGTTTGGTAAAGTGTTGGAAATGTTCATGGCTAAGCTGAATGCAAATGATGATTATTTAGAACATCCCATGCCCCTTCCAGAACATGAAAAAAATCAAGACCGAGAATATGGGAAAGACATGTATGATGCTCAGGAATCTGTAGAAGACGAAGAGGAAAGTGATCAGGAACTGCCTGATTGCTTACCTATGTCTTGTGTTACGCTAACTAGAGAATATCAGAACCTAATAGAAAAAGCTAATAGGGAAGGCTGCCTCGAGGAAACAAGAGACCACTTAGAAGAGGTAGAATCTGATGTGGAAGAAGAGGTTCAAGAAAACATCCCGCCTCCAAATCAGCTGACACGGGAGAAAGAGGACTGCTGTCCTTCTGTCCATGATGAGAGGGAAACCCCTCTTTTGACAGAAGAAGAGATTGATCAGATATTAAGTCAGCACTTCCCCTCAGAAATATTTGATAGAACACACATTCCTTCTCATTCATCTCCCGAGTTTGATTGTACAGATTCAGAAAGTTCCTCTGTGGATAAGAATGAAGAAAGACCTGCTGAGAATCCGACAGGTTCGATTGGTGACATTGCTTATGATTATGACTTTCCCAGTTATGATCTATTTGATGATGATTGTTTCCAGAGAGAAGATGAGCTTGCAGAACCATCATCAATAGACCCATGGGAGGAAAGCTAGGGCCAACAACTCCAGAGAAGTAGTGAACCCAGTCAGCCTATCTATGACACTGATGGGGAAAGTTATGAAAGCATCAGTGATGAGTGTCATAAGATAGGTGGTCAGCAGTCTTTCTTTTTAGAAGACGAGGAGGAAAGCAAAGAAGAGATTCTTGAGAAAGATGAAAATAACGAGCCTTCTCTTGAAAAAGAGAAAGAAATGGAACAAACCACTGCTCGAGAATACATAGATCTTCTCACGGAGCTCAGCACCTCAGAGCAGAATATATCAGAGCTCCAGGAGGACAGCACTGCCATATACGATGATTCCTCCAATTCAGAAAATGAAGAAGATGAGGGAGATTCTCTTTGTCAAGAGAGTCTTATCCTTGATCTAGTGGAAGAAGAGGAAACCTTGGTTGAAGCCTACCTGCCAGATATTCATAACTAGGTATCATTTCATGATCCTTATGTACATTTCCTGCACACATTTGAAGAAGGATCAAGGGTATTTTTGAGCAGAATGTTGCAAATAGAAAGAAAATATTTTGTAGCTTCTATTGTGGAACAAAAAAAGTGGGAGCAGCCCTGCCTATCCAGCGTGCTCAAGGAGTTGAGCAAGAGAGACCAGTCATGGGATCATTTGATGGACTGGTTGCATTAGAAGACAATGTTTGTAAGCTAGAATTTTATATATTCTAGTTAGAATAGGGTAGGTAGGAAAATCTCAATAAAGCTCAGTCTTTGAGCATGTAGTTAGTTGTTTTTAATTTCTGCAAAGTCCAGCAAGTCAGACTGTCTAATCCTGGCGTGACTGTTTTCAATTTCTGTCTTAGAATGTAGAGAATAAATCTGCTGAAAACTTACATTTAAATGCTTTAACTATGGAAGAGTTGGGCACTATGCATCAAAGTGTCCTTAAAAGAAAACAAAGAATCAGACTCAAGATATAGAGAAAACCAAAACAAATAAATGGAAAAAAGGGAAGAGATTCAATAGAAAATCACTTTATGCTCATCAAGATAGCATTGCATCTGAAAACTCAGATGAATCCTCAAATGAAGAAGGAACCTCTGAATTTGTGTTGATGGCCAAGGAAGAGTCTGAAGGATTCCTTCTAGAAGATGAGGAAGAAGGTGAGGTAGGTCTTGAGGGGGAGCGAAGAAGTGCCCTGGAGGAAATAGACAGACTTAAACTCAAGTGTAGAAAAGAGAAAGACATTCTCCTCAAATATGTAAAAGAGGAAGTAAATTCAGAAGACCTCATTCAATTGAAAGTAGAACTTGAAGAAGAAAAGAAGGTTGAAGAAACTCTACTAAATCAAATTAAGGATAAAATTCAGAAGCAAGAGAAATTGGAAGAAGTAGTATGCCTGAGAAAGAAATTAGAAAATTCCCAAAGGGAATTATCAATGAACTCTCCATGAATGACAAGCATTGAACAGTTCGATAAAATACTAAATTCTCAAATATCTCCTCTCATAAATACTAGGATATTTTACAAAGGAGAAACCAACAAATCCAAGGTAGAAGATAACCAGAAAATCACTTTTGTAAAAGCCATAAAGGACAATGAAGCTGCTCAAAATATTCCTACCAAAGTAGAAGCCAGCAAAAACACAACCTGCAATGAAGTAAACATAAATAAGTAGGAACCTCAAATGACATAGAAATAAATAAAGAAAGAGTCAGTTAAAAAATTATCTTACACTTCTAAATATGAATTGAATAAATTCAGAAGCTGTCAAAGGAGATTCTTTCATCCTATGAGAAATACCACTTGTCTTGTTTGCCACAAACTGGGACATATTGTAGCATACTGTCAAACAAAGATAACTGATTTCAACCAGAAAAGGATGCAGAAATTAAAAAGACTACCTCAAGCAAACAAATGGAGAGAACAACCCTTCACCAGGTACACTAATCATTTCCATGGGTATTGTTTTTGTTGTAAGGGGTTCGACCAGAAAGCCATGAAGTGCAGAACGTATGGAAAAAGACTGATGTTTAAAACCTCAAGGATATTCATGAACAATGGAGAATTCACTCATATACATAATCCATTAAGAAACATAATCAAATGATTTTATTGCCATCAAATCAGACACAAGTCTAACAAATTTCCTCTCAAATAATGTGACCCATATTCTCAGAAAAGGTGCCAACAAATAGCCGCTTGCAGTGGAAAAAGAATTTGAATATGTGTGACCTGGCTCTAATAGCTCAAGATTAGAAAATCCAATGGTATATGGACAGTGGATGCTCAAAGCATATGACTAGAGATCGAAGCAAGTTTGTAACCTTTGATGAAAAGAAATCTGGAAATGTAACATTCGGAAATGATAAAGCAAGGAAAATCAAAGGAAAAGGCTTAGTCAGTCTAAATAATGGAAGAGGAGAGGCTCAATATGTACTATTTGTGGATGGGATGAAAGCCAATATGCTAAGCATCAGTCAAATGTGTGATAAAGGTTGTGAGGTCCTTTTCAGAGCCCAAGATTGTGAAGTAAGATTGAGCACCACAGGAAAGACCTTGATCAAAGGTGTTAGAACAAAAAATAATGTCTATGTATTGGAAGAAGAGAATGAAGCATGCCACATAAGCAAACTTGATGAATCATGGTTATGGCATAGAAGATTAGACACTTAAAATTTGACCACATCATCAGTCTAAGCAAGAAGAAAGCAGTCAGAAATATGCCTACAACAAAGAAGCCTCCAAATACCATATGTAAATCATGCCAATGGGGCAAACAGACCCACACATCTTTCAAGAAAAAAGATGAACTATCTATAAGTAGGCCACTTCATCTTGTACACATGGACCTGTGTGGACCTTCAAGAAATAATGCACCGGGTGGAGAATCCTATTTCATGCTAGTAATAGATGATTTTACCAGATTGACGTGGGTGGAATTTCTCAAATATAAATCTAAAGCACTTGAGAGATTCAAGATATTCAAGGCATTGGAAGAAAATCAAACATGATGCAAGCTAAAATGCATCAGATCAGACAAAGGAGATGAATTCACAGACTATGATTTTGCAAATCTATGCAATGAACACGGGATTAAACAACATTTTATAATTGCAGGTACACCTCAACAGAATGGAGTGGAAAAAAGAAAAAACAGGTCAGTACAACAGATTTCCAGAGCCATGATGCAAGAAAGTAACATTCCCCAAACCTATTGGGCAGAAGCAGTACACACAGCTGTTCACATTCTCAACAAAGCTCATCTAAGACCAAATTGTGATAAGACTCCTTATGAATTATGGCATGGTAAACTAGCATCAATAAAGCACTTTAGAGTCTTTGGAAGCAAGTGCTTCATAAAAAATAATGATGAAAAACTGGGGAAGTTTGATGCAAGAGATGATGAAGGAATATTTTTAGGATATGCATCCAAGAGTAAGGGTTACAGGTGTTATAACAAAATACTGCACAAAATTGTGTAAAGCATTGATGTAAGAGTTGATGAATATCTACCAAATAGAACAAGAAACACAAGTTGTGCCAATCCTCCAGATGATCATGAGGCTGAGAACCAAGTTAATGATGAGCATAGCAAGGCAACAGAAGATACTGAATTAAACTCAAAAGGTCCCTCACAATACACTCAAAATAACCATCCAGAAGATCAAATCATTGGGGATGAGAGTGTGGGAGTCCAGAAAAGAAGACAGCTTGCTGAAAAGACAAAAGAAGTATACCTAGCCATGCTATCTCAAATAGAGCCAAAGAAGTTTGAAGCAGCCAACAAATACAAAAACTAGGTAAATGTTATGAATGAAGAACTAGACCAAATTGAGAAGAACAATACCTGGGAATTAATTCCAAGACCCACTGGGAAAAAATCCATCGGCACAAAATGGATAGTCAAGAATAAGATGAATGAACAAGGGCAGGAAATCATAAATAAAGCCAGAATTGTATGTTGTTGTGTAACTAGCTCCAAAAATAGAAGAAAAGAGATATCAACACCTTATAAATAAGCCACTTCGAGGGGGAAACCTCCAATACATTACATAAATGAAAAATTCTTGGATGATACAATTTACAAAACCTCCTTTCTATATATAGGAGTCCATGGGGCCATAATGTAATCCTAGTGGGCCACAATGTAATCCTAGCCGACCTAACAATAATAAGTTAAGGGCACAATACTATCAATGTGGGGGTTACGGGGGTACAATAATAACAATAGGGGGGTTACACTAACAATAAGGGACTATACTAGTAATATAGGGAACTAACATGCCCTTCTCCTTCAAAAAAGTGTTGTCATCAATGCTTGAGTAGCTATGGGTGCTTCTGTATAAAATTCTCATCCTCCCATGTAGAATCTTCGGTGGGTAAGTTCTTCCACTTGATGAGATACTCTGAAATTGATCGATTTCATAGCTGTCAAGTTATTGTTTCCATGACTACTTCAGGTTCCAATATGATTTTTCCTTCCTTGTCAAGTTCTGGCAATATTGTTTAAACTGGGATATTTTCACCTATAACCTTCTTTAAGCATGAAACATGCAAAAGTTTGGATGCACTCGCGAAGAAGCGAAGCTCAATTTGTATGCCATAGTACCAATCTTTTGCAACACCTTGTAAGGACCATAGTACTTTGGCGATAATTTATTATCCTTCTTAGCTTTCTTGAGGGACATTTTTTTGTATGGTTGTAGTACATTTTAAATACTGATCTCCTACATCAAAACTTCTCTCGTACGATGTTGATATGCCTGTTATTTCATTCGATTTTGTTCCAAATTTAGGTTATCCTTTAAGAGTTGGAGAACTTCTTGTTGATGCTCAATGTGATATTCCACTGCTTTAACCTTAGAATTTTATTTTAAAGACGATGTGATGGATGGTGGATGATATCCATAAAGTTCCATAAATGGGGTCATTTTTGCTGCAGTATGGAAGGAAGTGTTATAACACCATTCAACGAGAGGTAACCACTTGACCCATTGTGTTTGTTTATCAGATACAAAACAACGAAGATATCCTTCCAAAAATTTATTTACTATCTCAGTTTGATCATCAGATTGAGGATGATAAGATGAGCTATGAGCTAATTGAGTACCAAAACAAGAAAATAGCTCCATCCAAAAATTTCCAGTAAAAATGGGATCTCTGTCGCTCATAATAACCCTTAGGCTTCCATGTAGCTTTTGAATTATGTCCATAAATGTAGTAGAAACTGTACTTGCTTTAAATGGACGGGATAATGCACAAAAGTGTGCATACTTGGTAAGTCTGTCAACTACCACCATGATGACACTCTTTCCTTCGGACTTAAGTAAACATGTGATAAAATCCATTGAAATCTCTTCCCAACGTTGACTTGGAATGGATAAAGGTTGTAGAAGTCCTGGGGTCTTAATTGTCTCAAATTTGTTTTGTTGGAAAGACAAACATTCTACCACAAAATTTTGAATATCAAATTTAAGGCCATCCCAAAAAAATTCTTTCTTCAACCTGTGGTAAGTTTTTAAAAATCCCGAGTGTCCTCCTAAAGGAGAAGTGTGCAATTCCAGAAGAATATTTTGTTTTAGTTTGGAATTCTTACAAAGATATCAGCGATATTTGTACCCGTTGACGGGAAAATTTTTCTGACCAATAGTAGGGTATATCCCCTATAAAAGGTCCCAATTAGACCTTGAACCGTTTGGAATAGGGATCTCGTCCGAGGTGTGGGCCCAGCTATCGCTGATTTCTCCTCTCTTTGGGTCTCGCTTAAACTCTATAAAACAGTGGATACACACCTAATCAAATGATACAAGACATATGATTGATGCATTAAATGTACATATAACACTATGAGTAGCAAAAGGAAATAATAAAGCATGAAGACCGAAGGAAGTGTTGTTAACAACACTTCATTAGGGTCATGATTGTAAACTGTTCTGACCACAAAAGAAACAATTCCTCATGGCAAGAACACCCTTCACTTCCTAAATGTTTTAAATGATAACACAAATGCTAATAAACAAATCCATCAACGTTCGTTAAGAAAGTGAAATGAACTCAACCACCATTAACATACTCAACAAACTGTTATGCAATTGTGATATGAATTGAAGATACATTTCTCTTAATCTAAAGATGTTCAGAAACTGAAAATATAATACTCAATAGCACTCATACATATGACAACATCAAATCCACAAAGGGATTTTCAAAATGCTTGTATTCATGCTCAAATGTATAATGGTAATACAATGTACTCAGCTCGAGTCCCAAAACAAAGGTCCTTTACAAGTTCCCGAAGGAGGTATTTATAGAGCAAAAATCACCCTTTTGGGCTCCCTAACTTTTCGCCTTCCCGATTGTTGGGTTGCCTTGCAACCTAGTTTGTTCTACGACCTGCGACCTAACTAAAGTTTGCGACTTGCGACCCTGAGCATTCCGCAACCTGCGACCTGCAACATGAGGAAAACTGTGACTATAACTCGCCTGGATCCTGCGACCTGCGACCTCGTTGGTTTTGAAGCTTGCGACCTCAATGGATTTTGCGACTTGCGACCCCAGCAATCAACAACCTACGACTTGAAGAAATTTTTGACTTGTGACCTCAAGCAGATCTATGACTTGCGAAAGTTTGTGACCTGTGGCCTGGGGTTTTTTATCCCTTCTACATTTCTCTCCTTGAGATATTAGATTTTTGTTCTCCGGAGAACAACCTTAGCTCTTGCTATGTGAAATAGTAGCTCCTATCTGTTGGTAAGGCCCTTGTCATGTTAAGAGAATTTGCATGAGTTAATAAGCGGGAGAGTAGTGTTTATGCTTTGAGCGAGGTGCTGAGCATTAGCATAATGCGGGTTTTATTGTTGGTGTGAAACCTAGCTATGCATCCTCTGAAGAAGGCTAGCGGCTCTCTTAATTTGGGTGGACAATACTGTTTCCTTATGTAACCATTTGGGCTTCCTAACTTTTCTCTTTCTCGACTGTTGGGCTGCCTTGTGACCCAGTCTATTCTGCAACTTGCAACTTGAGCCATTGATGTGACCTGTGACCCGACTGGACCTTGCGAGTTGCGACCCCAAACAATCTGCGACTTGCGACCTGCCGTGATTTTGCGACCTCGCGACCTAGTCACTGGGTCTTGTGGCTTGCGACCCCCAACAATATGTGACCTACGACCTGCCATGATTTTGCAACCTTGCAACATAGTCGTTGGGTCGCTAAATCACGTCGTCAAGCTTTTAATAGGGAGTGCGACTATGCGACCTGGCGACCTGAGGGAATCTGTGACTTGCAACTTGAGGAAATTTGCGACATGTGACCTTAAGCGAATTTGCAACTTGCGACCTCTAGCAGATTTGCGACTTGTGACCTCAAGCAGATCTGCGACTTGCGGCCTTCTTTTGGAAATATTTGGATTTCATAGAAATATTCCTTATTCTGCCTCCTTTTCTTTGAAAAGGGTCCTCTTTCTTGCTGGGAAAAAACTTTGGCTCATTTCACAGACCGACAGCTTCCACTGTGACTGAAAGCTCCCTTGACTGGCGCGATCTTGTTTCTAGCGTACATGCGATACATGTCTTCCACTTCTCCTATTTCAGCTCGCACTACTCTTATCCTTTTCATCGGTGTGGTGATGACATTGTTTGGTGTATCATCAGTGGGATTGACCTGCATGAAAAATTTAGATTGTCAATTTTTACAGTTACCCTTTAGAGAACGATATCCCCAAATAATTAACATCACATTATGAGCTTGGTGAAGCACCCAAACTGAGTGCCTAAACAATCCATGGTGTAAGAGCTTTTAATGTAAACACACAAAAAGGTTTCCATTTGAATGTATGCATGGTCATCCCTTCACACATGGCGCGGTTGCGCTAAGAGTATCTCTTCATGATGGTGAGAAGGCTCACGAGGGGCTTGGGGTAGGTTACGAGGATGTCATTGTCTAAAGGCCAACCTTAACGGCTAAGCGAGGAGGGGGACCCAAAATTTTGAATATACCCAAAATTTTGGGTGGTGTTGTAGCAGCTACAACAAATGGCGAACCAATGGTAGAATCTAGCATCTCTGTCAATATAACAACAATATTCTGAGCCGAGATAGTGATGTAAGGGAATATTGAATAGGTTCTGCGGGTACCCTTTGTATTACTTCGGCCTTCACAATTATGCCCAGTTCTTGTGCCGCAGCTAGGTCTCGCTAATCAGAAAACATCAAAGTGGAAGCTCACAGATTCCAGTAGCTTGTTTGATGATGTGAAGAGATAGGCAACGGGTTTATTATTCTTGGGATTTTTAAAGTAAGTTTCCGGTGTTGCTCTGCTGCCAGCAGGCCTGGACAGTACCCCGACGGAGTCACTTCAAGAAATCACAAGCATTGCTCTGCAGCCAGCGAGCCTGGTTAGTACCCTAGCGGAGTCGTTGCATTACCTCTCTGCGCAGGAAGCCTTTCTTGATCCTTTCCCCTTATTTGTTTCATGTGCTTGTAGCACTTACTTTCATGTGTTCGTGGCACTTATTTTTCATGGGTAGATGAGGGATCTCGACTTATTTTATGTGCAAGAGAGGTTGTTTCTTGTTTTACAGAAACTGAAAGATATCCTGATTTGGATTTTCCCTTGTGCCAAACCTTCACATCCCATCTACCACAATAGGAAAAGCGCACAAAATAGATCATTAAGATGTCCAAGACTATGATGGGCACAAGGCTTAGGCTTACAGGTATTGGGCCATTAAAACTCATTAGGTCTCCCACAACAACTGGCTCGTATCTCCACAACTAATAAGTTTAGACTCATAGGCATCTTGTTGAGAATGCTACTTAGATGACCTATCCTAAGAGAAAGCTGCCTCTTAAGATAGCCACCGCAACCTCACACAAACAATGGGGTTACTATTTCAGCAATCGGGGCAGGACAAGTCCGCAAGGTGGTAGGGTTTCAATGAAGGCTCGTGCAGTGATAGGCGATATGTGGAATATTTCAATGCTATATCAACAACCTGCGGAAAGGATGTGGGGATGAAAGTCTACGAAGAAATGTAATAAACGAGGCTCAAGATGCAATGCAATGCCATGTGCGGGAACGATCCACTAGTTGGAGGTGGAGAGACAAGGCAAAGCACATGTAGTGATTATCCGCACATTATGCAGCAATAGGGAAACTGAAAAAGTATGCATGCAAAAATAAATGGGACTTTTTAATGCATAAAACTACAGAACGAAAGAAAATATAGCAAGCATAATTCTAAACCATGAAGTAAAACCTTAGCAAGTAAACCTAATTAATAACTTGACAAACAAAGCTTTATTAGCAAATCCTATCTAGCCTATTCCTATTTTAACTAATGATGTGGACGGGTTATGTGAAATCAGCTTTCCAGTGTAGCCACCGCATTAGTTCCCACCCTACAAGAACAACAATCTTCGCAATCAGAGCCAGCATACAAAATTTTGTACCAATAGTAAGACTTAACTGAAGAGCATGTGCCCTCCTTCTAGCGCCAATTCTGTTGACGAGAAAATCTGTTCGGCCAACAACAGGGGATCTCCCCGGTAAAAGGTCCCAATTACACCTTGAACCATTTGGAATAGGGATCCCGTCCAGGGTGTGGGTTTGGCTACCGTTGATTTCTCCTTTCTTTGGGTCTCGCTTAAACTCTATAAAACATTGGATACACACCTAATCAAATGATACAAGACATATGATTGATGCATTAAATGTACATATAACACTATGAGTAGCAAGAGGAAATAATAAAGCATGAAGACCGAAGGAAGTGTTGTTAACAACACTTCATTAGGGTCATGCTTGTAAACTGTTCTGACCACAGAAGAAAAAATTCCTCATGGCAAGAACACCCTTCACTTCCTAAAAGTTATAAATGATAACAAAAATGGTAATAAACAAATCCATCAGTGTTCGTTAAGAAAGTGAAATGAGCTCAACCACCATTAACATATTCAGCAAACTGTTATGCAATTGTGATATGAATTGAAGATACAATTCCCTTAATCTAAAGATATTCAGAAACTAAAAATATAATAATCAATAGCACTCATACATATGACAACACCAAATCCACAAAGGGATTTTCAAAATTCTTCTATTCATGCTCAAATGTATAATCCTCTGGTAATACAATGTACTCAGCTTGAGTCCCAAAATAAAGGTCCTTTACAAGTTCTCAAAGGAGGTATTTATAGAGAAAAACTCGCCCTTTTGGGCTCCCTGAATTTTTTCCTTACCAACTGTTGGGCTACCTTGCGACCCAGTCTATTCTACGACCTGCGACCTGACTAGAGTTTGTGACTTGCGACCCCGAGCATTCCAAGACCTGCGACCTGTGACATGAGGAAAAATGCGACCTGTGACTTGCCTAGATCCTGCGACCTACGACCTGAGCTACTGTTGCGACCTGCGACCTCGCTGGTTTTGTGGCTTGTGACCTCAATGGATTTTGTGACTTGCGACCCCAACAATCAGCGACCTACAACCTGAAGAAATCTGCTACCTGTGACCTCAAGCAGATCTGCGACTTGCAGAAGTTCGTGACCTGTGGCCTAGGGTTTCTGATCCCTTCTACATTTATCTTCTTGAGATATCAGAGTGTTGTTCTCCAGAGAACAGCCTTAGCTCTTGCTATGTGAAACAGTAGCTCCTATCTGTTGGTAATGCCCTTGTCATGCTAAGAGAATTTGCATGAGTTGATAAGCGGGAGAGTAGTGTTTATGCTTTGAGTGAGGTACTGAGCATCAGCATAACGCGAGTTTTATTGTTTTTTTGAAACCCAGATGTGCATCCTCTGAAGAAGACTAATAGCTCTCTTCATTTGGGTGGACATTACTGTTTCCTTATGTAACCTTTTAGGCTTCCTAGCTTTTCGCTTTCCCGACTGTTGGGCTACCTTGCGACCCAGTCTATTCTGTGACTTGCAACCTGAGCCACTAATGTGACCTGCGACCCGATTGGACCTTGCGACTTGCGACCCCAAACAATCTGCAACCTCCGACCTGCCTTTATTTTGAGACCTCGCGACCTAGTCACTGGGTCTTGCGACTTGCGACCCCAACAATCTGCGACCTACGACCTGCCATGATTTTGCGACATCACGACCTAGTCGTTGGGTCATTGAGTCGCATAATCGAGCTTTTAATAGGGAGTGCAACTATGCAACCTAGCGACTTGAGGGAATTTGCGACCTACGACTTGAGGAAATTTGAGACCTGCGACCTTAAGCGAATTTGCCACTTGCGACCTCTAGTAGATCTGCGACTTGTGACCTCAAGCAGATCTGCAACTTGTGACCTCAAGAAAATCTGCGACTTGCGGCCTTCTTTTGGAAATCTTTGGATTTCATAGCAATATTCCTTATCCCACCTCCTTTGCTTTGAAAAGGGTCCTCTTGCTTGCTGGGAAAAAACTTTGGCTTATTGTGCAGATCGACAACTTCCACTATGACCGAAAGCTCCCTTGACTGGCGCGATCTTGTTTCCTGCGTACGTGTGATACATGTCTTCCACTTCTCTTGTTTCATCTCACACTACTCTTATCCTTTTCATCGGTGTGGTGATGACATTGTTTGGTGTATCATCCGTGGGATTGACCTACATGAAACATTTAGATTGTAAATTTTTACAGTTACCCTTTAGAGAATGATATCCCCAAATAATTAACATCAGATTATGAGCTTGGTGAAGCACCCAAACCAAGTGCCTAAACAATCCATGCTGTAAGAGATTTTAATGTAAACACACAAAAAGGTTTCCATTCGAATGTATGCATGGTCATCCCTTCACACGTGGCGTGGCTACGTTAAGAGTATCTCTTCATGATGGTGAGAAGGCTTACAAGGGGCTTGGGGTAGGTTACAAGGATGTCATTGTCTAAAGGCCAACCTTAACGGCTAAGCGAGGAGGGGGACTCGAAATTTCGAATATACCTAACATTTTTGGTGGTGTTGTAGCGACAACAACAAATGGCGAACCACTGGTAGAATCCAGCATCTCTGTCAATATCACAAGAATAGTCTGAGCCAAGATAGTGATGCAAGAGAATATTGAATAGGTTCTATGGATACCCTTTGTATTACTTTGGCCTTCACAGGTACGCCTAGTCCTTGTGCCTCAGCTAGGTCTCGCTAATCAGAACACATCAAAGCAGAAGCTCACAGATGCCAGTAGCTTGTTTGATGATGTGAAGAGCTAGGCAGCGAGTTTATTATTCTTAGGATTTTTAGAGTAAGTTTCCGGTGTTGCTCCACTGCTAACAGGCCTGGACAGTACCCCAATGGAGTCACTTCAAGAAATCACAAGCATTTCTCCACTGCCAGCGAGCCTGGTCAGTACCCCAGTGGAGTCATTGCATTACCTCTCTGTGCAGAAAGCCTTTATCAATCCTTTCCCCTTATTTTTTTCATGTGCTTGTAGCACTTATTTTCATGTGCTTGTGGCACTTATTTTTCATGGGCAAATGAGGGATACTGACTTATTTTACGAGCAAGAGAGGTTGTTTCTTGTTTTACAGAAACTGAAAGATATCTTGATTTGGATTTTCCCTTGTGCCAAACCTTCACATCCCATCTACCACAATAGGTGAAGCGCGCAAAACAGATCATTAAGATGTCCAAGACTATGCTGGGCACAATGCTTAGGCTTACGGGTATTGGGCCATTCAAACTCATTAGGTCTCCCACAACAACTGGATCATATCTCCCCAACTAATAAGTTTAGACTCATAGGCATCTTGTTGAGAATGCGACTTAGATGACCTGTCCTAAGAGAAAGATGCCTCTTAAGATAGCCACCGCAACCTCACATAAATAATGGGGTTACTGTTTCAGCAATCGGGGCAGGACAAGTCTGCAAGGTGGTAGGGTTTCAATGAAGGTTCGTGTAGTGATAGGCGATATGTGGAATATTTCAACGCTATATCAACAACCTTTGGAAATGATGTGGGGAAGAAATTCTATGATGCAATGTAATAAACGAGGCTCAAGATGCAATGCAACACCATGTGTGGGAACGATCCACTAGTTGGAGGTGGATAGACAAGGCAAAGCACATGCAGTGATTATCCGCACATTTTGCAGCAATAGGGAAACTGAAAAAGTATGCATGCAAAAATAAATGGAGCTTTTTAATGCATAAAACTACTGAACGCAAGAAAATATAGCAAGCATAATTCTAAACCATGAAGTAAAATCTTAGCAAGTAAACCTAATTAATAACTTGTCAAACAAAAATTTATTAGCAGATCCTAGCTAGCCTATTCCTAGTTTAACCGATGATGCGGCTAGGTTATGTGAAATCAGCTTTCCAGTGCAGCCACCACATTAGTTCCTGCCCTACAAGAACAAAAATTTTCACAATCAGAGCCAGCATACAAAATCATGCACCAATAGCAAGACTTAATTGAAGAGCATGTGGAATAGCAAGAAGGCCATGGCTACTTACCAGAGAACGTGCTAGAGTGGATTGTACAAGCTGAATTTCACTCTTATCCTGATACACATCAATATATTCTTGAAACTTAAAACTATTTATAAATGACACACCTCCATTCATGCATGATCCTAGATTTGAGGGGTGATGTGTAAGCCAATTCCTATTTGCAGGCACATTCACCGGATAGGGTTGGTCGAAAAAACCAGCACCTTCATTGTGGTGGTGAGGATGATCCATTTTATGGGATGGAAAAAATAAGCATGGACCAGGTGAATTATAGATGCTTGCGCATCCCAGTGGAGAAACCTTAATTTTGAAAACCCCAGTGCGGAGTTGCTCCTGGGTTTTGTCAAGGATATGAGGATATGAATCCACTTTTAGTGGAGGCTGCAATTTCTTACTGTCTTGATCAATAGGAAAATTGTTGTGATCATGAAATGTGGTGATTTGGGCAATGTCAGTAGGCTTTGTGTCAACTTGGCCAAATGTTTGCATGCCAACAGATTGATAATCCAATGTATCAGATTTTTTAGATTTTCCAAGATGGGGTGGATTTACCGTAAGGTTTTTGTGCAGTTGAGGGGTTTTCCAAAAATCACATGTTAGTGCCTGATTTCAACTGGTACTGGCTGGGAAACAACTGGAAAGATTAGAGACAATGGTCGGTGTTTTCTTACCAGAGAATACTTTGGGGTATATTGGTTGTTGCATACCAGCTGTTGGGGGATAGGAATATGTGCTCAAGGAAACCTCATTAGAATGAAAAATCTGCCCACACGAAATGATATCTGACGTGGTTATGCTGGGAGGAGCATGGTACTTGGGGATCTTAATTTCAGAAACCTCAATCCGAGCAACCCTTGTTGGGGTTGTTTGAGGGGTCTTGTCAAGATCAGAAGAACTAGGGATGATGGTCGGTAAGAGCGGGAGTGCTTCGATTCCCTGATGGGTACTCGAATCTTCATGGAGCGAATTATTGAATTCTGGTGTCTCCATATGGTCGGCAACAAGATACGAGTGACAGTCCTTAGCGGTATTAATGAATATGTTTTCAAATAAGCGATGATCGTTGTAACCATCGATTTGATCAAGTAGGGTACCTGGCATGTTGGGCTCCTCGGGAGTTACCGACTGGGATGGATCAATAAAGAGGACATCTTGAGGTTTCCCAGACAAGAAATCGCTCCTATGGCTATCTAAATATTCTGGGTGATAAAGATCAGATCTAAAATATTCATCAATTATGAACTGTGATTGTGAAACACCATCTGCGTGCTTATAATTGTCGCCAATACCAGTATAAGGAAATTTTGAATGTATCAAAGAAATTACTGGTGTGGTGGACTCGTGAAATAAATTGTGGAATAATGAACGAAAATATTGAGCTGCAGGGGAATTAACCATACAATTCTTTTCAACACGGGCCTTTATGTCATTCAGAGAAAACAATGATATGGCAAGCCCTCTAAGGGAATCAACTTCATCCAAGATAGGAGTCGATTCATAATCAGTATGTGAATCAGATTTAGGACTGTGTCTAGGGAGACATCAAGTGGGCTCGAGGTAGGTTTCATGAACCTGGAGGGATTTTGGGCCCATCTGGTTTTCAAGCCTCGATTCGACAGGGTGCATGAAATATTAAAAGGTAGTATAATAGGTTTTATCCTCTTGCAAGTGTCTATCCTTGCCCAGAACTTTCGAGGTCACAACTCCACTACCCGGCAACTCAGGAGGAGGAGAAAGAATATCACAAATAGAAATACTCTCCTGGGAGGCTGAAATGTGGTCTGGGTTGGGGGAGGTGGACAAGGAAGCATTAGGGACAAAATCTGAAAAACTGGTAACTATAGGGAACACTAGGATCAGGCTGGGTTGCTAACTAAAATTTTTCAAGGGAAACAAGAATCACGTACCTGAACTTTTCACTTAAACATTTCCAATCAACATCCATTTCAATGAACTCAAAACAATAATCAAAAAATCTGATAGACAATTCATCTAGAGGTTCCTGAGGTTCCATTCTGATGTCATTTAACTTTATTCATACGTTTTGAAAATCATACCTGTGAAAATATTTTTGTAATTCACTGGCGAGTTGTTCAAACAAATGGATGGAAGCTTTCGGCAATGTGCAGCACCATTGCTTAGCACAACCTTCGAGAGTGAGGAAGAAAAGAAAACAAATCAAACCTTCATCGTCAATTTCGTAGCACTCACCAAAGTCACAAGAATATAAAAGGTGTTGGATTATGGATACTCTGTTTTCACCATCGAATTTTAACTGGGACAAGTGATAAATAAGTTCATCGGGGATGAGACATAGAGGCTCATAAAACTCTGACAAACATCTCGAGAGAATGATTTGGGAATGAGCCATTATAGATATGAGATTAACTACAGGCTCTAAGGGCTCAACTTGTCATCTGGCCCTCCTTCTAGCGCCAATTGTGTTGACGAGAAAATCTGTCCGGCCAAAAACAGGGGATCTCCCCAGTAAAAGGTCCCAATTAAACCTTGAACCATTTGGAATAGGGATCCCATCTGGGGTGTGGGTTCGGCTACCACTGATTTCTCCTTTCTTTGGGTCTAGCTTAAACTCTATAAAACATTGGATACACACATAATCAAATGATACAATACATATGATTGATGCATTAAATGTACATATAACACTATGAGTAGAAAGAGGAAATAATAAAGCATGAAGACCGAAGGAAGTGTTGTTAACAACACTTCATTAGGGTCATGCTTGTAAAATGTTCTGACCACAAAAGAAACAATTCCTCATGGCAAGAACACCCTTCACTTCCTAAAAGTTTTAAATGATAACACAAATTCTAATAAACAAAGCCATCAGTGTTCGTTAAGAAAGTGAAATGAACTCAAACACCACTAACATACTCAGCAAACTGTTATGAAATTGTGATATGAATTGAAGATACAGTTCCCTTAATCTAAAGATGTTTAGAAAATGAAAATATAATACTCAATAGTGCTCATACATATGACAACACCAGATCCACAAAGGGATTTTCAAAATGCTTGTATTCATGCTCAAATGTATAATCCTCTGGTAATACAATGTACTCAGCTCGAGTCCCAAAACAGAGGTCCTTTACAAGTTCCCAAAGGAGGTAATTATATAGAAAAACTCACCCTTTTGGGCTCCCTAACTTTTCGCCTTCCCGACTGTTGGGCTACCTTGCGACCCAGTTTGTTCTACGACTTGTGACCTGACTAGAGTTTGCGACTTGCAACCTCGAGCATTCCACGACCTGCGACCTGTGACCTGAGGAAAACTACGACCTATGACTCTCCTAGATCCTGTGACCTGCGACCTGAACTACTGTTGTGACCTATGACCTCATTGGTTTTACGGCTTGCGACCTCAATGGATTTTGCGACTTGCGACCCCAGCAATCAGTGACCTGCGACCCTGCGACCTGTGACCTCAAGCAGATCTGCGTCTTGCGGAAGTTCATGACCTGTGGCCTGGGGTTTCTGATCCCTTCTACATTTCTCTCCTTGAGATATCAGAGTGTTGTTCTCCGGAGAACAGCCTTATCTCTTACTATGTGAAATAATAGCTCTTATCTGTTGGTAATGCCCTTGTCATGCTAAGAGAATTTGCATGAGTTGATAAGTGGGAGAGTAGCATTTATGATTTGAGCGAGGTACTGAGCATCAACATAATGCGGGTTTTATTGTTGGTTTGAAACCCAGTTGTGCATCCTTTGAAGAAGGCTAGAAACTCTCTTCATTTGGGTGGACATTATTGTTTCCTTATGTAACCTTTTGGACTTCCTGACTTTTCACTTTCCCGACTATTGGGCTGCCTTACGACCCAGTCTATTTTGCGGCTTGCGCCCTGAGCCACCGATGTGACCTGTGACCTGACTGGACCTTGTGACTTGTGACCCCAAAAAATCTACGACCTACGACCTACCATGATTTTGCGACCTCGCGACCTAGTCGCTGGGTCTTGCGACTTGCGACCCCCAACAATTTGCGACCTACGACTTGCCATGATTTTGTGACCTCGTGACCTATTTTCTAGGTCACTGAGTCACGTCATCAAGCTTTTAATAGGGAGTGTGACTATGCGACCTGGTGACCTGAGGGAATCTGCGACCTGCGACTTGAGGAAATTTGTGACCTGCAACCTTAAGCGAATTTGTGACTTGCGACCTCTAGCAGATCTTTGACTTGCGACCTCAAGCAGATCTACGACTTGCAGCCTTCTTTTGGCAATATTTGGATTTCATAGCAATATTACTTATCCCACCTCCTTTTCTTTGAAAAGGGTCCTCTTGCTTGCTGGGAAAAAAAATTGGCTCATTGCGTAGACCGACAGCTTCCACTGTGACTGAAAGCTCCCTTGACTGGTGCGATGTTTTTTCCTGCATCCATGCGATACATGTCTTCCACTTCTCCTATTTTAGCTCACACTACTCTTATCCTTTTCATCGGTGTGATGATGACATTGTTTGGTGTATCATCCGTGGGATTGACCTGCATGAAACATTTATATTGTCAATTTTTATAGTTACCCTTTAGAGAACGATATCCCCAAATAATTAACATCAGATTATGAGTTTGGTTAAGCACCCAAACCGAGTGCCTAAACAATCCATGGTGCAAGAGCTTTTAATGTAAACACACAAAAAGGTTTCCATTTGAATGTATGCATGGTAATCCCTTCACACATGGCACAACTGCAGTAAGAGTATCTCTTCATGATGGTGAGAAGGCTCACAAGGGGCTTGGGGCAGGTTATGAGGATGTCATTGTCTAAAGGCAAACCTTAATGGCTAAGCGAGGAGGGTGACCCGAAATTTCGAATATACCCAAAATTTTGGGTGGTGTTGTAGCGGCTACAACAGTACCATAAGGAATCATTTTTCCAATTAAATGTATCAGATGTACTAGGATCTTGCTGCAACTTTTGAATGAGTGTCCATACATATTTGTCCTTCTTCCATTCATCTCTTGCTTCGGTTATCCAATATGGTTGGATAATAGAAATGGCACAAAAAAATTCTTCCACCTCTTCATTCTTTCTTGAGAGTGCATCTGCAACAACATTAAGCTTTCCTTTTTTGTAGATTATTTCAAAGTCATAACCCAACATCTTTGTGACCCATTTTTGCTGCTATTCTAAAGATAGTCTTTGTTCCAAAAAGTGTTTAAGACTATCATGATCATTTTTTACCTTGAAGTTTCTTCCCATTAGGTAAGTTCTCCATTTCTTTAATGCATGCATTATTTCTAACATTTCCTTCTCATAATTAGGTTTCTATAAATACTTTCCTTTGATTGGACTACTTTAAAAAGAAATTGGTCTTTCTTCCTGCATTAAAACAACACCAATTCCATTTCTAGAGGCATCACATTCCACAAGAAAGGTTTTTGTGAAGTCTGACGTAGCTAAGACCGGTGCTAAGCACATTGCCTCTTTAAGATGTACAAAGGCCTTAGTTGCTTCAAGAGTCCATAAAAATGCATCTTTCTTCAATAATGTTGTTAGAGGTGCTGCTATTCTCCCATAATTCTTAACAAACTTGCGATAATACCCTGTTAACCCGAGAAATCCTCGCAACTGCTTTATGGTTGTGGGGACTTTCCATTCCTTAATGGATTTAATTTTGTTAGGATCTACTTTAACACCCTCGTGAGATACAATATGACCCAGATATTCCACCTCTTGTACTCCAAAGAAACATTTGGATGTTTTTGCATATAATTGTTTCTCCCGCAATAGTTTGAGCACCCTGTCAACATGTTCAACATGATCCTTCCAAGACCTGCTGTAGATTAGTATATCATAAAAAAATACTAGCACAAATTTTCTAAGGAAGGGTTTGAAAATGGAATTCATCAACCCTTGAAATGCAGAAGGTGAATTGGTAAGGCCAAAAGGCATGACCAAAAATTCATAATGACCCTCATGAGTTCGAAATGTTGTTTTTGAAATATCTTCAGTCTTCATTCTAATTTGATGATATCCTGAACGAAGATCCAACTTGGTAAAACAAATTGCTCCATGTAATTCATCCAATAATTCATCAATCACAGGAATGGGAAATTTATCTTTAATGGTGAGCTTATTGAGCTCCCTATAATCCAGACACATTCACCATGATCCATCCTTCTTGTGTACCAATACTACAGGAGTAAAGAAAGAACTTTGACTAGGTTGAATTATACCCGCCTCTAACATTTCTGCAATCATACATTCAATTTCACTTTTTTGGACGTAAGGATATCTATAAGGCCTGATGTTTGGAGGAACACTTCCTGGAATCAAATGAATAGCATGATCATGATCACGAATAGGTGGGAGTCCTTTGGGAGTTTCAAACACCTTGGAATGATTGTCCAAGACTTGTTGGAGATCTGCAGAAATAGATGATTTTGATGTTGGAACTTCTAGTGAGCATAATTGTGCAATTACGCCTCGTTGTTCTTTCTTTAGAAGCTTTGTCATGACATTAGAGCTTATTATCTTTCCTGGCTTCCCTGAAATACCCCGTAATTCGACTTCCTTTCCTTCTGAAAAAAATTTCAAGAAAAGTTCTTGAAAATTAAAAGCTACCGTCCCCAAAGATTGTAACCATTGTAATCCTAGTACAACATCAACACCTCCCATAGGAATGGAAAGCATTGGACTAGTCAATACATATTCCCCCATGGTTAGCTTGATATTATGGCATTTTCCAGAGCAATTTATAGTTCCTCCATTTGCAACCATCACTTGACATTCTGGTGCTGGGTATAGGAAACAATTTAATTCCTTGGCTACCTTACAATGAATAAAATTATGGGTGCTATCTAAATCAATCAACACTATTACCTTTTTCTTCTTGATATTTCCTTCTATCTTGAGATTTTGAGGAGTGGTAATTCATGCCAGTGCATTACACGATATGGTCAGATTCATTTCTTCCTCTTCTAGGGCTAGTTCCTGGTGTATATCCTCTTCTTGTTCATTTTCTTCTTCCTCTTCACAATCTATGTAAAATAATTTATTCTCAGCACACTTATGACCTTTAGTGTATTTGATATCACAACTGTATCAAAGCCCTTTTGCTCTTTTTTTTCCAATTTTTGTGGTGTCAACCTTGTAGGTTGTGGAAATCTAGGCGTAGAAACACTTCCTTCTTTATAGAAGTGAGTGGTAGGCTTCCTTATCACCATAATTTTACATTCAATTTTTCTTGCCAACCTGAATGCCTTCTCCAATGAATCAGGTTCCAAAACACGAACTTCATGTTGGATGTTATCCTTTAAAGTGCCTATGAAGAGATCAATCCTGTGTTCATCTGGAATATTAGTTACCCTTATATTCAATTTTTGGAAGTCCTCAATGTGCTCCCCCACTAAACCCTTTTGTTTGGGATTTATCAATTGGCTAAAGAAGGTGTTTCTCTTTGTATCCTCATAATGTTCTATCATTTCCTCCATAAAAAATTGACCAAGTGACAATTTTTTTACGGGAGCAAAGCCATTGATACCATACAAATGTATTTTGTTCTAAATGTAAAGTTGCAATGCATAACTTTTGTGTGTTTTGCACATTATGGAGATCAAAATATTGCTCCATCTGTATTATCCATGTTATAGGATCCTTTCCATCAAACTTCCTCATATCCATTTTTAGAATATGGTGGTTCTTCCCGCCAAAATTAGAGTTTATGAAATCATGATTAACATTTATTTTGTTCTCATCATGAGTTTCCTCTACTATCTTTTCACCATTAGGAAACATTTCTTGTATCAACTTTTTCAAACCTTCTATGTATGCTTTTAGATCATTCTTCATGTTTTCCATTTTAGCGTCCATGTCATCCATCTTAGATTCCATGCCAGCTTCCATGCCATCTATATTAGATTCCACGCCTTTCTTCAAACCATTCATATTATTCTTCACACCATCCATCTTTTCTTCCATGCCTTTCTTCAAAACTTCCATTTCATTTTTTGCTACTCTTTGTGAGAGCGAAATTTCGTGCACTTGCTCTTGTAATTTTGATAGATCATGCTGCAATTCTTCATCTTCATGAGTCATAGTAGAGCCATTTGAAGGCTTAATGGGTGTTTAATTATTTTTACGGGGCATTTTTTAGAACCCAATACTGATATCTATTATATAATATTCCCTTGGAATCAATTCAAATTGATTTTTCAAACAAGACTTATGCAATTCGGAAAAAAAATACACACCTTTTTCTTGCTTTTGAGGAGATCAATATTGAAATTGGATTATCTTTGTGATTAAAACTCTTCAATATCTGAAATTCAACAATGAATTAGCCCTCTAAATTCTCTTTTGAATGTCATAGTTCTGACCTGATTTGGATTCTCCAAGATAAAGTTATGTCCAATATCCCACAATGACCTAATTATGGACTAGTTCGGTAGAGCGAACTTGTATGACTTACCACGTGTCAGTGTTTCATCCTTTGCCTCTGAAATTGATAGCCAAGAAACTAAAGTCTGTGTAATTGCGACCACTTTTTACGACACTCCAATCCGATGCTCAGAGAGAGAGTTATTGAAATTTTCCGATGATCACCTCTTTGAGATGAAATTCGGGAGCCTGAAAAAGCACTACCTTCCATAGATCATATCTCCAAACATATTGCGAACCAAGCTCTGAAATTTTGTGACAAGTTTTATTTTGATTTCGGCTTCTGAAACTTTGTAGAAAAAAATTTATAGCGAAAATGCCACGATGACCTGTTTAGAGTAGCAAAACCCTAGAATCCAAAGCTCTGATACCAAATGTTGTGTAACTAGCTCCAAAAATAGAAGAAAAGAGATATCAATGCCTTAGAAATAAGCCACTTCGAGGGGGAAGCCTCCAATACATTACATAAATGAACAATTCTTGGATGATACAATTTACAAAACCTCCTTTCTAGATATAGGAGTCCATGTGGCCATAATGTAATCCTAGTGGGCCATAATGTAATCCTAGCCAACCTAACAATAATAACTTAAGGGCATAATAATAACAAAATTGGGGTTACAAGGGTACAATAGTAACAATAAGGGGGTTACACTAATAACAATAAGGGACTATACTAGTAATATAGGGACCTAACATATGCAAGGGATATTCTCAAATTGAAGGACTTGATTATGATGAAACCTTTGCCCTTGTAGCCAGAATGGAACCAATTAGAATGTTTTTGGCCTTTGCATGATATCATGATTTCAGGGTATATCAAATGGATGTAAATTCCACCTTCCTGAATAGAGATCTAGAGGAAGAAGTCTACATGGAAAAACCTGAAGGATTCTCATTAACAGATAAACATGACTATGTGTGCAGATTAAAGAAAGCCTTATATGGTCTGAAAGAAGCTCCTCATGCATGGTATTCAAGGCTGGAAAAATACTTGCAAAAACAAGGGTTCAAGAAAGGAGGAGTAGATAGAAATTTGTACATAAAGGCTAATGAAAATGAACTCTTAATTATAGTAGTGTATGTAGATGACATCATGTTTGGTAGCAAAAAAGATGAGTTAGAAAAAGGATTTGCTAAAGAAATGAAATCAGAGTTTGAGATGTCAATGATTGGAGAGCTCACCTTCTATTTAGGACTTCAAATTCAACAAAAGAACACAGGAATATTCATTTTGCAATAAAAAAAAATTAAGATAAATGTTGAAAAGGTTTCAAATGGAAGACTGCAAACCTATGTCAACTCCCATGATCACTGGATGCAAACTATGTGCTAATGATGGATCAACAGATGTATATCAAAAACTTTATAGATCCATTATAGGAAGTCTTCTATACCTAAATGCTTCTAGACCAGACATTATGTTGGCAATAGGACTTGTGGCAAGATATCAAGCAACACCAAAAAAAATCATTTACTTGCAATTAAGATAATATTTATATATCTACAAGGAACTTCACATTATGGCCTATGGTATCCAAAAGGAAAAAGATTCACATTGACAGCATGCACAGATGAAGATTGGGCTAGCTATGTGGATGATAGGAAAAGCACAAGTGGAGGTGCATTTTATTTGCGAAAATTTTTGGTGGCATGGCTAAGCAAGAAGAAAACTTCTATCTCTCTATCTACAACAAAAGCAGAATACATAGCAGCAGCTGCATGTTGCACACAAGTAATGTGGATGAAACAAACTCTCCAAGACATGAAGGTAAGCATTGATGAACCCATTTCTATCAAATGTGACAATACAAGTGCAATAAGTATATCAAAAAATCCTGTACTTCATTCAAGAACAAAGCACATCCCAATAAAGTACCACTTCCTCAGAGAACAAGTAGCACAAAAATTAGTGAAGTTGGAATATGTACCAACTAAGGAACAAACAACAGACATATTCACAAAACCTCTTGCTAAAGAACCATTCGAATATCTAAGAGACAAGCTAGGGGTAGTTTCTATAGATGTTACTCTCTAACATGATCAGAAATAAAAAAACTAAAAGAAAAGGGCTGCATACAAGAAACAGGATCAGTGTAGAAGACAAGTGATAGTCAATATCAGACAAGAAAGCATCATTCCAGGGGGAGAGCAGTCAATAAATTGTCATAAAAGAGCTAGAACAATGGAGCAGTGCATGGAATAGATACTCAAGATCAAAGAAAATGGAAAGATATAAACTACATTGGGAAATTTGCAACCCTTTTTCATTTGATGTCAAAGGGGGAGGAAAAGAAAACGAAAGAAGAAAGGGTATTCTGAAAAGCAACCAGAGGAAGTCCTGGAGGAAGCATTAGAGTATTGCCATCAATTCCAAAGGGGGAGAATGTTGGAAATATTGTCATTGATGGCAAAGGAGCACAAAGGAGCAGCACCAAGACAAGGGAGAAGATTAGAATCAGATGGAATTGTTATAGAGAAATAAATTGAAGTGGAAGAGGCTACAAGAGGTGTTATTTGTTGGAGGATAAGACCAACCATTTGTGGGGACGAATGCTAGTGGAACATATTGGAAGGTTCCGCTTGGGTTTACTGTATTCGAGTTAACAAATGCAGTGTAAAAGGAGAAACTACATTAAAAATTGGATTTGGAACCATGAGCCAATGATGAAAATGGAATAGTGAAAGTGGTCTCGAAAACAACCAGAGGGTTTTTCGCACTACTTTTGGAGGACAAGTGGTTTTAAGTGAGATGGACGCGATATAGTTAGGAGGGCGACATATGGCATACTGAAACCGCCTATTTCGCGTAGGTTCAAAATAATTATCCATCGAGCTAGTTGGCACACGATAATACGATGACCATTGGATCATTCTAGGATCAATGGCAGAGACTCAACATTCTTTGTAATAACAAAATTGTGAGTTAAGAGGAGGAAAACCATCTGATCCTTGATTGATGGTTATCGCCATTGAATTTGCTCGGGGTTTAAACTGGACCTGATGATTTATGAATCTGATTTAATAATTCGAGCGCCTTTTGAGGTCCAGTGCTATGCATATTGTGGAGCCAATATATTTTTTTGACGTGTTTTGTTTTAAAGAAAAAAGTATATAAAGAGCAGAATGATAAAAGCTGTGGGACCGGTGTCATAGAATGAGACAGCGTAAACAAAAAGAAAATAGACTAAGGCAAAAGAATTCCAAGTGAGCTGAACAGACGGTCACGATTAGATTGCAACAGCACAGGCAATAAATGAATCGATAATATTCATCGCAAGATAATCAGGGTAGAAATCAATCGAAAGTGCCAGCAGCAGCAAGGACCATACATCTTGGTAGATCAATGGTGATGATCACATCAACGAAGATCAAAATCGCAAGTCACAAGGTAATTGTTTTAATTAGCAATGCAATGCGATGTGATCGCATATCGCTTATCGCATAAGATATGAGTTCGCATGGTATGGTAAATTATATGTGATAGCAAATATTGCGATATTTCGATATCCAATATTGTGATGCAATATTACCATCACATATCACAATCAGGGTAGGATAAAAATCACACAAACACAGTGGTCACAGAAAATGTGAAGTGCGATATGATGACATGGAAATGATGTGGCAAGTGACATGGCAGCTGACATGGACCTGATCCCAAAAATCACAAATAAATAAATATGACGTGGCAAGATGATGTGGCAGTGACATGGCGATGACGTGGCACAATGATATGGAGATGACATGGACCTGGCCCGCATATCGCAAATCGCAAGATCGAAGGGGTGAAGATCGTAGGAGCAAGATTGAATCGCCGAAATGTGAAATGCGATAAGAGTACCAGATGAGATGCAGCTTCAAAGAAAAAGTCTAAAGGATTTCAAATCCAAAGGTATAAGGTTTCCCTTTGAGAAATCGCATCGGGGGTTGGAAGAGCTATGCATAGCAAGAAACACATGGGAACGCCAAAGTGCGAAGTTCAATAAAGAGAGCAGACGTGATGTAGATCGAGGCTGAAGCCTAAAAGTTTTCAAGTCCGGAAGTATGTGATTTTCCCTTTGTAAATCGCATCAGAGAGCAAAGGATCCATATAGCAAAGAAAAATGGAAATACCGAAATGTGATAAAAAGTGGACACGATATTGTTCAGAGGTAAATAGTAATGTATTTCATGTCCTAGCTTAATGTATTCTGCGTTGTTTATGAAGAAAATAGTGGAAGCAGAGGTCGAATTGGGTAAAAAAATAAAAGGTTGAACACGGTAAGGAAAGGCTCGCGTAGTTAAAAGGACCAGATCCCGTGCATAACAGTGTGATGCAATTGCAGCTGTGAGTTAAGAGGGAAGGTCTAAACACGAAGGCAGTACTCGGGATTATAAGTGATCCAACACAAAGAGAAGGGCATGGAACGATGCAGGTAAGATATGCAAGAGGCGGAGGCTGTGTAAAATGTAAAGGCATGGGTCGAGTCAGAAAAAGACGGTTGCGCAGAACAGTTAGAAATATAACAACAAGTAGAGAAGATAAAGGGACAGCAGGCAAAGAAGACAAAATAAATGGAAAAGCAAGAGGATGAAAGGGTTGAATTGAAATAGTGTTGTAATTGCAAATGTAAATTCATTAATTATTTTTATTGTATGTGATGCAAAGGCAAGTCTCCATAGGCATAGGAAAAACTCCACGAGTGTTGTAATGATTATTTCTCATGTAATAACTTGAACTATAGAATGAGGAATCGAATGGGTGGAAGGCATAGGGTCAGGCCTGTTCACTTCATATTCCATATAGAATGAAATTAGTTAGGATTTATCTATGTATGAGATGTAATATCAGTGGAGAGATAGAAGTTAGAGAACTGCAGAATGGATGAGAGAGGAAGAAGAATGTAAGAGAGTTGCAGGAGGTTAGAGAGTGTAAGAAGAAGGAGGAGTAAATAGAGAAGATGTGAAGATTCAAAGATGATATAAGGCAGATGTGAAGGTTGGAGGATAGCATTGAAGAAGGAATAGAAAAGAGCTGATATCCAGGTAATCAACATGTTTTTTCATTATAGTGTGAGGAAGTTGGTGCTTCCATATCAAGTTGTAGCTTGATATATGTCAAGTTGTAGCTGGCTAAGGTAGGAGCCTCCTGTAGGTTGTAGCCCGCAGAAAATAGATGGGAGTTGGAGCTTCCTTGCAAGTTGTAGCTTGCAGAATTGAGGTAGTGGCCTCCTGTAGGTTGGTGTCTACAAAAATTTGTGGCGAGAGGGAGTTGGAGCTTGCCTTTGCATCACAAAAATATTAAGATGTGGTTTTCTCCCTTATGGGTTTCCACTTATATCTGTTTTCTATGTGTATAATGATTATGTGTAGATATTTTGTATTTAAATCTTCTTAATACTTTTTTCTCACTTATTAATATTGTGGTTTCATTCTATAATAAGTTGATCATGAAATAGAGGTGTAAATAAGTTTAAAAGAAAGTTTTAAAAGTCCATGAATGTGTTAAAATGATTCAGCCCCCCTCTCAGTTTAACTAAGGGTTCAACAATTAGTATCAGAGCTTGTTCCTTTTGTTTTAGTTTAACAACTGGAAGGAAATTCTTGGTCCCCAAGATGGCTAGTCTAGAAGGTTGATAAAAAAATAAAGCCCGTTTGTTTACTAGCACAAATTATGCCTTCTGGAAAATAAAAATGAGGACATACATTATGTCTCCAGGAATAGAAGTTTGGGCTACTGTGGAATTAGGATACACCCAAAAGGATTCTAACATAGAGAAAGAAGCCAAACAAGATTTTATAGCCAATGAAAAATCCATGAATGCACTCTTAAATGGTCTGTGTGAGGCAGAATTTATCAATGTAATGCACAACAAGACTGCCAAAGAAGTATGGGATACATTAGAAATTATTCATGAGGGAGATAAAAAGGTGAAGGCTGCCAAATTGCAAGTCTATAGAGCCCAGTTTGAAAATATAAAAATTAATGAAGAAGAATATGTTTCCTGCTTCTTCTTAATGGTTGCAGAAATAGTGAATAACATGAAATCTCTAGGATAAACCATTAGAGAAAGTGTAATTTTACAAAATATATTGAGGTCTTTACCATCCAGATTTAATCCCAAGGTTTCTGCCATAGAAGAAACAACTGACTGGGAAACATTGACCATGAACCAATTACTTGGAAACTTAATAGCCTATGAGATGAGACTTCCACAGAGGAATTCAAATATGAGGGAGGCAACCTTTAAGGCAGAGAAGTGCAAAGAAGAAAAGGAAGATACATGATCATGCTCTGATGAAGAAGAGGCCAAATTTGTCAGAATATTGGATAGAGGTTGAGGCAAGTATAAAGGTAAAATTCCATTTAAATTCTTTAACTATGGAAGATTTAGGCACTATGCATCAAAGTGTCCTTACAAGAAAACAAAGAATCAGACTCAAGAGACAGTGAAAATCAAAACAAATAACTAGCAGAAAGGGAAGAGATTCAATAGAAAATCACTTTATGCTCAACAAGATAGTCGTGCATTTGAAAACTCAGATGAATCCTTAAATGAAGAAGGAACCTCTGAATTTGTGTTGATGGCCAAGGAAGAGTCTGAAGGATTCCTTCTAGAATATGAGGAGGAAGGTGAGGTAGATCTTGAGGGGGAGCTAAGAAGTGCCCTGGAGGAAATAAACAGACTTAAAATCAAGTGCAGAAAACAGAAATACATTCTCATCAAATATGTAAAAGAGGAACTAAATTCAGAAGACCTCATTCAATTCAAAGTAGAACTTGAAGAAGCAAAGAAGGTGGAAGAAACTCTACTAAAACAAATTAAGGATAAAATTCAGAAGCAAGAGAAATTGGAAGAAGAAGTAGTATGCCTGAGAAAGAAATTAGAAAATGCCCAAAGGGAATTATCAATGAACTCTCCATGAATGAAAAGCTTTGAACAGTTGGATAAAATACTAAATGCTCAAAGATCTCTTCTCATAAAGACTGGGATAGGTTACAAACGAGAAACCAGCGAATCCAAGGTATAAGATAACCAGAAAGTCACTTTGTAAAAGCCGTAACGGATAATGAAGCTGCTCAAAAGATTCCTACCGAAGTAGAAGCCAACAAAAACAAGACCTGCAATGAAGTAAATAGAAACAAGAAGGAACCTCAAATGACATAGAACGAAATAAATAAATAGTCAGTTAAAAAAGTCTCTTACACTTTTGAATATGAATTGAATAAATTCAGAAGTTGTCAAAGGAGATTCTTTCCTCCTATGAGAAATACCACTTGTCTTGTCTGCCACAAACTAGGAAATATTGCAGCATACATTCAGACAAAGATAGTCGATTTCAACCAGCAAAGGATGCAAAAATTTAAAAGACTACCTCAAGCAAACAAATGGAGAGAACAACCCTTCACCAGGTACACTAATCGTTTCCATGGGTATTGTTTTTTATTAAGGGGTTCGGCCATAAGGCAATGGAGTGCAGAACGTATGGACAAAGAATGATGTTTAAAACCTCAAGGAGATTCATGAACAATGGAGAATTCACTCATATACATAATCCATTCAGAAACTGCATAATCAAATGCTTTGACTCCCATCAAATCGAGCACAAGTCTAACAAATGTCCTCTCAAACAATGTGGTCGATATTCTCAAAAAAGGTGCCAAACAAACAGCTTCCTGTAGTGGAAAAAGAAGTTGAATAAGTGTGACCTAGCTCTAATAGCTCAAGATCAAAAAAGCCAACGGTATATGGACAGTGGATGCTCAAAGCATATGAATCGAGATTGAAGCAAGTTTGTAACCTTTGATGAAAAGAAATCTAGAAATGTAACATTCGGAAATGATAAAATAGGGAAAATCAAAGGAAAAGGCTCAGTCAATATGAATAATGGAAGAGGAGAGGCTCAATATGTACTATTTTTGGATGGGGTGAAATCCAATCTGCTAAGCGTCAGTCAACTGTGTGATAAAGGCTGTGAGGTCCTTTTCAGGGCCCAAGATTGTGAAGTAAGATTGAGCACCACAGGAAAGACATTGATCAAAGTGTTAGAACAGAAATTAATGTCTATATATTGGAAGAAGAGAATGAAGTGTTACACCATTTTTTGGTCATCTAACCTCTTATCATTAGATGGACCCAAGTACACCATGTAAGACCAATTTTACCCTAAGTAAAATTGCTTTCACTATGTAAAATAACTTAATAAACCATATTTATTAGGTTGTTTATGGTCTAAACAGGAAACCCCAAAAGGAAATATTAAACAAACCCATTTTTTTTTATTTTCCTCATGGAATAATTAATTAAACCATAATTTAATTATTATTCCTAGTCATGTTTAACCCAAAACAAAGAAATTAATTAGATAAACCTTTATTTATCTTATTATTTTCTAGGAATAATTATTTAAATCTTATTTAGATAATATTCCTTGTTAAATATGACCAAATCACCCACAAATAATTAAATAAAATCTTTATTTATTTATTATTTACAAATAAAGGGATTTCACCATAGTCAAATTCTTTTTCCCTCCAACAAATATAATAAAATATTCCATAAAAGTTGGATCTTGATTTGGTTAATAATATTTTAATTATGCACCAATATCTAGACTAACTCAATATTTTGTTATAAATACAAGGGTTTTTCCATTCATTCACTACCTTTTGTTGCCTAAATATCACTCTGGATCTATACTTTTGGTCTGACTTTGATCCTCCATCATTGTCATATTTTGCTACCATTTTTCTTGTGAGCTCCCTTTGAGTTCTATCTAAATGCAGGTTTTCTACACCAACAAGAAAGAGAAATCCTAGATCTGAAGTGATGAGGACTTCCAAGAACCCATCCCACTGAGGAGAATTGGATACGCCTTCTTGTTTTTCTCCCAGGTGCCCAATTAATACAAAAATTCTTTCAAAAATTGTTCTTGTCTTGTCTATTGGTATATGGAGCAAACCCTTGTTTTTACTCCTTAATGTCTTTCCATGCATAGATCTGGTTTTTTGTGGCTCTTTTCTTGTTCAACTAACTGCAGATCTGAAGATATTGGCAACCACTTGTGATGTTAGGGCTATTAGTTATGTGTAGCTAAAGTGGTCTTTTTTCGTACACATCGACAAAGGATTCATACTAACATGAAGCATGCCACATAAGAAAGCTTGATGAATCATGGTTATGGCATAGAAGATCGAGACACTTAAACTTTGACCACATCATCAGTGTGAGCAAGAAGAAAGCAAACATAAATATGCCTACAATAAAGAAACCTCAAAATACCATATGTAAATCCTGCGAATTGGGAAAACAGACCCACACATCTTTCAAGACCAAATATGAACTATCTACAAGTAGGCCACTTTAGCTTGTACACATGGATGTGTGTGGACCTTCAAGAACTAATGCACTAGGTGGAGAATCTTATTTCATGCTAATAATAGATGATTTTACTAGATTGATGTCAGTGGAATTTCTCAAATATAAATCTGAAGCACTTGAGAAATTCAAGATATTTAAGGCATTGGCAGAAAATCAAATAGGATGCAAGCTAAAATGCATCAGATCAGATAGAGGAGGTGAATTTACAGACTATGATTTTGCAGACCTATGCAATGAACATGGGATAAAACAACGATTTACAATTGCAGGTACACCTCAACAGAATGGAGTTGATGGAGTGGCGAAAGAAAAAGCATGCGATTACAATGATTTCTAAGAACCATGATGAAAACATTTCCACAAACCTATCGGGTAGAAGAAGTACACACAACTGTTCACATTCTCAACAAAGCCAGTCTAATACCAAATGGTGATAATATTTCTTACGAATTATGGCATTGTTAGTATGATTCTTTCGTCGTAAAAGATCACTTTAGCTATGCATATCAAGTAGCCCTAACATCAAGTATGGCTGCAAAATATCTTTAAGTTTGCTGCATAAAATTGGATCTAAGCATAAAAGATATTAAGCAGATAAGATACAAAATGGCTCCATGCATCGAATGAACAAGACAAGAACAATGTGTAAAAAGAATCTTATATTATATTAAAGAATGGGGCACCTGAGAGGAAAACAAGAAACGTGTTTTCCAGTTCTCCTCAGTGGGATTGGTTCTTGGAAGTCCTCAGTGTTTTAGATCTAAAATTCCTCTCTCTTATTGGTGTAGAAAAACAAACATGGAACTCAATGGGAGTTCATAAAACAAAAATGGAAAATAGTGACCAAGAGTAGATCCAGAGTGATCTAATGCAATGAAGGTCACTAATGAATGGGGAAGCCCTTCTATTTATAACAAAATATTGGGGTGTTCTAGAACTTGGTGCATGAATAAAATATTATTAATCACATTCTAGAATCACCCTTTAGGAATATTTTATTGTATTTGTTGGAGGGAAAAAGGTTTTCAAACGTAGGTCAATTCTTTATTTATAAATAACAAATAAATAAATAAATGATTTATTTATTGTTGTAGAAAATGAAGACATGTTAATAAATAGTTTGTTTTAATTATTTAAAAACGATTTAGTCAAATTTAACTAGGAATAGTATTTAAATAGTGATTTAAATAACTTATTCTTAGGAAATAATTAAATAAATAATGATTTATTTAATTGATTACCTTGTTTTGGGTTAAATATGACCAAGAAATGTAACAAATGTGGTGAAAGCGATTTTACTTGGGTTAAATTTGGTCTTACATGGTGTACTTGGGCTCATCTAACGATAATGGGTTAGATGACCAAAAAATGGTGTAACAGATTGCCCCCCAACGTACAAGTGTTAGGAGAAAATCGTATGACCGAAGTACATTGTAAGAACTGAATCACGAAACAGTAAGATAGAAATGAAAGAGAGGAATGTAAGGTAATCTAAAGTGGTGGAGGACTAGACCCTGAGGAGACGAGAGTTACAGGTGCAACAAGTCTCAAGTGTATGATGTGGTACCAATGTGAAAGGCAGCGGGGGAGGCATACCTTTGCCCGCCAAGATAATAGTACAAAGAATAAGGTGCCCGGAAAACCACAGAACGCGATAGTAAAACCAGTGCTGGCCTAATCATGAGCCATAAATCAAGAATGATGAATCCCACATACATGTGATGCCTGGAATAATCGTCAGGACTTATACAATGATATGGTAGTACATGAGATACTAATATACCCAAATGCCCCCAACACACGGGGAAGGGCTCGCGAAATCGGACCGACACGTGCAAATCGAAGAGGTGTTGCAAGTGACTGAGGCCGATATCATCAAATGAGAGGAGCCGCATCAAGTGCTGGAATGAAGAAGTCATCTGGGTATGTGGGGGGCTACCTACAGGGCGACCCCCTCCTGAGGGTTGAGACATCTCACACACGCCCGGGTATCACCAATAGCTGCTACTACATCTCTGAACCGTCAAGTGTATAGATCACGATCAGGCTGAAAAGAGCTCGAACCAAGGTATACTGCCCTCTAGACCTGACTTCTGGATTAAAGGAGCTGATGTTGATAGAAGTAGGTCCACCATGGGTGAGGCAAGAAGGGAACCCCAACTAAGGCACGAGAGAAAATAGTGGAGTGACGAACAGATGGACACTAATGATGATGAAAATGAGGGATACTAAGTGGAGGATGGACAACTTCCCTTGTTAGAGCATAAAAAGCAGGGAGGGCTTGGCAACGACTGACACAATATCAAGAGGGATAGGGAACAATGGGACTGAGGGCCATACTGTGAAATTCGAGGGGGGGACCAAGAAATGAAGGATGGAGGACTATAGCGAGATAAAAAGGGACGTGAGAGAGACTCCATGACTGATGATAACTCAACTCGGATGCTCTAAACAAGGGCGACTCGATGGTGCTGCCACACAGTAACGGTTCGATGGGGAACCATAAAAACATGAGTACAAGGGGGTATCTCATGACGAAAATCAACACGAACAAAGAAAATTAAGGAGGCAAAGTGGTGCCCCTAGGTACAAGTGTTGTAAGTGAAGGAATTCAATTTTGAGGAGAGATGAAAAGGTCCTTCATGGAAAAAATGTGTCGTGGTGAAGTATGGAAACATAAAAAACGAACAAACACCCATTTGAGTGCTCGGTGAGAGCTTTCCAACGGTGTAGACGGTTTGTCAAATGGGGCTATGGTTTGGTCGCAGCGGGCGAAAGAAAAAACAGGGCTTTCCTTCTAATAGGGTGTTTTCCCTCCAAAATCATTCATTTTCTTGTGGAGCTATGGTGAATGTGGAGAGAAGAGAAGGCCCTAAATCTTGTGGCGATCATAGCGGACAAACCGACCGTTGGAATTGCAATCCGTCAGTTGCAGGTAAGAGGCCTAATCCTAAGCTTTGTTTTTGATGGATTGAAATTGCATATTAGGGTTTAAAATTCCAGAAAATGTCCCTACTTCCTCATTACAGCTGGGTCGCACTTTTTGGGGCAAAAGCTGTGACCTGGGACGTAGGTTTTGGCCTGAAAAGTGCAACCTGGCCCAGGTTTTTCCCAAAAAGTGCGACTTGCTAGGTATGGGAGATTTCAGTGTTGTTATGGGCTAAAATTCTATTTTGGTGTAAGACAATGCAGTTTTGTTGATCTGGATGCTGACAAAGATGATGTTTTTATGCAGATATGGTAGATATACGAATAAAGTGGAGAGAGAGAGACTTGGGTACACTACGGACGGAGATCCGGGTGGATCAGGGTGTCCGTCATGCACTGGCTAGACATGGAGTTCTGAAATTTTTGGATAACCATTTGATGAGGGCTGGAGAGCCCTTGCTGGCCCGAATTATCATTTATTGGGATCCGGATCAGGAGGCATTTGTAGTGCAGGGTCACAGGATCGAGTTGACGGTCCAGGACTTGTATTTCTTGACTGGTCTCCCACCGTTGGGGATGGTGGGAAATACGCAGCCAGTGTTACCCTGGGGGCATAACATTATGGAGTTTGTGGAGTGACATTTTCGACCGAGTGTCCGAGTCAAAGGGACTCGGATATCTATTGGGGAGCTAGAGATGAGATAGATAATATTCCTTGTTAAATATGACCAAATCACCCACAAATAATTAAATAAATCATTATTTATTTGATTATCCTTCAACCACTTCCTTAAAAAGATAAATAAATCATTTATTGACAAATAAAGGGATTTGACCCAAGTCAAATACTTTTTTCCTCCAACAAATATAATAAAATATTCCATAAAAGGTGGATCTAGATTTGGTTAACATTATTTTAATCATGCACCAAGATCTAGAATGACCCAATATTTTGTTATAAATAGGAGGGTTTTTCCCACCATTCTTCACCTTTTGTTGCCTATTAGATCACTCTGGATCTAAACTCTTGGTCTGACTTTGAGCCATTATCATTGTCATATTTTCCATTGTTTGCTGTGTGAGCTCCCTTTGAGTTCTATCTTTGTCTGGGTTTTCTACACCAACATGAGAGAGAAATGCTAGATCTGAAGTGCTGAGGACTTCCAAGAACCCATCCCATTGAGGAGAATTGAAAACATCTTCTTGTTTTCCTCCCAGGTGCCCTTAATACAAAAATTCTTTCAAAAATTGTTCTTGTCTTGTCTATTAGATATATGGAGCAAACCCTTCTTTTTACTGCTTAATGTCTTTCTATGCATAGATCTGCTTTTTTGCAGCTCTTGTCTTGATCAACTAACTGCAGATCTGAAGATATTGGCAGCCACTTTTGATGTTAGGGCTATTAGTTATGTGTAGCTAAAGTGGTCTTTTTTCGTACACATCGACAAAGGATTCATACTAACAATTGGCGACTCCACACGGGTTTTCAATTACGACCATTGTCGTTTTTCATATTCCTGCATATCCAGCTACTTCAGACCCTAGGGTTTCTTTTCAGCTTTTTGTTTTTTCTATTTTCATGTTGTTTTTCACCTATAAAACCCTAAAACATTAAAATTTCTAACTTCCGCGTGTTTCTGGCCCTATTGCGCAGGTGACAGACATCAGCCGCAACTAAGACAACAAATTTTCCGGAAATCTGCCGCCGGGACACCCGGAGCTTCAGGTCACACTTTTCAGCCCATAAACTACGACTTGGACCTCCAGGTCGCACTTTTCAGCCCATTTTCTGCGACCTACATAGAAAACAGGTCAGAACCTGCGACCTGCCAATTTTTCTGTTGTTTTTCTGCAATTTTTCTGTGTTTTTCTGAAGCTTCTGTCGGGGTTTTCCAGCCTCTGTCTTAGCCCGTTTCGACCTGTTTCTGATCTGTTTTTCTCATCTAAGTGGGAACATAGCCCCCTAGGGCTTCATTACCCTCCACTTTTGGTGGAAGAGTTTTTATTTGTTTCAGGTCTATTTTTTCAGAGTTTCATCCCCCCTTTTTCCAGATCTGATACCTCCTTTTCAGACCTCTTCTAATCAGCTCTTCTCCCTTTCAAATCACCTCCTGAAGATTTGTTTGGATCTACTTTTACGGCCTCCTCCTTGCCCCTTTCACTTTTTTTTGATTTCCTCCTTTTTTCCAGCCACCTTGCCTTTGCCTCTTGGCTGTGATCTGCACCTCCTTTCAGCAGCTTTTCCCTTTAGATCCCTGTCCCTTTCGACCCTAGATCTATTGGCCTCTTTTTAGTGTGTTTTGACTAGATTTTTTCCCCCTTTTAGCTTAGTTTTGAGAGACCCACCTTTTTGGGTTGAATCGATGCAATAGTACATGTTAATTTTCTATTATTTCAGCATTATATTCAGTTCTTGCAGCATTATTTTCAGTTACGCAGCACACTTTTTCTCTTGCTCTCAAAATGAAAAGGGTTTAAAAATTAAAATTAACGCACGCCACACACTCACCCTAAGCGAAGAAGATCCTGGTTTACACCACCAGGCAAAGACTTTAAAATCAATTGACACTGCACCCTTTTGCCCTTGTTTCGACATTGTAATCACTTGATTTTGCACCTCCCTGCCTTTGTCCATATTTCTTCTTCCCCTCGTATCATGTTTGTGTTTTCACCATTGTGCCCCCAAGGCACACCTCCCGGAGACTTCTTGGCCTTTACCCTCAGTTTCCGGTCGATCGACCTGCTCCGTCCCGCCGTCGTCGAGCCAGTCCTCCTCCGAGTCCGCACTCCGACTCCTCTGCTGATTCATTAGGTTCTCCCTTTCCCTCTGGTTCTCCCCCTATCACCTTCACTATGTCTGGTCCAGGGCCTAACGCTAGCGGTAATCCCGGCCCTAATTCCGGGACTAATACTAGCGGAACCACCACAGGAACTACCTCGGTTGCACCTTTGCTCTCGTACATCACAGGCCTCAGCCTCCCCGATTTCAATCAGTTGATCAATGACCCTATCCGCCAAGATGTTGGTTGGCCTGCTATGCCAACCAAGATCCCCTCCGACATCCCTAAGTTCGAAGGCCTTGCTGGAGAAGATCCAACCAACCATGTCCGATCTTTCCACATATGGTGTTCCTCCAATTCCATTACCGATGACTCCATCCATCTTCGGTTGTTCCAACGCATGCTTACCGGCGAAGCTTCTAAATGGTATGTTGTCCAAGCCACCTCTTCCCATAACACCTTTGCGACCATTTCCCAAGCCTTTTTATCTTATTTCCAGCTCCCTCTCCGATACGATACTGGTACGGAGCTTTTGACCTCTTTCAAGAAAACCTCTTCAACCCGCCTTTCCACTCATGTCTAGGAATGACGACGGAGACGAAGCTTATGTCGAGCTCCCCCCTTCGAAGATCGGGTTTATATGGACTGGTTCCTTCGCACTCTCTTAGCTCCAATTCGCAAATATGTCGCCTCCCATTTCCCTCAAACTGAAGAAGCCGCCCTCCAAATAGCCTTGAAATATGACCTGATCTATGCTCAGTCTGGTTATGTTTATACCGTCCTTCCTGACCTCCCCAGGCCCGGAGGCGCTAACGCCCCAGGGGCATCTCATTCCGCCGACAATATCGTTGGAGCCCTTTCCCATCCGTATTCTCAACCACCTATGGGCTATGGTCTTCCTCAGGGAGGGGCTAGAACCTCTAGCACTTTTCCCCCTCCAGGTAGCATGTATCCAAGATACGACACGCCTCATCTTTTTTCCCAACCTCCTGCTTACATCAATGTTTCCCAACCTAACCATTACCCTTATCCGCAGCCTGGAGCGCTAGCTCCTCCAGCATATGCATTTCCATCTTCCTTGCCTCCTCCAACCCCGCAACAGCACCTAAAGCCCCCTCCAGGGCACAACTAATCCCCCTTCTTCTCAAAGAAGGCAGAGAGGCAATCCAAACCAATCTGCCCCTGGTACTCGTGGACCCAATCCTCAAGGTATTGAACCTAACACTGCTAACTAGCAACAGGGCACTCAGCCCAAGCCGGATAGGCCTCTTCACACAAATAAGCCTTGTTCGTGTTGCGGTGTTTATGGTCATTACACCCACGATTGTCCCCTCTTACCATAGATGCGGCAGATGTGGGAGTCTCAAGCCACATTGCGCAGACAACGTGCCTCCCCTCATGCTCCCCCTAATGTGGCCACTACTCAACCAACTACGTTTACTGATCCTTTCCCTCAGCAAGGATTCGTGGCTACCCAACCACCTAACGGAAAAGTCGCCACTTCACCTCCCATTTCTGGTTCCTCCGATTACTAGATCCTCATGATGAACTCTGATCCATCCCCTCCCGTTGACCTTCACCTTCAAACTCGGTCCCGCCAGTATCCCAAGCCTCCCGCTCAGTCTGCCACCGAGTCCCCTTCTTCAGGTTCTACAGAGCCTCTTTTGACATCCAATGGCCCCTTACATATCCCTCAACCCAAATTTGAGGTTCATACCAAGATTCCTAAGGGACCATTACGTTGAAATGCTACTTCTGGTCGAGCTTCTCATTCGTATAGCATAGTAGACGATTTGGTGCAATCTCCTGCTGCCATTTCCACACTGGAACTCCTCCAGTCGTGCCCTTCCCAAAATAAGTCTCTACTATCTGCCGTGGGCACTGTAGATCCTGCTGATGACCAAATGATTGTTTTCGATGCCCATCAATCAGAGCATCCTCCCCTTCCTGCTTCCGTCGCCTTCCAAATCCCAATCAAAATTCGGAGCACCAACATTTCTCGGTGTATAATTGATGAGGGGGCATCCACTTGTGTGATTTCCGCTTCGGTTTGGAAGCAACTCGGATCTCCTGAGTTGGCCCCTTCCACAATCACCCTTCGAGCATGGTACGGCCATGCCTCCCAGCCCATTGGCCTTTTTCATAATTGTCCTATCACCCTTGCCGGTAAGAATTTTTGTGTTGACGTCGAAGTCATCGATACCCCTCTAGACTACAACATTCTATTGGGGTGAAGCTACACCTATGCCATGTCTGCTGTCCCATCCGCGGTTTTTCGCAAGATGTCTTTTCCTTACAATGGAAAGATAGTCACCATTGACCAGTTGACTTGCTATGAGCCACCGTCTCAAACCTCCCCGGAGACGACCATCTCTTGTGTAGCCAATAAGCAAACCATCGATTCCTTGACCAGTGTCTCCCCCGGTGTCTACAAAGATCCCTCCCTGCTTGGAACCTTTCATGGTCTCCCTTCTCCTCCTCTCTCTGATCCCAGCTTATCAAATGTTTGCATGATGCAATCGTCTCAGGCTGTCCTTAAGCGACCCGCTTCGGCTAGTCAGCAACCTCAGACTCAACCTCGCTCACCGCAACCTACTCCTAGCCCTTCATCTCCGCCAGCTGGACCTCCTCCTTCTGGCCCTTCTCCTATAGCTGGTATCCCTGAACCCCTTTATCCCCCTGGATCGGTTCCCCCAGGCCTTAATCATCTCAGAGCCATCCCTCCTGGTCATTATCCCGCGGGTCAGATACCTTTCCTGGCTCCCCCTCCCGGTGTCTATTCGTTCCCCGTCATGGCGACCCTCTCTCTTCCTAACCTGACCCTGGGTATTCCCGTCTAGTACCTTGACCCTCCAGCCGCCACCCCTCCTGGTCACCCCAAACCCTATCTGCTTTGACATCGGTTCAACCAGTCCCCCTCGCTTCCTTCATTGCTACCATGCCCCCTGCACCTCCCCAGGACCCTACCCCTGTGGTTACCGCTCCAGGAAAGAAAGGCAAAGCTCGCAAGGGGGCATCCAAAGACAAGGCCACCCCGACTGACCTAGCTCCTCCTCAGCCTACAACGCCTTGCGCCTTGTGTGATGTCATCGGTCACGCCACCCATACTTGTCCTGAGTTGCCCCGCATTCAACCCATGGTTAAAGTCGCGTTCCCTGAGTCTACGGTCTCCGACCCTTCTCTTTCATCCTCGTCCGTAACCAAGAACCCAAAAACTATTCGCACTAGCAAACCCTGTGCTTTGTGCGGTGTCCATGGCCATTACTCCCACCATTGTCCTCACCTAACGCATTACCGCGCCTCTTTAGAAGTAGTCTGAGAGTATGAGGTTGAACAAAACCAATCCGCCTCTCCCATACTCGCGCAGTATGCTTCGGGTTAGCTTGAGGATCCCCCCGCTCCCATCGACATTCCCCCCCCTGATGTCCAGATGACGAAGTCGACTATGACCATTCTTTACCTATCATCCTCTGTGAGACCCTTGGAACACATTCCCCTTGAATCCTCCCCTATTGCTTCACTTGACCCCCCTTCAGTGATCACCCTGGGCTCCCCATCTTTTCACCATTTGTTTCCATGTTCTTTCGTCATTCCCTGTGACGATCCGTATGCGCACCTTTCTTCCCCTACAGATGATTTAGATAACTTTGCCACGTCATGTGGTGTCCTTTCCACCCTTGACCCCCTCTTTTCTACCCATACATGAGATCACTCCACCCGTATCTTTGTTGACCTCCGCGGCCCGAGTCCCCGCCATACCTCCTATAGCCCTCATATACCACCCTCTAGTTTGTATATGAGTCATAGCCATCCTGATCATCACACTACCTCCTGCAGTTGCCACTCAATGTCTTCTGTACACTCACACTGCCGTCATTGTATCTCCTCCCCCCATTTTTTATCTTGTAACACCATTCCGCAGGACCTCCCGTCCCCACCCTATATCGGTTACGCCGATGGTGCAAGTCGTTACTCCCGGAATCTAGCCTTGGTAGGTTGGGCCATTTTCACCCCCTTGTATGCCCTTGTTCTCTCAAATGGGGTCTGCATTGGTAATGCCACCAACAATCAGGCCGAATATGATACAGTGTGTGGTCTCTTAGCCGATGCCCTCTGCCATCGCATCCTCCATCTGCATGTTCGTTTAGATTCCCTACTTCTTGTCATGCAACTCAATGGTGTCTATCGTGTGCATAACCCTGTGCTGTTTAGACGATATTTACGAGTGAAACTCTTGATACGTGAATTTGAAACCATAACTTTCAACCATGTGCCTCGAGAATAGAATCACTATGTAGACAGTATTGCAAACCATGTTCTAGATTGGCATTTATCACACGCATTTCATATAAGACAATAACATTCATAATCATTAAAACAGATGCATATCCATAATATGTGTCGCAAAACATGTGTTTAGTGTCCATCTACTCTGATACATATTGTTGGGGTTCCCATGTTTTGGCCGGGTTGACAGAGACCAAAAGATGAGACAACATAGAACCACTTTTAGACCTTAGGATCTAGCCCTCCTAGGTCCAGAGAGGGATCTCTCTATGATTATCAAAGGATATATGTCTTTGAAGTTCTCAATTATGATTTTAGGCTAGTTATGGGCTCAAGGTTGTTGGTTTGATTGTTTGAGTTTGGTTGTTGAGAATCAGGAAGGAAGGTTTCATCATAAGACAAGGATGGGTAAAGAAGGAAGCTAGGCAAAGATAGATAACTCAGGGAACATCAAGGCCATTGGGCAATGGAGTCAAGAAAGGATTTACTTATGTTCAATGTGTAAGCTTCAGTTGGGCTAGTCATCTAGAGCATTTGGATCTCAAAGATTGATTGGTGGGATGGAACATTAAGGGATGAGAATGAAGGATGGAGAACCATCTGATTCCGTCTATAGATCAGGCCAGAGGTCATTTAACTCCAGGCCTGCTTGGACAAAACCATAGGCAACACAATGGGTCTTGAAAAGGTTCGTATTGGAAGGGCAGGTTATGAAGAGGCAGCGACAGGCTTTACACCTCCCAATGTTCCTAACCTCTTTCAATTAAATCTTAACAAAAACATCTGAATACTGATTCTATCAACTTGCACATCAGAGAGCAGGCAATAATCATCCACTACACTGGTTTAGTCCATTAAAAACAATATTCAGACACACATATGAGCAGAAAACATTAAAGACTGAGAGAGCTGGGACATAAGGTACCTAACAAGGGTAAATCTTATGTCATGCATTCAGATGTCAGTCAGAAGAACATGAAATGAAATGGAAATAAACACAGAGATAAGAAAAACATCACCAACTATTGTAGATCAGGATCCAATGAAAACTGCTTATCATGTTAAACACAACACCAATCAGGTACATCACTGCCCAAAGCTTTTACATTCAGCCTGAATACATCATATTTCTCAGCCTGTCATACAACTATTACACAGGAAACTTGGCTCGGGACAAAAATGCTTGCAATTCACTGATAATCCAACAACAACCATTACAATGATATCCTTCTGTGATTTATAGCAGAAGAGACACAGAGGACCGACTGAGGAGGTAGGTGAATCTTAAATGTTACATTTAAACACAACAATGAATGCAGGGCCGAGGCCCATTCTGCTTGATACACTGTATATTTAATCATTGTCACCTTCCTCGTGAAAGAAAGATCTGCTCCGGATACGATTTGACCTTTGGGCTGTAGTACTCCAGGTGATTTGATCCAAATAAAAGAACTTGCTGAGAGGTCTGCCTCATGGGTGTTAGAATGTTTTGAACTATAGCTGGGACGAGAAATTCCTTCAAGGACACGACGCATAATAAAGACTATATGGGAGACCTGTCCTTTATGGAAAAACATTCTGCTGATAAGAAAACCTTGATATTACCTCTTGTTGATGTTCAGGATCTCCAGAATCGATCCTCGGGGTCTTCAAAATGATGCTTTGCCTCTTTCAACCTCTGTTTCAGAGCTCAAGATCTTCGTTGACGCACACTAATCCTACGCTACGTACGAAAATCTCGGCACAGCCATTACGCATATTGTCAAGTTGGCTAGGGCTTTTAATGGTGCGGAAGGGCCAGCTTTGAACTGTGCTCTCCATTAATGTAAGTCACAGCCGGCCCCATCACTACGACTTTCTGACGAGTGCGGCTCCTTGGATTTGATCATACACGCTGCGCCATTGGTCATGTATTGGGCTGTGACCGGTCTATTCCTCTAGAAACTCTGCAACACAGCACACTTGTGAAGAAAACAGTGGACGGAGCAATGGACGCAGGGTGAACGAAATGGTGGTGCGGCGGTGGTGGAAACAACAGTATTATGTAAACGAACGATGAAAATGCAGTGAAGTGGTGGAGTGCACGGACAATAGGGTTTGGTAGAATATGCAGCGCAGGCCGTTAGATCACGGCACCGGAGACGAAGATCAACGAATGGAATTGATCAGCGTAACAATATACGAAACTAACAAAACAAGAAAAATGCAAGAAATGCGACGGTGATGAATGAAATAGTGGGACCCAGCGGAGGCGGAGGGTGATTAGATTCTGAACGTTAGATCGGGGAAGGATGAACGGCCCAGATGTAATGGGGGGGGGGGGAGGCGGAAGAAGTTGCGATTAATGCTGGATCGTTGATCTGCGGAGAAAAGGACGGTCCAGATTGAATCGGAAGACGGAGAGAGGACTCGCGATCAGCGGAAAAGGGAAGAGCGATGGCCATTGGATCATGTAACAGACGGACGGCCAGGATTTAATCGGGGAGGCAGAGGGAAGGCTTGCGATCAGTGATCGGAAGGGGAAGCGATTGAGCGCTGACCGTCGATCTGGTGGGGAGATCAACGGTGGAGAACACAATCGGAGGGGATCTGCGATTGGCGGAGGACCTGTAATCGGAAGCCGCGATGACCGTCGGATCTGTAAGAGAATGGGCGGTCAGGATTAAGTCGGAGCATCACAATCGGGAGGTGCACAATGAGTGTTGCGATTGCGATCGGGGGAAGTAATGCGATTTAGCGCTGGCCGTTGATCTCGGGTCCAGATCAACGGTGGGGAAGACCATCGAAGGGGCAGTGCGATCAGCGCGGGACCGTTGGATCGTGAAACATATGGATGGCCGTGATCAAATCGGAAGGTTTCAATCGGGGGGCGGACTTAACATGTTCCGATTGCGATGGGCGGGGGGCCTGCGATTAGCACTCAGCTGTTCGATCGAAGCAGATCAACGGTGCGGAACAGATCACGGGACTTAACGTAATAAAACAATCGCATCGGGTTTTTTCAGTGTTATAAAGGATTTTCGCACCCGCCCGGCTTCCGATTGCGATTGGCCCCGGGACTTAAGCGCTTGGTCTTGGGTGACGGGCATATGTGGGGAAGTGGTTGAAGGGGCTTAACGGGAAAGGGGCTAGGGCCTGTTATAAAGTCGGGAAAGGGTTTTTTGGCCCGTTTTAATGGGTTTTAAGGGATTTTAAAGGGAAACGATAAGCGGAAAAAGAGGAAAAAGGCTAAACAAAGGGAAAGAGAGGGAATTGATGTATGTTGCAGGGGTAAAGGAGGGAATAATAGGCCCTTTTTAGCAGTTTACTAGCAAAAGGGGATTTGTATTAGGCACAACAATTGAGAGACTTCAAGGAGGATGGATTTTCAAGGGAAAGGCATTCCTTGAAGACTCAACAATGATTTAGCCCCCTATTTGCTTGTCAAAAAATTTCATAGGGGGGCTAACAGTGGCTCCACATGGGCATGGCTTCTTCTTGAAGGAGTCAAGAATTCAGAAACTGATCTCTTGGTGTAGGCCAAATGCTTGCTGCTATAAGCCATCTTTTTTCTTCCTTTAGATTAGCGGCCACAATATATCGGATACACAAATTAGCAGAAACATTTTCCCAACCAATCTACCTACCCAAACTAGAGTTCTAACAATTTTCCCTTGGGTGCATTTGAACTAGCAGACCCTTTACATTTTATTTTGCAAAACAAAAACAAACCTATTCTAATTCTACCCTTATTGCTCCATGAGGCCAGATTAGACTGTTGGCCTCATCTATTTCTCTACCTAAACTACTACCTGTTGGGATTAAATTGTCCAACAGGTTTCTTCACCTACATTCTAAGACAAGAAATTTAAACACAGCCAAGCTAGGATTAGACTGTCTGACTTGCTGGGCAGAAACTTGAAAAAAGCAAAACTGAGAAGGCATGGAATTCTGCGACTGTGAAACATCCTTTTTTCTTTCTTGTGACTCAGGTTTTGAGCATATTTGAGTCACTTCTTTCCTTTGCTCCAGCTCTGATTTTGGGCAATTAGAGCTGGATCTTCTTTCACTGCTGATCCAGATTTTGAGCTTGTAAGGACCAGCTATTCTTCTTCCCTTTGGCTCAGATTTTGAGTTTATTAGAGCCAATCCTTTTGCCTCAGAGGTTCATGTTTTGAGCATGTCTGAACCTCTCTTTTCATTCTGTTTTTTGGGACAATTTCTTCTCTTTTTTGCTGAAAATGAAAATTTGCAACGGTATATACAATGGAAATGAAACTGGAAATGGAGAATTAGCAGAAATAGTGTTTAAGCATCCTGCCATTGACAGGACCCCCAAACAGCTCTGTACCATCAAGTTCTTGCAAGAAAAACGCATTAGGACCCACAGTGGCTTGAATGATGAAGGGACCTTGCCACAAGTTGTCAAATTTGCCATGTTTGCCTTTATCCTCTCTTCTTGAATCCCACTTCAGGACCTTGTCCCCAACCTTCAAAATTTGTTGCTTTGGTTGTTTTGTCAAACTGTCTCTTCATGTTTTCCTGCACTCTGACAGCTCTGTTATAAAATTGCTCCCTTGTTTGCTGGAGATGGATTGTTTCATTAATCCTCCTTATCATGCTGTCTTCTTCTGATTGGATTTCTTGAATAAGATTTACCACTGGTATCCCAAGGCTAGTAGGAAAAACTGCTTCTGTCCCATAAACCAGCTGGAAAGGGGATATGCCAATAGATTTCTTTGTAATGAGCCTGTCTGCCCACAAGGCATGTATCAACTTTTTATGCCAAGACCTTTTATTCTCTTCCAGCAGCTTCTTAATGATTGTAACCAGGCTTTTATTTGATGATTCAGCTAAGCCATTACCCTGGGGGTAATAGGCAGTTGAATGTCCAAGTGCAATTCCGTACCTGTGACAGAAATCAATCATTCTTTTGGATCCGAAAGCAGCAGCATTGTTAGTGATTATTTTCCTTGGGCAGCCAAACCGAGATAAGATGAAGTCTTCTAGGAACCTAATGATGACAGAATTAGTGGCATTCCTAGTGGGTATGGCTTCAATCCACTTAGTGAAGTAATCAGTAGCAGTCAAGATCCACTTGTGTTGCCCAAAAGAATAGGGGTGGATTTCTCCAATGAAGTCTAAGCCCCATTGCATGAAAGGACCTTCTATGGTGATAGGTTGCAGAGGGAGGGGAAGGAGCTTCCTTTTGCCTTAAAAAATTTGGCATTTGTGGCAGGTAAGAATCATTTTATGGACATCACTAAAGAGTGTAGGCCAATAGTAACCAGCCCTGAGTATCTTATTTGCAGTGGCCTTCCAACTTAGGTGGCCTCCACACTCCCCAACATGGAATTCTTGTTTGATTTTTTCGGCTTCAGTTTCAGACAAGCATTTCAATAAAAGGCCATTTGGATTTTTCCAATATAGACTCTCATTCATAATGCAGTAATTTCTAGCTTTGAGTTTTATGAATCTGGCCTTTGTTTTGGACAGCTCCGGGGGGGCATTGAGGTGTGTGAGCACGTAAAGGATATCAGCATACCAAGGAGAGTTCTGAAACTGCTCCTCAACAGTTGGATGGGGTAATCCTTCCTGCTCATCCAGGGCATTCATCATGTTAATATCAAGGGCCTGTAGATTAGATTCAACCATTAATTGGGCCAGGCCTTGACCTTTGATCAGCTTGGTGGGTTTGATTTCAATGTCATATTCTAAAATTGTAGCAATCCATTTGCCCCGTTTCCCATCTGGGTCTTGGGACAAGATATCTTTGACCACTATATTTGGCACATAGGCAATGGTGTGAGAATGCAGAATGTACACCCTAAAATCTTTCAAGGCCTTAATCAGGGCATAGGCCTACTTTTCCATGATGTTGTACTTTAAGGGTGCATCTCTCAAGGCTTTACTGAAGAAGGCTATAGGCTGTTCCTTACCTTCCGAATTTTTCTGCAGCAAAACTGCAGCTATTGTGTGTGGGGAGGCAAATGAAAAGATCAGAAAATATTTTGAGAAGTCAGGGCTGATAAGGACAGGGGCTTGGGTGAGTGCAAGTTTTACTGACTCAAAAGATTTTTTGGCTTCAACAGTCCACTTGATTCCTGCATCTTTCTTTAGCATTTCAGTCATTTTCCTAAGATGCTCGGCAAGATTGGGGATAAATCTTCTAAGGAAATTGATCTTCCCAATGAAGGACTGTAGCTCCTTGATGTTTCTTGGATGTGTAATTTGAAGTATTCCCTCAACTCTCTGGGGGTCTATCCTAATCCCTTTCTCGGATATGATGTGGCCCAGTAGCTTACCTTCTTGCAGCCCAAAAACAGTCTTCTTAGGATTTAGGGACAGACCGTACCTTCTACATTTTTCAAAAAGTTTCCTCAGATGTTTTAAGTGTTCTTCTTCTATCTTAGAAAAGACATTTAAGTCATCCAAGTAGATAACTATCAAGTGTCCAATATCATCTGAGAAAGCAATATCCATTGCTCTCTGGAAGGTAGCTCCAGCATTCATCAATCCAAAGGGCATTTTCACATACATGAAGATGCCCCATGGAGTGGTAAAAGCTGTTTTGAGTTGATCTTCTGGGAGTACCAGAACTTGGTTGTATCCTGAAAAACCATCAAGCAGGGAGATTCTTTTAGAGCCCACTACCTTCTGTAGGATATGCTCCATTCTAGGCAAAGGGTAGTTATCTTTCAGGGAGGCTCTATTGAGGTTTCTGAAGTCTATGCACAGTCTAATCTCCCCTGTTTTCTTCCTTACAGCCACTAAGTTTGACATCCAATCAGAAAACCTTACAGGGACAATAATGCCTACATCGTACATATTCTTAATTTCCTTTTCCACTGCAGGCAATTGTTTTGGATTAATTCTACGGAGTTTTTGTCTGAAAGGTTTCTGATTTTCCTTTAGTGGTATCTTATGTTGTATAATGTTGGTGTCATAGGCCTTTAAGTCTACGTAGCTCCATGCAAACACATCAATGAATTCCTTAAACAGGTCAATGTATCTTTTCTTCATGTCTGTAGATATAGACTTAGCCAGTTTTATCATTTTGGGTTTGTCTTCAGTGCCTATGTTACATTCTTCTACATCTGATTCTGCATGCTCTATTGTGGGCTTCTTTGCAACATCATCAAAATCAAAGAGGTCCTCTAAGGGTGCTAAGCCTCTTGGTATGTTCTTGTCTTTGGCTTGCAGCACCTTCATTTCTCCCCTATCTGTTTTTTCACGTTTTATGGCTGAATCTCCAGTTTCTTGAGAAAAAGAATTTATTTCTATACTACAAGGTATTTCTAGTTGATCTGGGGAATCCTCACTTGGGCAGCTGTCATCAGATTTTGAGCCTGGATCAGAAAATTCAAACTCATTTCTGCCCATCAGGAAATCTTCAATCTGTTTGTCTCCTTTAAAGACCTTCCAGTATTTTTCATTGTCTTGCACTGCAGGCCTGAATTTAGTCTGAATGATGATTTGTTGGTCAACTGGGGCCTTAGGATAAGAGCTAGCTAGGTAGGCTAGTCCATTTGCAATAGTGTTTTGACCCCTATGAATGGATACTAAATCATATTCAATGAACGTTTTCAGCAAATCTAGAGTATCATTCCTATATGCCCTAAGCCTGGGGTGTTTTGCCGAATACTCACCATTCATCTGTTTGATCACTAACTCAGAGTCTCCTCTCACGACTATCCTACGGGCTCCTAATTTTTTCAGAAGATTTAAACCCAAGATTAGAGCCTCATATTCTGCGATGTTATTCGTGCATTTGAAATGCAGATTGACGGCGTGGCTCTCCGCGTGATCATTTTCGGTGTTACGCAGCCACACTCCTGCTCCAGCGCTTTGTCTAGTACAGGATCCATCAAAGTTCATTTCCCACAAGGGTTATTTGTTTACTTCCACTTCGCTTTCTCCCTTACAGCTGGGTTCACCATTAGGTTGAGTTGGGAGGTCTAAGCTAGATTGTAAGCTGTCTTGTTGTTCGTAGGAGCCATGGATGTTAGGGAGGTGGTTAGCTTGCTATTCTTGCTCTGTTTCTGTTACGCTTGGAGTGAGCGGTCCACCACAAATCCTACAGGCTTCGTTTCTGGTTTCCTTTTCATTTTCAGTGTGCTGCCCATGGTTTTCCTGATCATATTCTTCCAGAGTGGCCATTATATGGAGGTCCATAGGCTCGGTGTTCTCATTCGTATGCCTATTCTGGGATTCTGGCTCTTCTAAGGATTCATCATTACAAAAAATAAAGGAGTCAAGATCGGTATCCACAGAGTATAATGGTGAATTTTCAGGTTTCTCAGGGCTGCTGACTAGGAATTTCATTTGGGACTCTCTATATAGTCTTCTTGATTGGCCAAATATAGGGATAGTGGCATATGAGCCATCCATCTGCATGGTGCCTTGCAGCTTGGCTCCCCATGATCTTGACAACATCATGCCATACTTGGGTGGCACGTCTGCCACCACTACATCCATGACCATACATTTCGCGGGAATTTGAGTTAAGCTTACACATAAGTCTTTGATGAGGCCTAGGCATTTTACTCTACTAGAGTCAAAAGAGTATAAGTCTTTGTAAGGTCTGGTAATTTCTAGGCCTAGCCTTTCCATCACTACCTTAGGCATTAGATTGTGTGATGCACCGGAGTCGTGCATGGCATTATGAACGATCTTGTCATGAATGTTAAGGCTGGTATAAAAAGGTGGAACTATCCCTTCCTGAAATTTCCCCTCAATCTTGGGACCGAATAAGAGGGCAGGCTGATCATCGCTCAAATTTACAGTGTCATTATTTATACTCAGATTTAATGCTTTCAAAATCTGGCCCTTATATACATCCTGAGAGGCCAGCTCAGATAATGGTATAGAGATTTTGATTTTTGCAATCTCACTTTCCAAACTGAAAGTGGATTGACTCTTGGAAGTATTCAACTCTGTTTTATTTGCAACCACCTTAGTAGCTGAATCGGTTTGTGTTTTCTCATTATGTACATGTGTAGACACAGTTTTATCGGGAGCACTAACTGAGGTGTTAGTGCTACTGGTTGGTTGACTTTGTTTTTCATTGTTTTGGTTGTCCTTTTCTTTGTTACTCTCAGAACTCTTGGCCGTTGAGTTGTTGTTCACAGCAGTTAGTTTAGAAGATTTTTCAGGCCTCTTTTTGATGGTTACCTCAGGAGTTTTAGGTTTGGAAGTGTCTTGGTTCTTTTTACTCCTGAGCTCATATTGTTCTCTGACCTGTAACATGGCATTTTCGAATCCCAACCTATAATCCTCAGATTCAAACCATTCCTCCTCCCCATAAGAGGTTGAGGGTTGGTCCTCTTCTGAATCACAGTTTAGGATCGAATATTCTATTTCGAACATGTTTATCACATTCCCTTCAGACTCTTCTATGATTCCCTCATCCTCATCAAGAAAGTTTTGGAAAGGGGGAATGACTTGCTGATCTGACTCTTTCTGTCTGTTGGGGGTGTTGTTGTTTCTTCTAAAGTTTTGGTTTTGGTTTTGATTTTGGTTCCTGTTCTGAGTGATAGCCATCTTTTCGACCACTTGGAATAGCTTATCCAGATTCTTAGACAATCTGTCAATATTAGGATCTGAAGTGGAGGCTATAGTGTCATCCTTGTATGTTACTCTCTTCTCAGCTCTCAGTTTGGCCCTTTTTTCAATTAAGTTTGCTTCTATGTTTACTGCCCCTTTCTGCATGTCTTCCAAAGTGGTGTACTCTTTATCTCTAAGCTCATAGGCCATGTCAGCATCAAATCCATCAGGGTATTTGGCCAGGGCCATACCTTGTGGAGGCTTCATGTGTGGGGGAAGAGCGTTGTAAATACTGTTGAATCTAGTGGTATAATCATGAACACTTTCCCCTACGATCCTCTTAAGGGACATGTATTCTGCTAGGAGCTGGTGAGGGTTTTCTCTAGTTTCCCATTTGTTGATGAAAGTCTGGTATAAAGCAGGGAGATCTTGGATACTACCAGCAGGTAGGTTTTTAAACCACTTTTTAACCTCTCCCCCCAGGCTCTGCGCAAAAATTCTCATTTTGATTGTTTCATCATCAATTTCCATATAGTCGAAAGAGTCCTCCATTTTATCTACATGTTGTTGTGCAGTTGTAGGCTCTTTAGCGGGGAAGTGTGGGATTTTTGATTGATAATCACCTGGTAAGGGTAGTAGAGGCTGAGGTAAAACTAGAGGTGCATACCAGGCTGCCATGATGATGTTCTGATGAGGTATAGGGTTGGCTTGAGCAGCTGGTAGTTGGATGACAGGGATGGTAGGACCAGCAGAAGTCTGTTGAGCAGATCTAGGGTGAGAAAGCCCCAAGTTTTGGAGAAAGTGGAGATCAGGTGGTGTGGAAGGAGGGGTTTCGCTGTCCCTAGTGTATGGCTGGTCTGAAACACTGAATGACCTAGATCCAGGTAATCTGTTTTGAAGGTCTAGGTCGAAGAGGGGGTCTAATAGAGCCGCGAGATCTTCTGGTGCATAATTGGCTCTATAAATGTTGCTGGAAATAGTTGATCTCCTACTCACAGATGTTCTTTTAAGGATTTTCTCGGGATTATCAACTGTTTCAGGTGGGTTTGGATCAGGGAAAGCTCTTGTATGAATGGTTATGTGAGCCAGAGTGCTGTTTATAAGCCAAGCAGCTTAGCCCTACTTGTTATTTCTACTGTGGTTAATGTTGTCTTGAGAACTGGCCTCCCTGTGGAGTCTTCATTATGCTTTGGGACTGGTCTCCCAGTGGATTCTGATGTGAAACCAAGATAATCAGCAGGCCTACTGATCACCAGTGGAGTCTTTAACGTTTAGGAACAATGGAGTCGCCAGGTGGAGGGTTTAGGATGATTCTAGGGTACACTGTCCACCACAGTGCTCAGGCACTATCACCTTTCATGAATCTCCTCTAAGGCAACAAGCTCCAACCAGAGATTGACTGGGAGGGCATTTACCAGATATGTCACCTCTGAAGAGAGGATGAGATCTGGAGGCTACCTGGCCCTATCCAGGCTCTGTCTAAGAGTATGGTGGATATTCAATAATGGAGGCTGATTCAAGAAAGGTGTGACTTACCGTCAACCTAGCCAGAGTTCTAAGTTTCTGAGGTTTAAAGAGTGTTTAAGACGAAATGTATTCAGAACTCCCCAGCGGAGTCACCATTATGTTGGGGTTCCCAAGTTTTGGCCAGGTTGACAGAGACCAAAAGATGAGACAACATAGAACCACTTTCACACCTTAGGATCTAGCCCTCCTAGGTCCAGAGAGGGATCTCTCTATGATTATCAAAGGATATATGTCTTTGAATTTTTCAATTGTGATTTTAGGCTAGTTATAGGCTCAAGGTTGTTTGTTTGATTGTTTGAGTTTGGTTGTTGAGAATCAGGAAGGAAGGTTTCACCATAAGACAAGGATGAGTAAAGAAGGAAGCTAGGCAAGACTAGATAACTCAGGGAACATCAAGGCCATTGGGCAATGGAGTCAAGAAAGGATTTACTTATGTTCAATGTGTAAGCTTCAATTGGGTTAGTCATCTAGAGCATTTGGATCTCAAAGACTGATTGGTGGGATGGAACACTAAGGGATGAGAATGAAGGATGGAAAACCGTCTGATTCCGTCTATAGATCAGGCCAGAGGTCATTTAACTCCAGGCCTGCTTGGACAAAACCATAGGCAACACAAGGGGTCTTGAAAAGGTTTGTATTGGAAGGGCAGGTTATGAAGAGGCAGCGACAGGCTTTACACCTCCCAACGTTCCTAACCTCTTTCAATTAAATCTTAACAAAGACATCTGAACATTGATTCTATCAACTTGCACATCAGAGAGCAGGCAATAATCATCCACTACACTGGTTTAGTCGATTTAAAACAATATTCAGACACACATATGAGCAGAAAACATTAAAGACTGAGAGAGTTGGGATATAAGGTACCTAACAAGGGTAAATATTATATCATGCATTCAGATGTCAGTCAGAAGAACATGGAATGAAATGGAAATAAACACAGAGATAAGAAAAACATCACCAACTGCTGTAGATCAGGATCCAATGAAAACTGCTTATCATGTTAAACACAACACCAATCAGGTACATCACTGCCCAAAGCTTTTACATTCAGCCTGAATATTTCATATTTCTCAGCCTGTCATACAACAATTACACAGGAAACTTGGCTCAGGACAAAAATGCTTGCAATTCACTGATCATCCAACAACAACCATTACAATGACATCCCTCTGTGCTTTATAGCAGAAGAGACACAGAGGACCGACTGAGGAGGTAGGTGAATTTTAAATGTTACATTTAAACACCACAATGAATGCAGGGCCGAGACCCATTCTGCTTGATGCACTGTATATTTAATCATTGTCACCTTCCTCGTGAAAGAAAGATCTGCTCCGGATATGATTTGACCTTTTGGCTGTAGTAATCTAGGTGATTTGAACAAAATGAAAGAACTTGCTGAGAGGTTTGCCTCATGGATGTTAGATTGTTTTGAACCATAGCTGGGACGAGAAATTCCTTCAAGGACACGGCGCATAATAAAGACTGTATGGGAGACCTGTCCTTTATGGAAAAACATTCTGCTGATAAGAAAACCTTGATATTACCTCTTATTGATGTTCAGGATCTCTAGAATCGATCCTCGGGGTCTTCAAAATGATGCTTTGCCTCTTTAAACCTCTGTTTCAGGGCTCAAGATCTTCTTTGACGCGCATTAATCCCTCTGCTCTGTACTAAAAATCCTTGCTGCTTCATTACTGCCTCTGTCAAGTTAGCTCGATCTTTAAATGGCGCCGGAAGGATTTCGGCGTTTGAACTCTGCTCTCCATTAATGTGAGTCCTGACGGCCCCATTTCTTGACCTTTCTGATGGTACTGGCTCATTGGATTTGATCTTGACTGCGCCGCTTGCCATTGAGGTAGTACGTTGAACAGCGGCGGTCCTCTTCCTTTGGAAACTCTGCAACACAGTGAACTTATGAAGAAAACGGTGGACGGAGCGATGAATGCAGAGTGAATGAAACGGTGGTGCGGCGGTGGCGGAAACAACGGTATTATGTAAATGAACGATGAAAATGCAGTGAAGTGGGGGAGTGCATGGACAATAGGGTTTGGTATAATATGCAACGCAGGCCGTTAGATCCTGGCCTGGAGACGAAGACCAACGGTGGAGATTGATCCGGCGTAACAATATACGAAACTAACAAAACAAGAAAAATGCAAGAAATGCGACGGTGATGAATGAAATAGTGGGACCCAGCGGAGGCGGAGGGTGATTAGATCCTGACCATTAGATCAGGGAAGGATGAACGGCCCAGATGTAATCTGGGGGGAGGCGGAAGAAGTTGCGATTAATGCTGGACCGTTGATCTGCGGAGAAAAGGACGGTCCAGATTGAATCGGAAGACAGAGAGAGGACTCGCGATCAGCGGAAAAGGGAAGAGCGATGGCCGTTGGATCATGTAACAGACGAACGGCCAAGATTTAATCGGGAAGGCAGAGGGAAGGCTTGCGATCAGTGATCGGAAGGGGAAGCGATTGAGCGCTGACCATCGATCTGGCGGGGAGATCAACAGTGGAGAACACTATCGAGGATATCTGCGATTGGCGGAGGACCTGTTATCGAAAGCCGCGATGACCGTCGGATCTGTAAGAGAATGGGAGGTCAGGATTATGTCGGAGCATCGCAATCAGGAGGTGCACAATGAGTGTTGTGATTGCGATCGGGGGAAGTAATGCGATTGAGCGCTGGCCGTTGATCTCGGGTCCAGATCAACGGTGGCGAAGACCATCGGAGGGGCAGTGCGATCAGCGCGGGACCGTTGGATCGTGAAACATATGGATGGCCGTGATCAAATTGGAAGGTTTCAATCGGGGGGCGGACTTAACATGTTTCGATTGCGATGGGCGGGAGGCCTGCGATTAGGGCTCAGCCGTTCGATCGAAGCAAATCAACGGTGTGGAACAGATCACGGGACTTAACGTAATAAAACAATCGCATCGGTTTTTTTCAGTGTTACAAAGGATTTTCGCACCCGCCCGGCTTCCGATTGCGATTGGCCCCGGGACTTAAGCGCTTGGTCTTGGGTGACGGGCATATGTGGGGAAGTGGTTGAAGGGGCTTAACGGGAAAGGGGCTAGGGCCTGTTATAAAGTCGGGAAAGGGTTTTTTGGCCCGTTTTAATGGGTTTTAAGGGATTTTAAAGGGAAACGATAAGGGGAAAAAGAGGAAAAAGGATAAAGAAAGGGAAAGAGAGGGAATTGATGTATGTTGCAGGGGTAAAGGAGGGAATAATAGGCCCTTTTTAGCAGTTTACTAGCAGAAGGGGATTTGTATTAGGCACAGCAATTGAGAGACTTCAAGGAGGATGGATTTTCAGGGGAAAGGCATTCCTCGAAGACTCAACAATGATTTAGCCCCCTATTTGCTTGTCAAAAAATTTCATAGGGGGGCTAACACATATGACATGCCCATAGCATGTTACAAAAAACTCAAAACTGGGGGCACCACCTGCCCCTACATACACACTAGGGGGCACCACATGCCCCACACCTAATCACTATCTGGTGGATCCCGAGCCAATGGCCCTGCTCCTATAACCTGTAGATCACGTATCCCTTGACTGGCCATCGCCATGCGCCGCATGACACCTCTCCATTCCGAGGGTAGACCAATGCATGGCTCTATGTACTGGTCGTCTAAGTCTTGCCACCCGCGCTCTAATACTCCGGTCAGCAACCTCTCGCATCTACAACAGATGTCCTCCAGAAGGGCGCCCGCATCCTCATTACGCACTGCTCTCGACCCACTCGAACCTGCAACTCCAGATGCTGCCGGTCGTCCCATATATCCGGTCGGTTTTACCGGAGCTATATCTGCATACCAAAAATACAGGAATCAGTACCCTATCTACTATTCACTAACTGTAACATGCCCACAAAAGAATAGTTACTTATCACTTACCATCAGGTCCCCATACGCGACCAGGTGGAAGTGGTAGGTCTGGATCCCCACAATAACTCATCCCACTATAGGGATAGTCGTCTATGTATAATGGCATCTGATCCCAATGGGCAAAGAACTTAGGTTGAAACACTCGTCTGACCGCCCCTCCTCCTCCTCTGCATAGTAGCCGCCCCCACCGGCGCATCCTGGGCTCTCTCGGGCCCCAATCTAGGAGCTGTATACGAGGTCGTAAGGTCGAGATCTTCTCAAAAAATAAGGAACACAATAAAGTCCCATACGAGAAATAGTGGTTCACTTGCCGCTTGCACAGCGACAGCTATCGTTTCAACGACACCACCATCATTTGGGCCCACCCATAGTAGGTCCCACCCAACACACTCTATACGATCATCATCTGGCCCCCAGTGATGTGATGGAATGCCTAGCTGCCCAGGATCCGTAGCACCATTGCGGCCAATGCCCGGGTCTCCAATCTCTCTAGGTCCCCGATCAGTATCCGCGTCCCTTTGACTCGGAGACCCAGTCGACAATGCTGCTCCACAAACTCCATGATATTCCACCCCCGTGGTAGCACTGGCTGCGTATTTCCCACCATCCCATGTGGCGGGAGACCTGTCAAGAAATACACATCCTGGACTGTCAGTTCGATCCTGTGCCCCTGTACTACAAATACCTCATGCTCTGGATCCCAATAACTGATAATCCGGGCCAACAAGGGCTCTCCAACTCTCATCAAAGGGTTCTCCAAAAACTTCAGAACCCCAAACCTGGCCAACACACGACGGACACCCTGATCTGCTTGGATCTCTGCCCGTAATGTACCCAGGTCTCTCTCTCTCTAGTTCACCTGTATATCTGCCATATCTGCACAAAAAAATCATTTTTTTCAGCCTACAGATAGGGAATATTGTCACCAAACACAAAAAACCCAACTCTTAGCCATCAAACAACACTAAAACCCCCTCATCTTCCAGGTCGCACTTTTCTGCCAAATCCTAGGACAGGTCGCACCTTTTGGCTCAAAACCTGCGTCCCAGGTCACAGATTTTGGCCCAAAAAGTGCGACCCGGCCGAAAATATGCAAGGGGGGCTGCTCCTGAGATTCTGGGCCCTAATCTGAACTTTCAATCCATCAAAATGAAAGAGTAAGGTTAGGCCTCCTACCTGCAATTGACGGATCTCGATTCCAACGGTTGGTTTGTCCGCTACGCTCGCCGCAAGATTTAGGGCCTTCTCTTCTCTCTACATTCACCACAGCAACACTATCAAATGAATGGATTTGGAGGGAAAACCGCCTTATTAAAAAAGAACCCTTGTTTCTTCTTTCGCCTGCTACGACCACACCGTAGCTCCGTTCGACAAACCGTCTGCACCGTTGGAAAGCTCTCACTGAGCCCTCAAATGGGTATCTGTTAGTTTTTTGTGATTTTATACTTCACCAAGACACATTTTGTCCAAGAAGGGTCACTTCACCTCCCCTTTAAATCGAATTTCCTCACTTACAACACTTGTACTTGGGGCACCACTCCGCCTCCATACTTGTCCATGTTCGTGTCAATTTTCGTCATGAGATACCATCTTGTACTCATGTTTTCCTGGTCCCCCATCGGACCTATACTGTGTGGCAGCACCATCGAGTCACCCTTGTTTAGAGCATCCAAGTTGAGTCATCATCGCAGTCATGGAGTCTATCCCGAGTCCCTTTGTACCCCGCTATAGTCCCCCATCATTCATTGCTTGGTCTCTCTCTTGTGTCGTACATTATGGCCCTCAGTCCCACTGTCCCCTATCCCTTATGATATTGTGTCAGTTGCTGCCTTGTCATTCATGCCCTTTATGCTCTAACAAGGGAAGTCATCCATTCTTTACTCAGTCCCCTCCATTCCATCGTCACCATTGGTATTAGTCTATCCGTCACTCGAATTTTTTATCTCGTGCCTTAGTTGAGGATCTCTCATGACCTCACCTATGGCGGACCTCCTTCTGTCGACATCAGCTCATTCATTCCAGAAGCCAGGTCTAGAGGGCGGTGTACCTTGGTTCCAGCTTCCACTCTTGTTTGGTGCCTCGAATCAGGCAAAGAGATCTTTCATTTCCCTTTGACTTGATTGTTTCTCCACTCGAGCTCCTTTAAGCATGATCGAGATTCGTATACTTGATGGTTCAGTGATGCAGCAGCAGCTCTTGGTGATTCCCGGGTGTGTGTGAGATGTGTTAGCCCTCATGAGGGGGTGGCCCTATAGGTAGCCCCCCACATGCCCGGATGACCTCTTCATTTCAGCCTTCGATGCAGCTCCATATATTTGATGATATGGGCTTTAGCCACTTGCAGCGCCTCTTTGATTTTCATGTATCAGTCATATTTTGTGAGCCCTTCCCCACTTATAGGGGGCATTTGGGTTGTATTTGTATCTAATGTACTCAGATATTATTGTATAAGTCCTGGCTGTTATCCCAGGCACAACATGTATGTGGGATTCCTCATTGTATTTTTATCTGGCTCATGATTATGTCGGTTGTACTTTATGGTTCGGTCCCTTGTTTACTGGCCACACTATTCTTTTGTACTTCATCTCAGTGGGCATAGGTATGCCTCCCCCGCTGCCTTTAGCACAGGTACCCTCTCATAAAAAGAGACTTGTTGCACCTATAAGTCTCGTCTCCTCAGGGTCTAGTTCTTCAGCACCTTAGTCTACCTCACATTTCTCTCTCTGACATCCCTCTTGATGTCTGGTGATTGAGTTCTTACAACGTACTTCGGTCATACGATTTGCTCCTAACACTCGCACGCTGGGGGGCAATCTGTTACACCATTTTTTGGTCATCTAACCTCTTATCATTAGATGGACCCAAGTACACCATGTAAGACCAATTTTACCCTAAGTAAAATTGCTTTCACTATGTAAAATAACTTAATAAACCATATTTATTAGGTTGTTTATGGTCTAAACAAGAAACCCCAAAAGGAAATATTAAACAAACCCATTTTGTTTGATTTTCCTCATGGAATAATTAATTAAACCATAATTTAATTATTATTCCTAGTCATGTTTAACCCAAAACAAAGAAATTAATTAGATAAACCTTTATTTATCTTATTATTTTCTAGAAATAATTATTTAAATCTTATTTAGATAATATTCCTTGTTAAATATGACCAAATCACCCACAAATAATTAAATAAATCATTATTTATTTGATTATCCTTCAACCACTTCCTTAAAAAGATAAATAAATCATTTATTTATTTATTATTGACAAATAAAGGGATTTGACCCAAGTCAAATGCTTTTTCCCTCCAACAAATATAATAAAATATTCCATAAAATGTGGATCTAGATTTGGTTAACATTATTTTAATCATGCACCAAGATCTAGAATGACCCAATATTTTGTTATAAATAGGAGGGTTTTTCCTACCATTCTTCACCTTTTGTTGCCTATTAGATCACTCTGGATCTAAACTCTTGGTCTGACTTTGAGCCATTGTCATTGTCATATTTTCCATTATTTGTTGTATGAGCTCCCTTTGAGTTCTATCTTTGTCTGAGTTTTCTACACCAACAAGAGAGAGAAATTCTAGATATGAAGTGCTGAGGACTTCCAAGAACCCATCCCATTGAGGAGAATTCGAAACATCTTATTTTTTTCCTCCCAGGTGCTCTTAATACAAAAATTCTTTCAAAAATTATTCTTGTCTTGTCTATTGGATATATGGAGCAAACCCTTCTTTTTACTGCTTAATGTCTTTCTATGCATAGATCTGGTTTTTAAAAATTTCCTTGTCTTGATCAATTAATCAGAGATCTCAAGACATTATCATTTCACACTTTTGATGTTAGGGCTATTAGTTATGCATAGCTAAAGTGGTCTTTTTTCGTACACATCAACAAAGGATTCATACTAACATGAAGCATGCCACATAAGAAAGCTTGATGAATCATGGTTATGGCATAGAAGATCGAGACACTTAAACTTTCACCACATCATGATCTGAGCAAGTAGAAAGAAATCAGAAATATGCCTACAATAAAGAAGCCTCCAAATACTATATGTAAATCCTGCCAATTGGGAAAATAGACCCGCACATCTTTCAACACCAAAGATGAACTATCTACAAGTAGGCCACTTTAGCTTGTACACATGGACCTGTGTGGACCTTCAAGAACTAATGACCAGGTGGAGAATGCGTAGCCTCTCAAATTCTACATGATTTTACTAGATTGATGTCATGGAATTTCTCAAATATAAATCTGAAGCACTTGAGAAATTCAAGATATTCAAGGCATTGGCAGAAAATCAAACAGGATGCAAGCTAAAGTGCATCAGATCAGATAGAGGAGGTGAATTCACAAACTATGATTTTGCAGACCTATGCAATGAGCATGGGATAAAACAACAGTTTACAATTGCAGGTACACCTCAACAGAATGGAGTGGCAGAGAGACAAAACAGGTTTGTACAACAGATTTCCAGAGCTATGATGCAAGAAAATAACATTCCCCAAACCTATCGGGCAGAATAAGTACACACAACTGTTCACATTCTCAACAAAGCCAGTCTAATACCAAATTGTGATAATATTCCTTACGAATTATAGCATTGTTAGTATGATTCTTTCGTTGTAAAAGATCACTTTAGCTATGCATATCAAGTAGCCCTAACATCAAGTATGGCTGCAAAATATCTTTAAGTTTGCTGCATAAAATTAGATCTAAGCATAAAAGATATTAAGCAGATAAGATATAAAATGGCTCCATGCATCCAATGAACAAGACAAGAACAATGTATAAAAATAATCTTATATTATATTAAAGAATGGGGCACCCGAGAGGAAAACAAGAAAGGTGTTTTCCAGTTCTCCTCAGTGGGATGGGTTCTTGGAAGTACTCAGTGTTTCAGATCTAAAATTCCTCTCTTTGGTTAATGTGGAAAACCCTAACAAACATGGAACTCAATGGGAGTTCAAAATGCAAACAAATGGAAATGGTGACCAAGAGTAGATCCAGTGTGATCTAATGCAATGGAGGTGACTAATGAATGGGGAAAACCCTCCTATTTATAACAAAATATCAGGGTGTTCTAGAACTCGGTGCATGAATAAAATATTATTAATCAAATTCTAGAATCACCCTTTAGGAATATTTTATTATGTTTGTTTGAGGGAAAAGGGCTTTTGACTTGGGTCAATTCCTTTATTTATAAATAACAAATAAATAAATGATTTATTTATTATTTTAAGGTAGATGAGGGGAATATAATTAAATAAATAATGGTTTATTTCATTATTTATATGTGATTTAGTCAAATTTAACTACGAATATTATTTAAATAATTATTTAAATAACTTATTAATAGGAAATAATTAAATAAATAATGATTTATTTAATTGATTACCTTGTTTTGGGTTAAATATGACCAAGAAACGTAAACAAATGTGGTGAAAGCAATTTTACTTGGGGTAAAATTGGTCTTACATGGTGTACTTGGGTTCATCTAACGATAATGGGTTGGATGACCAAAAAATGGTGTAACAGATTGCCCCCCAACGTACGAGTGTTAGGAGCAAATCATATGACCGAAGTAAGTTGTAAGAACTGAATCACGAAACAGTAAGATAGAAATGAAAGAGAGGAATGTAAGGTAATATAAAGTGGTGGAGAACTAGACCCTGAGGAGACGAGACTTAAAGGTGCAACAAGTCTCAAGTGTATGATGTGGTACCAATGTGAAAGGTGGCGGGGGAGGCATACCTTTTCCCGCCAAGACAATAGTACAAAGAATAAGGTGCTCGGAAAACCACGGAACGTGATAGTAAAACCAGTGTTGGCCTAATCATGAGCCAGAAATCAAGAATGATGAATCCCACATACATGTGATGCCTGGAATAATCGTCAGGACTTATACAATGATATGGTAGTACATGAGATACTAATATACCCAAATTCCCCCTACACACAGGGAAGGGCTCGCGAAATCGGACCGACATGTGCAAATCAAAGAGGTGCTGCAAGTGACTGAGGCCGATATCATCAAATGAGAGGAGCTGCATCAAGTGCTGGAAGGAAGAAGTCATCTGGGTATGTGGGGGGCTACCTACAGGGCGACCCCCTCCTGAGGGTTGAGACATCTCACACAAGCCCAGGTATCACCAATAGATGCTACTGCATCACTGAACTGTCAAGTGTATAGATCACGATCAGGCTAAAAAGAGCTTGAACCAAGGTATACTGCCCTCCAGACCTGACTTCTGGATTAAAGGAGCTGATGTCGACAGAAGTAGGTCCACCCTGGGTGAGGCAAGAAGGGAACCCCAACTAAGGCACGAGAGAAAATAGTGGAGTGACGAACAGATGGACACTAATGATGATGAAAATGAGGGATACTAAGTGGAGGATGGACAACTTCCCTTGTTAGAGCATAAAAAGTAGGGAGGGCTTGGCAGCGACTGACACAATATCAAGAGGGATAGGGAACAATGGGACTGAGGGCCATACTGTGAAACTCGAGGGGGGGACCAAGCAATGAAGGATGGAGGACTATAGCGGGATAAAAAGGGACGTGAGAGAGACTCCATGACTGATGATAACTCAACTCGGATGCTCTAAACAAGGGCAACTCGATGGTGCTGCCACATAGTAACGGTTCGATGGGGAACCACAAAAACATGAGTACAAGGGGGTATCTCATGACGAAAATCAACACGAACAAAGAAAAGTAAGGAGGCAAAGTGGTGCCCCCAGGTACAAGTGTTGTAAGTGAAGGAATTTGATTTTGAGGAGAGATGAAAAGGTCCTTCATGGACAAAATGTGTCCTGGTGAAGTATGGAAACATAAAAAACGAACAAACACCCATTTGAGTGCTCGGTGAGAGCTTTCCAACGGTGTAGACGGTTTGTCAAACGGGGCTATGGTTTGGTCGCAGTGAGCAAAAGAAAAAACAAGGGTTTTATTCTAATAGGGTGTTTTCCCTCCAAAATAATTCATTTTCTTGTGGAGCTGTGGTGAATGTGGAGAGAAGAGAAGGCCCTAAATCTTGTGGCGATCGTAGCGGACAAACCGACCGTTGGAATTGCAATCCGTCAGTTGCAAGTAAGAGGCCTAATCCTAAGCTTTGTTTTTGATGGATTGAAATTGCAGATTAGGGTTTAAAATTCTAGAAATTGTCCCTACTTCCTCATTACGGTCGGGTCGCACTTTTTGGGGCAAAAGCTATGACCTGGGACGCAGGTTTTGGCCTGAAAAGTGTGACCTAGCCCAGGTTTTGCCCAAAAAGTGCGACCTGCTAGGTATGGGAGATTTCAGTGCTGTTATGGGTTGAAGTTCTATTTTGGTGTAAGATAATGCAGCTTTGTTGATCTGGATTGTGAAAAAGATGATGTTTTTATGCAGATATGGCAGATATACGAATAAAGTGGAGAGAGAAAGACTTGGGTACACTATGGACGGAGATCCAGGCGGATTAGGGTGTCCGTCATGCATTCGCTAGACATGGAGTTCTGAAATTTTTGGATAACCCTTTGATGAGGGCTGGAGAGCCCTTGCTGGCCTGGATTATCGGTTATTGGGATCCGGATCAGGAGGCATTTGTAGTGCAGGGTCACAGGATCGAGTTGATGGTCCAGGACTTGTATTTCTTGACTGGTCTCCCACCGTTGGGGATGGTGGGAAATACGCAGCCAGTGTTACCATGGGGGCGTAACATTGTGGAGTTTTTGGAGCGACATTGTCGATCGAGTGTCTGAGTCAAAGGGACTCGGATATCTATTGGGGAGCTAGAGAGGTTGGAGACCCGGGAAGTGGCTGCAGCAGTGTTGTGGATCTTGGGCAGTTAGGCACTCCATCACATCACTGGAGGGAAGATGATGATTGTAGAGAGTGTGTTGGGTGGGACGTACTATGGGTGGGCCCAGATGATGTTGGTGTCACTGAAATGAAAGTTTTCATTATGTAAGCGGCAAGTGAATCATGATTGTGCATATGGGACAGTATTGTGCTCTTTCTTCTTTGAGAAGATCCTGACCTTACGACCTCGTATATAGTTTCCTGATGGGGGCCCGAGAGAGCCCCGGATGCATCGGTGGGGACGACTACTGAGTAAAGAAGGAGGAGGGGTAGTCGAGAGGGTGTTTCGACCAGATTTCTTTGCCCATTGGGACCAGATGTTGTTATACATAGACGAATATCCCTATAATGGGATGAGTTATTGGGGAGATCTGGACTTTCCACTGCCACCTGGTCGAGTATGGGGACCGGATGGTAAGTGACAAGAAACTAATCTGTTATGTTCCTTTTTATAGTTTGTGACTAGTATTCATGGTACTAATATTTATATTGTTTTGGATGCAGATATAGCTCCGGTGAAACCGGCCGGATATATGGAACGACCAATAGCAGCAGGTGCTACAGGCGCAAGTGGATCGAGGATAGGACAGAATGAAGAGATGGCTGCACTGGTGGAGGACCTCCATCGTAGATGTGAGGGGCTACTGACTGGTGTGTCGGAGCGTGGATGGTAGGATTTAGATGACCGATACATAGAGCTATGTATTGGGCTCCCCTTGGAATGGCGAGGGATCATGCGACACATGGTGATGGCCGGGCAGACGGTGCATGATCTACGAGCTGCAGGAGCAGAGCCGTTGGCACGGGATCCTCTGGAGAGTGACTAGGTGTGGGGTAGGTGGTGCCCCCTAGTAGTGATGTAGGGGCAAGTGGTGCCCCCCTTTTTTGTAATAGTGGTTTTTGTAACATGCTATGGGCATGTCATATGTTTCAAAGTATATGGACTTTAAAACACATGTTATATATATATATATGAGTTTCATGTGGATTTTGTGGATGCTATTGTCTTATGTGTGATAAATGCCAGTCTAGAACATGGTTTGCGATATGATCTACGTAGTGATTGTGACTTCTAGGGATGTGATTGAATGAAATAAATCTAAATTCCCATATCAAAAGTCTCACCCATAAATATTGTCTAAACAGGATAGGATTATGCACACAGTAGACGCCATTAAGTTGTAAGACAATAAGCAGGGAATCTAAATAAACTTGCAGATGGAGGATGCGATGGGAGAGAGCGTCAGCTAAGAGACCATGAACGGCATCATACTTGGCCTGGTTATTGGTGGCAGTTCCAATGTAGACCCCATTTGCAAGAACGAGGGTATGCACAGGGGTAAAGATGGCCCAGGTGGCTGAGGCGAGGTTTCGGTAATACCAACTCATGCCATCGGCGTAACCAATGTAATGAGTGGACGAGAGGGTCGAGGGAACATCATCACAAGATAAGAGAAGTGAGGAAGATATGGAACTTGTGTTGTGACGTACATCATAGAGACGGATGGGAGTATCAGAGTTAGGTGAAGAGAGGGGAAGGTGGTGGAAACCGCAAGAGGCTGCAAAACTACCGAGATCATCGTTCATGGAGGACAGGTGCAGAAATGGGTCATCAGGGGAGATGACAGAAGAGCAAGTAAAAATATGGTCAAAACATGAAGAGCCCAAGAATTGCGCTAAAGGGGGATCAGAGGAAAAAGGTGGAGTGGATACGGAGGGGATGTACTCTGAGGGTTGGGCGGATGATGATAGGTACAAGAGAGGAGCAGCAGATTCGGACATCTCAACATCAGGGGGAGGGATGTCAATGGTGGCTGGAGGATCCTCGAGTAAACTCGACGCATACTGAGCAAGGATGGGCGAGGCGGATTGATTCTGTTCCACTTCATACTTGCGAATGACCTCTAAAGAGGCGCGGTAATTGGTGAGGTGAGGACAATTGTGAGAATAATGGCCATGGACACCACATAAAGCACAAGGTTTGTTGGTGCGAAGGGCCTTTGGGTTCTTGGGCATGGGGGCAGAGGAAACAGAGGTTTCTGGGGCTGACGATTCAGGGAACGTGACTTTGACCATGGGTTGGAGACGGGGCAACTCAGGACAAGTATGGGTGGCATGACCGACAACATCACACAAAGCGCAAGTCTTGGTGGGTGGAGGGGGAGTAGGATCAGGAGCAGTGGCTTTATCTTGGGATGCCCCCCTACGAGTTTTTATTTTCTTACCCGTAGCAGTCTCAGCATGAGGAGGGTCGTGCGACAGGGCTAGAGGTACCGTAGCGGTGGGAGGAGCAATGGGAATTGGTTGAACTGGTGTCACAGCAATGTATGGTTTAGGGTGGCCGGGAGGGGTTTCGGTTGGATGAGTAAGATACCAGACAAGTATGCCCAAAGTTAAATTAGGTATGGAAAGGGTGGCCATGACAGGAACCGAATAGATGCCAGGGGGAGGGCCAAGGAAAGGGATTTGACCGGTGGAGTAATGGCCAGGAGGGATGGTTCCTAAATGGGGGAGGCCGGAGGGAACTGAGGCAGGAGGATAAGGAGGTTCCGGGGTGTGAGGGGGAGGTGAAGGACCTGGTGGGAGAGTTGGAAACAGCTGAGGAGAAGGGCTAGGAGTAGGGTGAGTCGGATGAGGTGGAGGTTACTAACTAGCTGGAGCAGGTTGCGGGAGGGCAGCCTGAGACAATTTCATCATGCAAACATTCGCCGAGCTAGGATAAGAGATAGGAAGAGGGGGGGGACAAGGGAAGGTGCCAAGCAAAGAGGAGTCTTTTTATATGCCAGGGGAGACACTAGTCAAAGAATCAACAGTTTGCTTATTGGTGACAGTAGAAATGGTGGACTAAGGTGAGGTCTGAGATTTAGGTTCATGATACGAAAACTGGTCAATGGTGACGATCTTGCCATTATGAGGGAAAAACATCTTGTGGTGGACTGCGGATGGGACGACAGACATGGCATAGGTGTAACTATGCCCCAAAAGGATGTTGTAATCGAGAGTGGCATCGATAACTTCAACGTTGACACAGACAGTCTTACCGAAAAGGGTGATAGGGCAGTTACGAAAAAGACCAATGGGTTGGGAGGCATGGCCATCCCACGCATGGAAGGTGATGGTGGAAGGGTCCAGCTCAGCGGATCCAAGTTGTTTCCAAACCGAAGCAGACATTACACAGGTAGATTCCCCCTCATAAATAATACATCGAGCGACATTGGCATTTTTTATTTTGACTGGGATTTGGAAAGAAACTGAAGGAGGAAGAGGGGGATGGTCTGACTGACAGGCATCGAAAACAATTAATAGGTCATCAGTAGGATCTACAGCACCCACGGCAGATAGTAGAGCTTTCTTTTGAGAAGGACACGACTGGAGGAGTTCCAGTGTTGAAATGGCAGCTGGAGATTGCACCAGATCATCTACTATGCTATAGGAATGGGAAGCCTGACCAGAGGTAGCATTCCAGCGTAATGGACCCTTAGGAATTTTTGTGTGAACCTCAAATTTGGGTGGAGGGAGTTATAAGGGACCATTGGGTGTCGATAGAGGTTCTGTAGAAGTTGATGATGGGGACTCGGAGACAGACGATACGGGAGGCAGGGAGTATTGATGAGACCTAGTTTGAAGGTTAAGGTCAACAGTGAGAGGTTGGTCAGAGGACATCATAAGAATCTGGTAATCAAAAGAACCTGAAGGAGAAGGTTGAGTGGATGCCGGGGCATGAGGGGATTGAGTAGCCACAAATCCTTGTTGAGGGAAAGGATCGGTAAACACAGCGGGCTGAGAGGTAGAAGTAAGGGGGGGACAGGGGGAGAGGAGTGTTGTCCCCTAATGGTGACATGAGACTCCCACATCTGTCGCATCTATGGTAAGAGGGGACAATCGTGATTTTAGTGACCGGAAACACCAGAACAGGAACAGGGCTTATTTGTGCGAAGCAGCCTGTCCTGCTTGGGTTGGGAGCCCTGGGGCTGGGTAGCGGTGTTAGGGTCAATACTAGAAGGATTGGGTCCATGATTACCAGAGGCGGATGGATTGCCTCTCCTCCGCCATTGAGAAGGAGGAGGAGTAGTCACACCGTGTTGTGCAAATACGTGCCCTGGAGGGGGTAGTAAGTGCGGCTATGGGGGTGGAGGAGGCAAGGGAGCGGGAGGTCCAAATGTTGGAGGAGCTGGGACACCAGGCAGCGGATAAGGGTAAGGGTGAGAATGGGCAACATTGAGGTAAGAAGGAGAGTGGGAAAAAGGAGGAGGCATGCCAAAGCCTGGATACATGTTACTGGGATGGGGAAAGGTGCTGGAGGTGCTGGCCCTGCTGGGAGGAAAACCATAGGGCATAAGAGGTGGAGCAGAGGTATGAGACATGGCTCTGATGATACTGTCGATAGAGTGAGGGGTCCCGGAGGCGTTATTGCCCCCGGGCTTGGGGATATCAGGAAAGAAAATATAAACATAACCAGACTGGGCATAGATAAGGTCATATTTTAAGGCGATTTGAAGGGCGACTTCTTTGGTTTGGGGAAAATGGGAGGCGACATCTTTGCTAATGGGAGGTAAGAGGGAGCGAAGGAACCAATCCATGTAAACTTGATCTTCGAAGGGGGGAGCACGGAATAGGCTTCATCTTTGTCGCCACTCCTGGACATGAGCGGAGAGACGCGTTGAAGAGGATTGATGAAAGGAGGTCAATAGTTCAGTGCCAGTGTCGTATCGGAGAGGGAGCTGGAAATAAGATAAGAAGGCTTGGGCAATGGTCGCAAAAGTGGTATGGGAAGAGGTGGTTTTATCAACATACCATTTGGAAGCTTCACCGGTAAGGGTGCGTTGGAATAAACGAAGATGAATGGAGTCATCGGTGATGGAATTAGAGGAACACCACATGTGGAAAGATTGGATATGATTGGAGGGATCTTCACTAGCAAGGCCTTCGAACTTGGGAATGTCGAAGGGGAGCTTGGTTGGCATAGCAGGCCAACTGACATCATGGTGGATAGGATCATTAATAAGCTGATTGAAGTCGGGGAGACTAAGGCCGTCCATATAAGGGAGTAATGGGGCAGACGAGGTAGGTCCCGTAGTGGTTCCAATGGAAGCGGACCTAGCAGTAGAACTGGGGTTAGGGCTAGGTCCAGAACTAGACATGGTGGAAGTAAAGGGGGGAGAACCAAAAGGACAGGGAGAACCCAAAAAATCAGAGGAAGAGTCAGAGTGCGGACTCGGGGGAGGACTTACTCGATGACGACGGGAAGGAGGAATTCGACCAACTGGAAACTGAGGGTGAAGGCCAAGAAGTCGCTGGGATAAATGCCTTGGAGGTGCAATGATGACAGGAAGAAGAAATACCAACAAGGGCAGCAAGGTACAAAAGCAAGACGCGACAAGGGCAAGGAGGTGCAGTGTCGATTAATTTTAATTGATTAAAATTAATGTGGCGTGCGTTAATTTTAATTGATTAAACCCAGACGTTTGAGAGTAAAAGAAAAAGTGTGTTGCATAATGGAAAAGAAATTTGTAGTAAATAAGACTGAAAGAATAGGAAATTAGCAAAAAAGGCATCAATCGAACCCAAGAAGGTGGGTCTCTCAAAACTAGTCTAGAAGGGGCAGAGCACACTAACAAGAGATCAATAGATCTAAGGTCCAGAGGGACTGGGATCTAATGAAGAAATCTACTGAAAAGTGGTGTAGAAATAAACAAAGAGGCAGGGGCAAGGTTGCTGCTAGAAAATAGGAGATCAGCTAAAAAGAGGGGGGCCAAAGAGGTGGCCCTAGAGATGAACCCAAACAAAGAGAAAGGCAGTGTATAGAAAGGGAATAAAAGCTGACCTGTGAGGATCTGAACAGGAGGTTATTAGATCTGAAATAAGGCTGAAACTTCTGGAAATTCAAATGTCTGAAAACAACAACAAACTCTCCCACAAAAAGTGGATGGAACTAAAGCCCTAAGGGGCAAGAGTCCCACTTAGGTGAGTGAAATAGATCAGCAACAGGTCTGAACAGGTGGAGACAGAGGCTGGAAAAACCTGACAGAAGCTTCAGTGAAACCCAGAAAAAGTACTGGCAGATTACAGAAAAAATTGCAGGTCACAGGTTTGGGCCTGTTTTCAGGCCAGGTCACAGATTTAGGGCAGAAAAGTGTGACCTCAAGGCCAGGTCACACTTTTTGTGCCGATAAGTGCGACCTGCAGATCCGGGTCTGGCGGCGGCAGATTTCAGAAAATTTTGCCGTCCCAGCAACGACTGATGTCGGTCACCTACGCAAAAAGGCCAGAATCACACGGAAGATAGAAATTTGAATGTTTGAGGGTTTTAGAGGGGAAAAATAGCATAAAAATGGAAAAAATAGGAAAAATAAAAAGTGGAAGAGAAACCCTAGGGTATCAAACATCTAGATATGCAGGAAGATAAACAACGACAATGGTCGCAAAAGAAAACCCGTGTGGAGTCGCCAATTGTTAGTATGATTCTTTCGTCGTAAAAGATCACTGTAGCTATGCATATAAAGTAGCCCTAACATCAAGTATGGCTGCAAAATATCTTTAAGTTTGCTGCATAAAATTAGATCTAAGCATAAAAGATATTAAACAGATAAGATATAAAATGGCTCCATGCATCCAATGAAAAAGACAAGAACAATGTATAAAAAGAATCTTATATTATATTAAAGAATGGGGCACCTGAGAGGAAAACAAGAAAGGTGTTTTCTAGTTCTCCTCAGTGGGATGGGTCCTTGGAAGTCCTCAGTGTTTCAGATCTAAAATTCCTCTCTTTGGTTAATATGGGAAACCCTAACAAACATGGAACTCAATGGGAGTTCAAAATGAAAACAAATGGAAATGGTGACCAAGAGTAGATCTAGTGTGATCTAATGCAATGGAGGTGACTAATGAATGGGGAAAACCCTTCTATTTATAACAAAATATTGGGGTGTTCTAGAACTTGGTGCATGAATAAAATACTATTAATCACATTCTAGAATCACCCTTTAGGAATATTTTATTATATTTGTTGGAGGGAAAAAGGGTTTTTGACTTGGGTCAATTCCTTTATTTATAAATAACAAATAAATAAATGATTTATTTATTATTTAAGGGAGATGAGGGGAATATAATTAAATAAATAATGGTTTATTTAATTATTTAAAAATTATTTAGTCAAATTTAACTAGGAATAGTATTTAAATAGTGATTTAAATAACTTATTCTTAGGAAATAATTAAATAAATAATTATTTATTTAATTGATTACCTTGTTTTGGGTTAAATATGACCAAGAAATGTAAACAAATGTGGTGAAAGCGATTTTACTTGGGGTAAAATTGGTCTTACATGGTGTACTTGGGTTCATCTAACGATAATGGGTTAGATGACCAAAAAATGGTGTAACAGGCATGGTAAACTAGCATCAATCAAGCACTTTAGAGTCTTTGGAAGCAAGTGTTTCATAAAAAATAATGATGAAAAACTGGGGAAGTTTGATGCAAGAGCTGATGAAGGAATATTTTTAGGATATGCATCCAAGAGTAAGGGTTACAGGTGTTACAACAAAAGACTGCACAAAATTGTGGAAAGAATTGATGTAAGAGTTGACGAAGATCTACCATACAAAACAAGAAACACAAGCTGCACCAATCCTATAGATGATAATGAGGCTAAGAACCAAGATAATGATGAACATAGCAAGACAACAAAATATATTGAATTAAACTCAAAAGGTCCCTCACGATACACTCAAAAGAACCATCCAGAAGATCAAATCATTGGGGACAAGAGTGTGGGAGTCTAGAAAAGAAGACAACTTGCTGAACAGAGAGAAGAAGTATACCTAACCATGCTATCTCAAATAGAGCGAAAGAATTTTGAAGAAGCCAGCAAAGACAAAAAATGGGTAAATGCTATGAATGAAGAATTGGACCAAATTGAGAAGAACAATGCCTGGGAATTAATTCCAAGACCCACTCGGAAAAAGGTCATTGCCACAAAATGGATATTCAAGAATAAGATGAATGAACAAGAGCAGGTAATAAAAAATAAAACCAGACTTGTATGCAAGGTATATTATCAAATTGAAGGACTTGTTTATGATGAAACCTTTTCCCCTGTAGCCAGAATGGAAGCAATCAGAATGTTTTTGGCCTTTACATGCTATCATGATTTCAGGGTATATCAAATGGATGTAAAGTCTACCTTCTTGAATGGAGATCTAGAGGAAGAATTCTACATGTTAAAACCTAAAGGATTATCATTAATAGATAAACATGACTATGTGTGCAGATTAAAGAAAGCCTTATATGGTTTGAAACAAGCTCCTCATGCATGGTATTCAAGGCTGGACAAATACTTGCAAAAACAAGGGTTCAAGAAAGCAGGAGTAGACAATAATTTGTATATAAAGGCTAATGAAAATGAACTCTTAATTGTAGTAGTGTATGTAGATGACATCATGTTTGGTAGCAACAAAGATGAGTTAGCAAAAGGATTTGCTGAAGAAATGAAATCCAAGTTTGAGATGTCAATGATTAGAGAGCTCACCTTATATTTAGGACTTCAAATTCAACAAAAGAACGCAGGAATATTCATTTCGCAAGAAAAATACTTAAGATAAATGTCTAAAAGGTTTCAAATGGAAGACTGCAAACCTGTATCAACTCCCATGATCACTGGATGCAAACTATGTGCTAATGATGGATCAACAGATGTAGATAAAAAACTTTACAGATCCATGATAGGAAGTCTACTATACCTAACTTCTTCTAGACTAGACATTATGTTGGCAGTAGGACTTGTGGTAAGATATCAAGCAGCACCAAAACAAAAGAATTTACTTTCAATCAAGAGAATATTTAGATATCTACAAGGAACTTCACATTATGGCCTATAGTATCCAAAAGGAAAAAGCTTCACATTGACAACATACATAGATGAAGATTGGGCCAGCTATGTGGATGACAGGAAAATCACAAGTGGAGGTGCATTTTATTTGGGAAAAAATTTGGTGGCATGGCTAAGAAAGAAGAAAACTTCTATCTCTCTATCTACAATAGAAGCAGAATACATAGCAGTAGCTGCATGTTGCACATAAGTAATGTGGATGAAACAAACTCTCCAAGACATGAAGGTAAGCATTGATGAACCCATTTCTATCAAATGTGACAATACAAGTGCAATAAGTATATCAAAAAATCTTGTACTTCATTAAAAAAAAAGCACATCCCAATAAAGTACCACTTCCTCAGAGAACAAGTAGCACAAAAATTAGTGAAGTTGGAATATGTACCAACTAAGGAACAAACAACAGACATATTCGCAAAACCTCTTGCTAAAGAACCATTCGAATATCTAAGAGACAAGCTAGGGGTAGTGTCTACAGATGTTACTCTCTAACATGATTAGAAATTTAAAAAAAGTGGTTGCATACAAGAAACAAGATCAGTGTAGAAGGTAAGTGATATTCAATATCAGACAAGAAAGCATCATTCCAGGGGGAGAGAAGTCAATAAATTGTCATAAAAGAGCTAGAACAATGGAGTAGTGCATGGAACAAGTCCTCAAGATCAGAGGAAATGGAAATATAGAAACTACATTGGAAAATGTGCAACGCTTTTTCATTTGATGTCAAAGGGGGAGGAAAATCAAGTAAAATAAGAAAAGGTCTTCTGAAAAGCAAGCAAAGGAAGTCCTGGAGGAAGAATTGGAGTATTTACATCAATGCCAAAGGAGGAGACTATTGGAAATATTTTCATTGATGGCAAAGGAGCACAAAGGAGCAGCACCAAGACAAGGGAGTAGATTAGAATCAGATGGAATTGTTGCAAAGAAAGAAAGTGAAGTGGCAGAGGCTACAAGAGGTGTTATTTTCTATAGGATAAGACCATACATTTGTGGGGGCGAATGTTGGTGGAATAGATCGGAAGGTTCCGCTTGGTTTTACTGTAGTCGAGTTAACAGATGCAGTGTAAAAGGAGAAACTACATTAAAAATTGGATGTGGAACCATTAGCCAATGGTGAAAATGGAACAGTGAAAGTGGTTTCGAAAACCACCAGAGGGTTTTTTGCACCGCTTTTGGAGGATAATTGGTTTTAAGTGAGATGGATGCGATACATTTAGGAGGGCGACACGTGGCATGCTGAAACCGCCTATTTCGCGTAGGTTCAAAAACATTATCCATCGGGCTAGTTGGCAGACGATAACGTGATGACCGTTCGATAATTCTAGGATCAACGGTGGAGGCTCAACATTATTTGGCATAACGAAATTGTGAGTTAAGAGGAGGACAACCATCTGATCATTGATCAATGGTTATCACCATTGAAGTTGCTCGGGGTTTAAACCTTAAACCGGACCCGATCATTTATGAATATGATTTAATAATTCGAGTGGCTTTTGAGGTCTGGTGCTATGCATATTGTGGGGCCAATACATTTTGTTGACATGTTTTGTTTTAAAGAAAAAAGTATATAAAGAGCGGAATGATAAAAGGTGTGGGACCGGTGTCACAAAACAAGACAGCGTAAACAAACAAAAAATAGACTAAGGTAGAAGAATTCCAAGTGAGGTGAATGGATGGTCACGATTAGATCGCAACAACAAAGGAAAGAAATGAATGAATAAGATTCATCGAAAGATAAGCAGGGTAGAAATCAATCGGAAGTGCCAGCAGCAGCAAGGACCGTAGATATGGGAAGATCAACGGTGACGATCGCATCAGCGGAGATCAAAATCGCAAGTCACAAGGTAATTGTTTTAATTTGTGATGCGATGCGATCGCATATCGCATATTGCATTGTTAGCCATCAGTATTTTTTACATGTTAGTGATGACTATATCTACAGCTGAGTTTTCTAGAAACTGATTTCCTCATGTCAATATGTCATCCAGAAAACCCTCCTAAAACTTTTTTCGCCCTTCTACCTTTTCGGTTCGCCCATGTCGAAATCAAAACCTCATTATCACAATCCTATCTAGCTTCAACCTTATTTGTCTGACCATCAGCTTTAAAATGCAAATCCACATCTGTTTCAAAAGTCTCCCCTATGTTAGGAAGTGGCGCTTTAAGACATTTCACCCTTGGCAATCATAAAAAATCCAAAAAGCCTTCATCTGCAACAGACCTACCATGACTGACCTCTTACTTTGCAAATGAAATTGACAAACAGCCCTAAGTCGCGCCACTCACATCCCCTAGATCTCAGCACTGCATAAACCCCAATCTCAAGCTGACTATTAGGTTTTTCACAGTGTTCTATGGTTTCTACAAAGGCAGGAAATATAACTTCATCTCAGGAGGAAATGCTTGAATTTACAGTTAGAGGAACAGCTGCTTCTAAATGTAACTTGAGCCTGAGATATGCCTGCAAAACAGAAAGCTACTCATCCAGACTTTACAGTTCTTTCAATCATGAAAATCACAGAAAGACACCACTGTCACAACAAACTGGAAAAATGGTCATGGCCCAGGAACCTCCTTCATTTACAAGCAGAGGGTTAGGGCGCCTCCTTCCTCCACAAGCAGAGGGCGCTGGCCAGTATTGACTTTGAAGATTGCAAAATTCCAGGTTTGCCTTGAACTGAACAAATGAAAATAGAGACTCCAGGTTTTATGAATATGACTGATGATCATAACAGGAATATAGTGGAAATATGCTAGCTCAAAGGAAAGGGGAGTCTGGTCTGATTAAAGGAGGATCAAATGGAATAGATGCTGTTAACAAATGCCATTACACAGGCAGGAAGAAAGATTTTGGTCTCTCAAAAGACACTGACCTCCATAGTCACAAAGACTATCCTTCAAATAGTTCATCATGAGATGACCAAAACAAATGATGATATTCCAGTCACCCTTAGAGCAGTGCAGAGAAACAGTGTCACTGTGGTTAGGGTTTCTTCTAAAATACAGTGATACTTGCAAAGAAGAGATGCTAATATTGATGTTTTTCAAGAGGTTCACTTACCATTACATCCAGAGAAAAGATGTGTCAAACAGATTTGTCAAGCAACCTTCGGATACTTTACCTGATGAAGATCCTCCTCCATGTATGAGCAGATGGCCAAAGCCTTGGATATTGTTGAAGACTGATTAGTCAGAAAGGTGTAGTGGAAGGATACAAAGGAAGAAAGCAAAAATTCTTTACACCAGGTAAAAGATAGTGTTTATGATTCAAAAGTATTGGTTTTCCTATTCAAATGAAAATGTCTGTCAAACTGTACCTATAGTGGACAAAAGGAAAATTATGTTTAGTTTCTCCAAAAGAGGTCTGCTCATATAACAGAGAACCAAGATGCCTTGTTGATATATTCTGAGCAGAGGAGAGACGCCCTTTTTTTTAGACAGAGAATGATAAACAGAGGTGAATGCAACTGTAGTTTTGCACTTTTAGTCAAGATTAGTTTCACAGTGGGCATCATTAACTCCAAAGAATTAAGAGCAAAGTGTTAGTTTATATTTCAAAAATGGAAAGGACCTCTGTCAAAATGTCAAAAGACACCCCCTGCAACATAAAGTATCCTCCATGGATGTCCTCTTTTCATACAAAGCGCCAGAAGGATAGAAGGGGTTTTTAAGGTGACAGTTTAGCTTTTTCCTCAGAAAAAGGCACTGCAAAGTAAGATACACAGTGGTTCATAGCATACATAAAAGACTTTGACATGTTTTCAGTTTCTGGAGAGGAGTTCAAAATAAGATATAGGCAGGTTCATTATTAAATGGTCAAAGGTACCTTGCTGGTACATTTTGAGCAGAGTAAAGGTGTTAGAAGAATCGCCCTTCTTGATAGACAGAGGATGAAAGAGTTTACATGAATGCCACTGAAGGAGTGTACCCATAGTAAAAAAGAGGCTCAAATATCTCATCTCAGCAAATACAAAGGGATAGTAAAATTGCCATGGCTGTTGAATCATAATACCTCTGCCACAATGAAATTAGGGTTAAGGAGCGCCCGGGCAGTTCGGTTCAGAATGCGTTTCTGAAAAAATGGAGATGAAATTTACAAAAGTGAGAGAGGTTTTTGTCACTCATAGGTTCAAGAAGAAAAACCTTCTTCAGTTTCTACACAGGTATCATGGTTTATGAGAAATGTGAAAAATACAGATGTCACGGGAGAATTTCTGCACTAGGATTCATCATTTTTACCAGTGATGGGACAGTCAGATTTTGAACAGCCAAATGGACTCCAAATGAAAAAATTCAAGTTTCTATGGAAGTTATACTTCCACAGCTTTCCAATGAGCCATCTCGGGCCAAATTTCGACAAAATTAAGGCATCCAAAAGTAGCCTGCAATCAACGCTATGTTTTTCTGCACCAGCATTCACCATTTGTGACCAGTGATGGGACAGTCCGTTTTTGAGAACCCAAATGGACACCAAATGAAACAAATCAAGCATATTTGGAAATTATACTTATCTATCTTTCCAACGAGCCATCTCGGGCCCAATTCCGACACCAGGAAGGCATTCAAAAATGACCTACAAACAGCTCGATGCATTTCTTCACCAGGATTCACCAGTTTTGACCAGTGTTGGGAAAATCAAGTTTTGAAGGATCAAATGGATATCAAATGAAAAAATTCAAGTTTTTATGGAAATTATACTTCCACATCGTTCCAACGAGCCATCTCGCACCCAATTACGACACCGGGAAGGCCTTCAAAATAGACTTCAAACTTGCGCGACACTCCTGGAAAGGTGCGCGACGCGCCTGTGCACAAAATTTCCAAAGGAGTGCACTGCTGCGCGACGTGCCTGTAGCAGCCCGCGGCACTCCTGTAGAAATGGTCAAGAAACTCACCAAAAACCTTAAAAAACTCTTTCCAAGAGCTGCTTAACCAGTCAAGCAAAGATAATCATTGATTTTCAAGTTCCGAAAGTTGAGATTGTTTTGGCAAAATGGTTGGACATGGTGACAAACATCGACATAGCAAGAGACACAAAACTTCTAAAAAGGAGGAGCAACTTGCAGATGAAGACATGGACTATGTAGAGGAATATGAAGAAGATTACCAAGATGGTAAGGGTGATGGGCTACAAAAGAGAGATTTTTCAAAGTTGGAAACTAAAACCTAATCATTTTAACAGATCACTATGGGTCTGCTTTGATGGACGGATATTTTTGGAGACCTTTTTCTGCACTTTATAAACAAGCATATGACTTCCTAATTGCTATTGCTGAACCTGTTTGTAGGCCAGAATCTATGCATGAGTACAATTTGACACCTCATTCATTGTATGCTGCTGTTTCTGTGGGGCTTGAAACTGAAACAATTATTGTTGTACTAAACATGTTATCAAAAACAAAACTTCCCAAAGAGATCATTGATTTCAGTAATGGATCAACTGAAAATTATGGAAAATTCAAACTTGTGTTGAAAAAGAATCTCTATTTTGTGGACTCCCCATATCCAGAGGTTCTGAAGACCTTGCTTAAAGATGTTGTAATTGCTCGGTCAAGAATACATTCATCTGAGGTCTCTGAAATAAAAGGAGGGGATATGTTCAAAATTAGTAAAGCCCCTAATGAAATTGGAGGAAGCCACACATAACTCATTGGTACTGAGGACATCACAGCAGTGATTGAAGAAAAAGAAACACATTCATTTGAAATTGATCCTGCTCAGGTTGAAAATGTGAAACAACGTTGCTTACCAAATGCTTTAAATTATCCCATGCTGGAGGAGTTTTGTTGTTAAATGCTACAGGTCTTTGAGCTCTCACCAAGCATTACAAACTCTGCCACTTTATCTCATATACAAAATAACTTTTGATTGTGTAAGATACATTTTATTGTTAACTGTCTTCATGTTGTTGAATCTGCTGATCGAGTGCCTACAAGGAAAAAGGAGGTTTTGAAGCTAAGAAGATTGTGTTTGGACTTCTTCTGAAAAGGGACAAGGGTGTCCTACGTCCTAAAAACATCACAGAGCAGAATACCTTTAACACAAAACACAAGAAAATTTTCTTGACTGTCTATCTTCATTTCACTGTGTTTTTCTTCTTAAAAGGTCTGCTTGTTGGATTGCATATTAAAGGGGAAGGAAGCTTTCCGAAGGAGCAGAGGTCTCATATTAAAGAGGGCATTTCACAATACATTTGGAAACATTGTTGCTTAACCAAACAGTGTTTAACCTTTCATAAAGCAGAGTTAGTGAGGAGTGTGCCACTATAATTCGAAGGTATTGTCAAAAATGGGTATGGTGAACAGTGAAACATAAGAAAGGCAGTATGTTTGATTGAAAGGAGTGTATTATTATTTGATTACTACAGGTCTTTTTGTGTTCACACCAAAAACACCAAGGCCTCTGTTACCTTTGTCCAAGCTCAGAAAATCAGTTAACTGTCTATGTATTTTAAAACTAACTGTGGTCTTATCTTTAAAAATTATTTGGTGGAATGGTACACAGAGAAAGGACATGGTTTGGAAGGAGCAGGAATCTTATACCCAAGGAAGGCATCACACCCAACATTTCAAAACATGGTTACCTTCATCAAAATAGTGACTGACATAGAAGGTAGAATTTTGTTTAAGCAACAAGAGGATGATGAACAAGGCCATGACAGTGATGAGCAAGGGCAACTAAGAGATGATACACAGCAGCATCCTGATGATGGCAAGCAAATACAAAACATCGATCATGAAGGGCATTCTCCAAAGCATGTGCTATCTGCCTCTCCTGGGCAAGGGGCCATGACTTCTTCACCCAAAGCCAGAATGCTAAACATGAGACCAGGCTGCCCAAGAGAAGCTAAAGGAGGCTAAAGGGAAGCGCCCGGCACGGAAAGTGAGAAAAGACACGTCAAGACTTCATATTTTGGCTTCCGCTTCAGAACATGTTGAAAAAGACCCTTGAGGGTCATACACGCCGATTTTGGGCCTATTTCGGCAACTTTTTGTTTTTTGGCATTTTTTGGGTTTTTGGTCGAAAACTCATAATTTCGCCATTTCAGTTTGAGGTTTTTTCAAGGGAGGAGGATGATACCAATGGATGCCATAATTCCATGAGCAGGTCTCCAGCGATTTTCAGGGCATTTGAAGATCATTCACCCCCTCAAATTGGCGAAAAACAGCCTCATTTTGCACATTCTGCCCGCCATATCAGCAGTCTGCTATTTTCTGGGTTTTTGCACACAGGTACAGTTTTGGATGACTTCCGGACCTCAGATTGAGTTGGTTCTAGTTGCGCCGGAAAGTAGACATAGAGAGCTTTCCAACAAGCCCTCATGAGCCCCATTTCGACATCGGGAAGGCTGCCATTTGCATCCAGCAAGTCAGGGGACCTTTTTCAGGCATAAATATGAAGTATTTTTGTAATTTTTGAACTCCAAAAATCTGCTTTTCCCAAATGTGCGTTAAGCTATTTTTATCATTGGGAAATGATGTAAAGTCAATATAATTTCTGTTTTTAGCAGTTTTTTAGATATTTTATGAGATATTTTGTGCCTTGGGCTTTGCAAAGCCTCAAGGACAAGTTTAGATATTTTGACTTGGCCAATGGGATAGCTAGTTGCTCCATGAGGTTCTCCTCCCTCAAGCCTATTTATTCCATGGGTTTCATTGTAAATCAGAGGCTGAACTTGAGAGAAGAATTAATACATTGGTCATATGAGCTTTGAAGAATACACTTGAGTTATGATTTTTGGACTGCCTCTTGGATGCTTTTGAGGAATGGTGAAGGCTTGTTGATGGATTCCTTGTCATGGTAGAATGGTATAGTGCTTCTTAATGTGTTTTTTCTTCTAGTTCTCATTCATATTACATATTTCTTGCTGTTATAGATCAGTAGAGATTGATTTTGAGATATGCCCATGGAGGCACCTCAAAATCCCTGAATCTTCATAGCTTGATGTTTTCTTCTCCCTTAGTTATGCTAAAGAATTCTTAGCTGCTCTTTAGTAACCTAAGGTTTTGTTGCTAAGTTTTATTTATAAGTTCTATGTATGTTGAGTAGGATGTATGGTTTGCCCTACCTACCTATTTGCTGCCCATAGTTCTGTCCATAAAACTTTCTCTTTGACTGATTTGTTGATCATCTTGTTGAACCAAGGAGGCCTAGTCCCGATCTAGCCCTTTGCCTAAAACTATTAAATCTTGTTTGTCAAAGTGCCCAATGACTTAGAGACTATGTTTAGGCGTTCCGGTGTAGTTTATGAGTTGTTAGTTTGTCTTATATGTTTTCCCCAAAGTCTGATAGCCATTTCCCGAAGTTAGAGGGTCTTATACCTCTATGTATGGCTGGAATGTTTGATTTCTATGTGTTAATTAGCTTATAGTTATACTTTGCATGATTATTGGTTTGCTATTACATGTTTATTGTCTTCTATTAACTAGTTACACTTGAAATCCCTTGTCTTTCACCAACTTGTTGTCCACTTAATCCATTTTGCCCAGAGATCCCTTCTACCGTGAATCAAATCGGCCCTACAGCAGCTTTACATCATCACTTCATAGCTTCCTTGACCTGTTTGACCCCATAGCCCAATTTATCTACATCTTGTTATCCAATTTATGTATTTGATCAGTTTCATCCCTCACAAACTTAAAAAACCAAAAAACTAAAAACATACTTCATAACTAGCCTAATATCAGAACACCGCAAGTAAACATACCGACATCTTTTACACATATAGAGAGAGCCCTCTCTGAGTCCAGGAAGGCTAGGTCCTTCGGCTCCAAATCTTGGTTTGATGTTACATCGTCATTTGGCTAGCCAATCGGCCAAATCATGGGACCCTAACATAATGGCGATCACGGTGGGACTTTGAGTTAGTGACAATCTAAGGACACCTTAGAACTCTAGAAGTCCCTTATTTTTAAGAATACTGTTTGATTGACTTATCCCACCGCTCTCTAACATAATGGCGATCACGGTGGGACTCTGAGTGATAAACAACTTAGTTTCCCTAATCTTTCTAGCAGCCTTAAGAATACTATTTGATTGACTTATCCCACCTCTCACTAACATAATGGCGATCACGGTGGGACTCTGAGTGATTAAACAACTTAGTTTCCCTAATCTTTCTAGCAGCCTTAAGAATACTATTTGATTGACTTATGCCACCGCTCACTGACATAGTAACGATCACGGTGGGACCTTCCGAGTTAGTGACAGTCTAAGTGCACCTTAGATTTCTCGAAGTCTCAATTAAACTTAGAAAACTTAAGTGTTTCCTGAAGATTAGAAGCTAACTCTTTCACCATCTTAGCAAAATGATGATTTAGTTATAAGAAGCTCTTCCAAACCTCATAAGCGCAAAAAACTCAGAAAAACCCCAAAACATTCCCAGATTGGCTTTTTGTCAGTATTGGTGGTGGACAATACACATATATCTCAAAACAATTAAAAATCCACTTGGCGACTCCACTAGCCTCCAGTAGGCCTTACTATTTTATCGAACTCTAGGTTACTACCCGATCAACCTATCCCATCGCTCACTAACATAGCGAGAGATGGTGGGACATTGAGTACATGACAGTCTAGCAAACTCTTATAGACTCTTTAGTCCTGTAGATACTTAAACAAGCAAGCAGCCCGTATACCCATTTAGAGTAAACTCTTTTTGTTCTCATCACCCTAGCAAAGTGTTGAAACAAGCCTATGATACTTTAACAAACCATAGGCTGCATATAAAACTCAGAAAAACCTTAAAAACATTTCCAGATTAGTTACTGGTGGTGGACCATAGCTACATCTCTACAAAAACAACCAAGTTCCACCTGGCGACTCCACAACTCCCAATAGACCTAAAGACTCCACTGGAGGAAGAACCTAAAACATGACTGGTCATCCTAGAAAGAAAAAGCACTCAGGCCTTAGTTGGATTCAAGAAATTATTGTCTTTATCTGTAACTATGTTCTATCCTACTTTGAGCCTGATAAGGAATACACCGATGAGATCTACATTGATCATTGGAAATATCTCAAACCTCAAAAATCCAAGCCTCAAATCTCAGACCATGAGCAAGTTTGTACACCTATGCTTACCCCAGATTCACCTATGGAAAACCTAACAAAACATGAGCCTCATGCTACCTTTCCCACTCTGGCTGAAACCTCAAATAGTCACGAACCTCTTTTTACACTACCTATATCCACAAAGGTCCCAGAAAGATACAAGCCTCTGGTTTTACCTCCCATCTTACAAGCCCTTCCTGCAAATCTTTAAAATAAATTACCCAGGTTTGATGGAGACATCTCCAAAGTCACTGCTGAAGAGCATGCCCGAAAACTTGAGGATTTACTTGACCTTTATGACATAGAAGAAGATGATGTGCGTATTAGAATGTTTGCCTTATCATTACAAGGAAAAATTAAGAGTTGGTTTCAAGACCTTCCCGCTGCAAGCATTACCAATTTTCATCAGTTCGCTCAAATCTTCCTAGATAGGTGGTTGGTCATGGGTAATAAAGTTCTCATCATAAAGGAGTACAATCAATTAAAAAGACAACCAGGGGAAACAATACAAAACTTTTCAGCCAGGTTCAATAAAGTATACCATGCAATGCCTGCTAACCTAAAGCCACCCCTCGGATGTGTTCTCTTACATTACCCAGACTCTTTTGACCCAGAGATGGTTTTCCAGATAAAAAACAAAGATCCTTTAACCCTAGAAGAAATGCAAAGGATAGCAGTTGATGTAGAATTCAACATACTAAATAGGGAGGCACAATTAATAACAATAGAGAAAGACAAAGCAAATCAAGAGAAACTAGTATCTTCAGAGGAAAAGTTGAAAAAATTGGAATGTATGCTTGGCAAACTAGAACATCTACTTAGGAAAAGAGAGAAACAGAAACACAAGGTTAACACTGCTTATTCAAACCAACCTACCCTTCTTCCTCAGGTTAAACACACTCAACTATCACAAGACAAGAGTTATAAACAAAATATGCCTAATGGGAAAGTTGCAAATAAAAACATAGAGGAATGCTCTAAAGAAGCTATCAGCCATTTTGAAATCACAGATTTTGAAATGGAAGAAGAATCAAAACCTTTAGGTTCTCTACCCTTATGCTTTAAATCATTCCCTACTTTGAAAGAAAATTTTCTCCCTAAAGATCTCTCAGCAGTTATTCAGGAAAACCCTGCTCAAGCTAACTCTCACCTAAATCAAGAAGAGTTGATTGAAGAAGAATTCAAATCTGAGATAGAAGATAAATCAAAACCTGTAGGGTCTCTACCTTTATGTTGGGAGTCATTTGAGTTCATAAAAGCAAACTGGCCCCCTAAGAATCTATCAGAAAAAACTCATGAATTACATGATAGCTATCCTCAATATCACAAAGAATTGGTTGAAGATGAAAATAAGCAAGAAATGACAGAAAACCCACATGATCTCTCTAAGGGCATAAGTGATGATTCATCATCTCTCAAAGGTGAAGCCCAAAAAAACATTCATCCTTCAAATCAGATTTCCCAAGAGAAAGAAGATTATTTTAGAGAAATGAAAATGCCTCCCTTTCTAACTGAAGAGGAAATAGATCAACTTATAAACATACAAACAGCCTCTGAAACTTCATATAACCAAAAGTTTTTTGATCTTTCTCCTGTTAATCTTGCATGTCATAAATCAGAAAATAGATGTGTAGATCAATTTGAAGAAAAGCAATCTGATAGTCCAATGTGCATGGTTGATAACATTTCTTATGTTAATGATTCTCCAAGGTTTGATCAATATGTTGATGATTGTGATTTCCAAATAGAAACTAACTTTGCAGAACACTCAGCTTTTGATTTTTGGGAGGAAGCTCAGTTTCATAAACTTGAGAAAAGTGAGCAGCCATTACAGGTCATCTATGACACTGATGAGGAGAGCATTGAGATTTTAGAAGTAAGTGAAGAGTCTCGGACTCTTTTCTCTACTTCACTTCAGTCCATCAGAGATAACATTCACATAATTGGAAATCAGCAGTTTTTCAGCTTTGATGACGAGGTTGAGGAAGATGGTGAAATTCTTGAGCATGTTGTAAATGAGAAGCCTTTTCCTGAAATGATTGAAGAAATCATTTTGGACATGGAATCTTCCTTAACTCCAGATCTGCAGCCACCAAGCTCCATTGACTTACAAATTGCATATGATGAAGTAGAGGTTGAGAAACAAATGAGAGTTGTCACACTATCCTTTGAAGATAATTTACTGTCAAAGTATATCCCTGCTCATCAACCTGATGACCTTCACACAATTTTCAGCCCGCCCTATCAAAACACATCAGCTTGGCAAGAGAATTACACTGCAATATATGATGAACCTGTCATTTCAAGTAATCATGAGCAAGGGGAAGAGTTGTTGTACCAAGGGGGTCCCAAATATGGTCAAGTGGGAGAAAGAGTAATCCTGAATGAAACCTATATCTCAAATCCTCTAGATCAGGTATTATTCCAAGATCCAGTTGTTGTTTTCCTTGAAAAGTCTAAAAGAGTAGTAGTTTCTATCATAAACAAGTTGCTACCAAGAATGAGAAAAGGCTTAAGTACTACTGTCCAAAAACCTGCCAAATGGGAGTAGCCTTGTCATTATTTCTGCATCATGAAAGAACTAAACCAGAGTCACCCATGCAATCATCTACTTGAATGGTTACATTGGAAAGAAGAGTTCACCAAATGTGTATGTTGTGTATAGTTTAAATTAGGATAGGTAGACAGCAGTGGAAAATAAGCTCAGCCTTGCGAGCATCTTTTCAGTTTTAGATTTTTTGAAGAAAAGTGAAAAAGCAGAATATACAAAAGCAGTAAACAATAGAAAAAGAGGGCAGTTTCTAAAAACAATGGTAAAGCCCCATGTTCCAAAAAATAGTCCTTCAGAAAGCGTGCAAGTCTAAATTCCGCTACTAGTACTTCAATGTCTTGTTCAGCTATCTAGCCTAATCATAGCTGAGCATGTTTAAATTTATTTGCTGATAAGTTAGTGAGTGCCAAGATAGTCAACATTGTGTAAGATTGACTTATCACAGAGCTTAGATTAGGGAGAGATTCTGGTTCCACATGCCCAAAACAGAACCAAAGGGAAAAGCGAGGGATGAAAAACACATTGTGCATCTTAGCCCCGCTTGTCTAGTTTCCTTTTGTTGCAAAATAACATTTGTGTGCAGCTTGTCTTTTATGCCGCAAATGCATGACAAATCAGACTGCCTAATCCTGATTTGATCATTTTTGAATTTCATGTTGTAGATTAGAGAATGAACTCCTGTCAAACTGCTTAATCTTGACAGTCGATCTAGTTTTAGGTAGAGAAATGAAGGAGTTCATCAGCTTAATCTGAACTCCCGGCAGATATAAGAGTAGAAATAGATAGGTTCATTTTGCAAAAAAGAAAATATACATTGTCAAAAGGCTGCTAGTTCAAATCCGCCAAAGAGAAGAAAAATGTTAGGAAGGATAGTGGGGTAGGTAGAAGTATCATTGATGTTAACCATGCTGTCACTTTTCAAAAATAACATCAAAAGAAGGGTAAATTTTGCGCCAATGGATAAGGCACTGGTCTTCATAAGCCAAAGATCTGAATTCTGGACACCTCCTGACGAGGAGCTGCCCTCCCCAAATGGAGCCACTGTTAGCCATCAGTATTTTTACATGTTAGTGATGACTATATCTACAGCTGAGTTTTCTAGAAACTGATTTCCTTATGTCAATATGTCATCCAGAAAACCCTCCTAAAACTTTTTTCGCCCTTCTACCTTTTCAGTTCGCCCATGTCAAAATCAAAACCTCATTATCACAATCCTATCTAGCTTTAGCCTTATTGGTCTGCCCATCAGCTTTAAAAGGCAAATCCACATCTGTTTCAAAAGTCTCCCCTATGTTAGGAAGTGGCGCTTTAAGACATTTCACCCTTGGCAATCATAAAAAAGCCAAAAAGCCTTCATCTGCAACAGACCTACCATGACTGACCTCTTACTTTACAATTGAAATTGACAAACAGCCCTAAGTTGCGCCACTCACATCCCCTAGATCTCAGCACTGCATAAACCCCAATCTCAAGCTGACTATTAGGTTTTTCACAGTGTTCTATGGTTTCTACAAAGGCAGGAAATATAACTTCATCTCAGGAGGAAATTCTTGAATTTACAGTTAGAGGAACAACTGCTTCTAAATGTAACTTGAGCCTAAGATATGTCTGCAAAACAGAAAGCTACTCATCCAGACTTTACAGCTCTTTCTAGCATGAAAATCACAGTAAGGAAGAGACACCACTGTCTCAGCAAACTGGTAAATTGTCAAGGCCCAGAACCTCCTTCATTTTACAAGCAGAGGGTTAGGGCGCCTCCTTCATCCACAAGCAGAGGGCGCTGGCCAGTATTGACTTTGAAGATTGCAAAAGTCCAGGTTTGCCTTGAACTGAACAAATGAAACAGAGACTCCAGGTTTTATGAATGTGACTGATGATCATAACAGGAATAGAGTTGAAATATGCTAGCTCAAAGGAAAAGAGAATCTGGTCTGATAAAAGAGGTCATCTGAAGCTTTCAAGTCATGTGAATTGTTGAACTTTAGAAAGGCCTGTCATTAGTAAAAATTCCAATCATAAGAAGCCTGCTTTCCACAAGATCAAATGGAATAGATGCTGACAACAAATGCCATTACACAGGCAGAAAGAAAGTTCTTGGTTTCTCAAAAGACACTGACCTCCATAGTCACAGAAACTATTTGTCAAGTAATCTGTCATAAGGTGACCAAACCAAATGATGATATTTCAGTCACCCTTAGAGCAGTGCAGAGAAACAGTGTCACTTTGGCTAGGGTTTCTTCTGAAACACAGTGATGATTGCAAGTAGAGATGCTAATATTGATGTTTTTCTGTAAGGCTCACTTACCACCACATCCAGAAAGTCAGACAAAAAGTTGTCACAACCTTTAGATATTCTACCCGATGAAGAGCTCCTCCCATGAAGGAGCAGGGATATTTAAAGCATTGGATGTCATGAACTGATTGGTCAAAAAGCAGCAGTGGAAAAATACAAAGAAGGAAAGAAAAAATTTTTACACCAAAAAAAGATAAGATGAGATCCAAAAGGTTTGGTTTTCCTATTCAAATGATAATGTCTCATTGGAACCGAGACCTATAGTGGACAAAGGAAAATTGTGTTTAGTTTCTTCCAAAAAGAGGTCTGCCTATAACAGAGAACCAAGATGCCTTGTTGATATATTCTGAGCAGAGGAGAGGCGCCCTTTTTTTTAGACAGAGAATGATAAACAGAGGTGAATGCAACTGTAGTTTTGCACTTTTAGTCAAGATTAGTTTCACAGTGGGCATCATTAACTCCAAAGAATTAAGAGCAAAGTGTTAGTTTATATTTCAAAAATGGAAAGGACCTCTTTCAAAATGTCAAAAGACACCCCCTGCAACATAAAGTATCCTCCATGGATGTCCTCTTTTCATACAAAGCGCCAGAAGTATAGAAGGGGTTTTTAAGGTGACAGTTTAGCTTTTTCCTCAGCAAAAGGCACTGCAAAGTAAGATACACAGTGGTTCATAGCATACATAAAAGACTTTGACATGTTTTCAGTTTCTGGAGAGGAGTTCAAAACAAGATATAGGCATGTTCATTATTAAATGGTCAAAGGTACCTTGCTGGTACATTTTGAGCAGAGTAAAGGTGTTAGAAGAATCGCCCTTCTTGATAGACAGAGGATGAAAGAGTTTACATGAATTCCACTGAAGGAGTGTACCCATAGTCAAAAAGAGTCTCAAATATCTCATCTCAGCAAATACAAAGGGATAGTAAAATTGCCATCGCTGTTGAATCATAATACCTCTGCCACAGCAAAATTAGGGTTAAGGAGCGCCCGGGTAGTTTGATTCAAAATGATTTTCTGACCAAAAAGAGATGAAATTTACAAAAGTGAGAGAGGTTTTTGTCCCTCATAGGTTCAAGAAGAAAAACCTTCTTCCGTTTCTACACAGGTATCATGGTTTATGAGAAATGTGAAAAATACAGATGTCACGGGAGAATTTCTGCACTAGGATTCATCATTTTGACCAGTGATGGGACAGTCAGATTTTGAACAGCCAAATGGACTCCAAATGAAAAAATTCAAGTTGCTATGGAAAATATACTTCCACATATTTCCAATGAGCCATCTCGGGCCAAATTTCGACAAAAGGAAGGCATCCAAAAGTAGCCTGCAATCAACGCTATGTTTTTCTGCACCAGCATTCACCATTTTTGACCAGTGATGGGACAGTCAGTTTTTGAGCACCCAAATGGACACCAAATGAAAAAAATCAAGAATATTTGGAAATTAGACTTATCTATCTTTCCAACGAGCCATCTCGGGCCCAATTCCGACACCAGGAAGGCATTCAAAAATGACCTACAAACAGCTCGATGCATTTCTGCACCAGGATTCACCAGTTTTGACCAGTGTTGGGAAAATCAAATTTTGAAGGATCAAATGGATACCAAATGAAAAAATTCAAGTTGTTATGGAAATTATACTTCCACATATTTCCAACGAGCCATCTCGTGCCCAATGCCGACACCGGGAATGCCTTCAAAATGGACTTCAAACTTGCGCGACACTCCTGTAAAGGTGCGCAACGCGCCTGTGCACAAAATTTCTAAAGGAGTGCACTGCTGCGCAACGTGCCTGTAGCAGCCCGCGGCACTCCTGTAGAAATGGTCAAGAAACTCACCAAAAACCTTAAAAAACTCTTTCCAAGAGCTGCGTAACCAGTCAAGCAAAGATAATCATTGATTTTCAAGTTCCGAAAGTTGAGATTGTTTTGGCAAAATGGTTGGACATGGTGACAAACATCGACATAGCAAGAGACAATAAAACTTCTAAAAAGGAGGAGCAACTTGCAGATGAAGACATGGACTATGTATAGGAATATGAAGAAGATTACCAAGATGGTAAGGTTGATGGGCTACAAAAGAGAGATTTTTCAAAGTTGGAAACTAAAACCTAATCATTTTAACAGATCACTATGGGTCTGCTTTGATGGACGGATATTTCTGGAGACCTTTTTATGCACTTTATAAACAAGCATATGTCTTCCTAATTCTAACATGGGAACCCGTTTGTAGGCCGACCTATGCATGAGTACAATTTGACACCTCATTCATTGTATGTTGTCGTTTCTATGCAGGGCTTGAAACTCAAACAATTATTGTCACATTTCAAACATGTTATCAAAAACAAAAACTTCCCAAAGTGATCATTGATTTCGCAATGGGACAACTCGAAAATTATGGAAAAGTCAAACTTGTGTTGAAAAATAATCTCTATTTTGTGGAGTCCCCATATCCAGAGGTTCTGAAGACCTTGCTTAAGGCTGCTGTAATTGCTCGGTCAAGAATACATTCATCTGAGGTCTCTGATATAAAAGGAGGGGATATGTTCACAATTAGTAAAGCCCCTAATGAAATTGGAGGAAGCCACATAGAACTCATTGGTAGTGAAGACATCACAGCAGTGATTGAAGAAAAAGAAACACATTCATTTGAAATTGATCCTGCTCAGGTTGAAAATGTGAAACAACGTTGCTTACCAAATGCTTTAAATTATCCCATGCTGGAGGAGTTTTGTTGTTGAATGCTACAGGTCTTTGAGCTCTCACCAAGCATTACAAACTCTGCCACTTTATCTCATATACACAATAACTTTTGATTGTGTAAGATACATTTTATTGTTAACTGTCTTCATGTTGTTGAATCTGCTGATCGAGTGCCTACAAGGAAAAAGGAGGTTTGAAGCTAAGAATATTGTGTTTGGCCTTCTTCTGAAAAGGGACAAGGGTGTCCTACGTCCTAAAAACATCACAGAGCAGAATACCTTTAACAAAAAACACAAGAAAATTTTCTTGACTGTCTATCTTCATTTCACTGTGTTTTTCTTCTTAAAAGGTCTGCTTGTTGGATTGCATATTAAAGGGGAAGGCAGCTTTCCGAAGCAACAGAGGTCTCATATTAAAGAGGGCATTTCACAATAAATTTTGAAACATTGTTGCTTAACCAAATAGTGTTTAACCTTTCATAAAGCAGAGTTAGTGAGGAGTGTGCCACTATAATTCGAAGGTATTGTCAAAAATGGGTATGGTGAACAGTGAAACATAAGAAAGGCAGTATGTTTGATTGAAAGGAGTGTATTATTATTTGATTACTACAAGTATTTTTGTGTTCACACCAAAAACACCAAGGCCTCTGTTACCTTTGTCCAAGCTCAGAAAATCAGTTAACTGTCTATGTATTTTAAAACTAACTGTGGTCTTATCTTTAAAAATTATTTGGTGGAATGGCACACAGAGAAAGGACATGGTTTGGAAGGAGCAGGAATCTTATACCCAAGGAAGGCATCACACCCAACATTTGAAAACATGGTTACCTTCATCAAAATAGTGACTGACATAGAAGGTAGAATTTTGTTTAAGCAACAAGAGGATGATGAACAAGGCCATGACAGTGATGAGCAAGGGCAACTAAGAGATGATACACAGCAGCATCCTGATGATGGCAAGAAAATACAAAACATCGATCATGAAGGGCATTCTCCAAAGCATGTGCTATCTGCCTCTCCTGGGCAAGGGGCCATGACTTCTTCACCCAAAGCCATAATGCTAAACATCAAAGAAGAAAACCCAAGAGACGCTGAAGGAGGCTAAAGGGAAGTGCCCGGCATGGAAAGTGAGAAAAGACACTTCAGGACTTCATATTTTGGCTTCATCTTCAGAACATTTTGCTAGGGACCCTTGAGGGTCATACACACCGATTTTGGGCAAATTTTGACATGCTTTGGTTTTTTGGCATTTGTGAGTTTTTAGTCAAAAACTCATAATTGCGCCATTTCAGTTTGATGAGTTTTCAAGGGAGGAGGATGATACCGATGGATGCCATAATTCCATGAGCAGGTCTCCAGCGATTTTCAGGGCATCTGAAGATCATTCGCCCCCTCAAATTGGCGAAAAACACCCTCATTTTGCACATTCTGCCCGCCATATCAGCAGTCTGCTATTTTCTGGGTTTTTTCACACAGGTACAGTTTTGGATGACTTCCGGACCTCGGATTGAGTTGGTTCCAGTTGCACCGGAAAGTAGACACAGAGAGATTTCCAGCAAGCCCTCATGAGCCCCATTTCGACATCGGGAAGGCTGCCATTTGCATCCAGCAAGTCAGGGGACCTTTTTCAGGCATAAATATGAAGTATTTTTGTAATTTTTGAACTCCAAAAATCTGCTTTTCCCAAATGCGCGTTAAGCTATTTTTATCATTGGGAAATGATGTAAAGTCAATATAATTTCCGTTTTTAGTAGTTTTTTAGATATTTTATGGGATATTTTGTGCCTTGGGCTTTGCAAAGTCTCAAGGACAAGTTTAGATATTTTGACTTGGCCAATGGGATAGCTAGTTGCTCCATGAGGTTTTCCTCCCTCAAGCCTATTTATTCCATGGTTCTCATTGTAAATCAGAGGCCGAACTTGAGAGAAGAATTAATACATTGGTCATATGAGCTTTGAAGAATACACTTGAGTTATGATTTTTGGACTGCCTCTTGGATGCTTTTGAGGAATGGTGAAGGCTTGTTGATGGATTCCTTGTCATGGTAGAATGGTATAGTGCTTCTTAAAGTGTTTTGTCTTCTAGTTCTCATTCATATTACATATTTCTTGCTGCTATAGATCAGTAGAGATTGATTTTGAGATATGCCCATGGAGGCACCTCAAAATCCCTGAATCTTCATAGCTTGATGTTTTCTTCTCCCTTAGTTATGCTAAAGAATTCTTAGCTGCTCTTTAGTAACCTAAGGTTTTGTTGCTAAGTTTATTTATAAGTTCTATGTATGTTGAGTAGGATGTATGGTTTTCCCTCCTACCTATTAGCTGCCCATAGTTCTGTCCATAAAACTTTCTCTTTGACTGATTTGTTGATCATCTTGTTGAACCAAGGAGGCCTAGTCCCGATCTAGCCCTTTGCCTAAAACTATGAAATCTTGTTTGTCAAAGTGCCCAATGACTTAGAGACTATGTTTAGGCATTCCTGCGTAGTTTATGAGTTGTTAGTTTGTCTTATATGTTTTCCCCAAAGTCTGATAGCCATTTCCCGAAGTTAGAGGGTCTTATACCTCTATGTATGGCTGGAATGTTTGATTTCTATGTATTAATTAGCTTATAGTTATACTTAGCATGATTAATGGCTTTCTATTACATGTTTATTGTCTGCTATTAACTAGTTACACTTGAAATCCCTTGTCTTTCACCAACTTGTTGTCCATTCAATCCATTTTGCCCAGAGATCCCTTCTACCGTGAATCAAATCGGCCCTACAGCAGCTTTACATCATCACCTCATAGCTTCTTTGACCTGTTTGACCCCATAGCCCAATTTATCTACATCTTGTTATCCAGTTTATGTATTTGATCAGTTTCATCCCTCACAAACTTAAAAAACCAAAAAACTAAAAACATACTTCATAACTAGCCTAATATCAGAACACCGCAAGTAAACATACCGACATCTTTTACACATATAGAGAGAGCCCTCTCTGAGTCCAGGAAGGCTAGATCCTTGGGCTCCAAAGCTTGGTTTGATGTTACATCGTCATTTGGCTAGCCAATCGGCCAAATCACAGGACCCTAACATGCATAAGATATGAGTTCGCACGGTATGGTAAATTATATGAGATAACCGATATTGTGATATTGCGATAGCCGATATTGCTATGCGATATTACCATCACATATCGCAATTGGGGCAGTAGAAAAATTTTACAAAAAAAGTGGTCACAGAAAATGTGAAGTGTGATATGATGACGTGTCGATGATGTGGCAAGTGACATGGCAGTTGACATGGACTTGACCCCACAAATCGAAAATAAATCAAGATGACGAGGCAAGATGATGTGGTAGTGATGTGGCGATGACGTGGAAAGATTACGTGGCACAATGACATGGAGATGACGTGGATCTCGCCCGCATATTGCAAATCGCAAGATCAAAGGGGTGAAGATCGTAAGAGCAAGATTGAATCGCTAAAATGAAAAAATTGATAAGAGTACCAGATGCGATGCAATTTCAAAGAAAAATTCTAAAGGATTTCACTTTGAGAAATCGCATCGGGGGTTGGAAGAGCTATGCATAGCAAGAAACACATGAGAACGCCGAAGTGCGAAGTGTGATAAAGAGAGAGGACGCGATGCAGATTGAGGCTGAAGCCTAAAATTTTTCAAGTTCGGAAGTACGTGATTTTCCCTTTGTAAATCGCATCGGAGAGTAAAGGATCCATATAGAAAATAATGATGGAAATACCGAAATGCGATAAAAAGTGGACGTGATATTGTTCAGAGGTAAATAGTAATGTATTTCATGTCTAGGCTTAATGTATTATGTGTTGTTTATGAAGAAAATAGTGGAAGAAGAGGTCGACTCGGCTAAAAAAAGAAAAGGTTAAACATGACAAGGAAAGGCTCACGTAGTTAAAAGGACCCAATCCCGTGCAGAACAGTGTGATGCAGTTATGGCTGTGAGTGAAGAGGAAAGGTCTAAACGCAAAGGCGGTACTCGGGAGTTATCTGTATAAGAGATGTAATATCAATGGAGAGAGAGAATTTAGAGAACTGCAGAATGGATGAGAGAGGAAGAAGAATGTAAGAGAGTTGCAGGGGGTTAGAGAGTGTAAGAATAAGGATGAGCAGATAGAGAAGTTGTGAAGATTCAAAGATGATATAAGGTAGATATGAAGGTTGTATGACTGCAGTGAAGAAGGAACAAAAAAGAGCTGATATCCAGGTAATCAGCATGTGTTTTCATTGTAGTGTAAGGAAGTTGGTGTTTCCATATGAAGTTGTAGCTTGATAGATGTCCAGTTGTAGTTGGCTGAGGTAGGAAGCTCCTGTAGGTTGTAGCCTACAGAAAATAGATGGGAGTTGGAGCTTCCTTGCAAGTTGTAGCTTCCAGAATTGATGTAATGGCCTCCTGTAGGTTGGTGTCTACAAAAATCTGTGGTGAGAGGGAGTTGGAGCTTGCCTTTGCATCACAACAATAATAAGATGTGGTTTTCTCCTTTATGGGTTTCCACTTATATCTGTTGTCTATGTGTATGATGATTATTTGTAGATATTCTGTATTTAAATCTGCTTAATACTTGCTGCTCACTTATTAAAATTGTGGTTTCATTCTATAATAAGCCGATCATGAAGTGGAGGTATAAATAAGTTTAAAAGAAAGTTTTAAAAGTCCATGAATGTGTTAAACTGATTCACCCCCCCCCCCCACTCTTAGTTTAACTAAGGGTTCAATAGTTCCATGGGCTAACTACACTTGGACATGCTCATATCACTTCATACTCTATCTTCACCAAGAGACTAGTAGAGAGATTTGATCCAGGGGATCCAGAGGCCCACTTTGTTGAGCTAATCAAGCTCAAACAAGAGGGAGATATAGAAGATTATATTGCTGAATATTTGAAGCTTTCAGTAATGGTGTTCAACCTCACTATGAGCATAAGCGTATGTATGTTTATTGATGGGATGGCTGAACCATTGCATGGGTTGGTAAGATCCAATAAACCAACTACATTCCTAGAGGTTGTGGAGAAGGATAGAGATTTACAACATGCCTTGCCCAAGGCAAAGACATTACTGCAATAGGAGAAGTCCTCATGGCCAAAGAAGACACCTCTTGACCATAATCAGAAGAGATTAAGGAAGGATAAACTTTTCCTTACTTGTCAGAAGTCATGGGTGCCAAACCATGAACGTAATTTAGGGAAACCTCATTATATTGAGATATTTTCTGATGAATTAGAGAGGACCATTGTTGTACTACCTACAGAAGATACAATAAAAACTTTTACTCCAAGGGGAGGAGCTCTTGCAATGTTAAGAGGAGTCCCTAAATATCTAACTTTAAGAGTTAGAGGTACTGTTATAGGGCACAGAGTATCAGTGCTAGTAGACATTGGAGCTAGTACTGATAACTTCATTGATTCATAACTAGTAAAGAAGACGGGCATCCATATGAAAGACTTTGAAGGTTTTTCTATCTTGGTTCTGGGAGCCAGAAATTTGCAGTGTGTCAAGTATGTTCCAGAATTGTTTATCACTATGGGAACCTGCACTATGATAGACCAGTTCTTTGTGGTTGATATTCCTGACACCAATTTTATATTGGGTGTCCAATGGCTAGTCACTCTTGGGAGAGTCATCACCGATTGGGAGACTCTAGAGATGGAATGGATAGGGAAGGAGCATGGTAAGCATAAGAAAATCAAAGGTATGCACACTTACCCCCCTTAGATTGTTTCAGCCCACAAGATGGAGGCAGAATTACACATAGGAGACATAGAATGGGTAATATAACTATGTTTATCTAAATCTGGAGTCAAGGATTCCCCAGTGCATCTTGATGTGCAATCTCTCTTAGACCGGTATTCTGTAGTGTTTGGGGATATTCCACCAGGGAGACCTCCTGATAGAGGATTTTAGCACACTATTGAGTTGGAGCAAGGGATTCAAGCTATGATTACCACCCCTTATAGGCATCCAAATGATTATAGGGATGAAATTGAAAGGGCTATTCAAGAAATACTAGCTCTAGGTCATATCCGGCCTAGCACTAGCCCTTTTTCATCTTTAGTGGTGTTGGTTAAGAAGAAGGATGGCACATTGAGGATGTGAATTTGTTATAGAGACCTAAACAAAAAGACCATGAATAATAGATACCCAATTCCCAAGATCTACGAGCTGATGTATGAGCTAAGAGGATCCAATTATTTCTCCAAAATTGACTTGAGATCCAGATATCACCAAATCAGGGTGAGGGATCAAGACATTCCCAGAACAACATTCAAGTGCCACCATGGTCATTTTGATTTCTTGGTAATACCATTTTGTTTGACTAATGCCCCAGCAACATTCCAATCTTGTATGAACCACATTTTTTGTGTTCATCTAATAAATTTTGTATTGGTCTTCTTTGATGATATTTTTATTTACAACCGCACATGGGAGGAACATTTGCAACATATTGAGACAGTGTTGCATATTCTCAAGGAGCAACAGTTCTACGCTAAACTCTCTAAATGTGAGTTTGGCCTCACAGAGATGCTTTACTTGGGCCACATCATTGGAGTGGATGGAGTAAGAGTGCATCAAGAAAAGATCCGGGCAATCAAGGTTGGCCCGAGCCAAGGAATGTTACAGAACTCCAGGGATTTGTAGGAATATGCACATATTATTGGAATTTTTCAAACGGTTCTCTCAACTTGCAACACTACTTACAGACTTGACAAAGAAGGGAGCTTTCATTTGCACACCTACAATGCAGAGGGATTTTGATAAGCTCAAAGAGGTAATGAGTAGTTGTCCAATATTGGTTTTACCTGATTTCTCTCAACCTTTTGTGTTAGAATGTGATGCATCAAGTGAAGGAATTGGAGCAGTCTTGATGCAAGGAGGGCATCTTATAGCCTTTGAGAGTAGGAAGTTTCTACCACATGAAAGGCTATACCCCATCTATGATAAATAAATGTTGGCTATTATACATGCCTTAGCCAAATTCCAGCAATACTTGTTGGGGAATAAATTCAGGGTGAAAACTAATCATAACAGTCTTATATTCTTTCTTGAACAAAAGAAGCTCCAAGAAAGATAATAAAAATGGGTAAGAAATATCCAAGATTATGACTTTGACATAGAGTATGTCAAGGGGAAGAGAAATATATTGGCTTATGTTCTATCTAGAAGACCAACAACGCTATCCTTGAGGGGCATGGATGCAGATTGGAAGGCTCAATTTCTGGTTGAGTACTCCAAGGATAACTTTGCATGTGAGATACTTGATGGGGTAATAGCTGATGAGAGGTATAGAGTGATCGATGAAATCATCTATTACCGGGACCGGGTCTTTTTAGCTAAGTATTCTAAGCTCAAAGAGAAGATCTTGCAAGCATCACATGATTCCCCACTTTCAGGGCATCAAGGATTCACAAAGACTTACTGGGCCATAAGGGAAAGATTCTCATGGAAGGGTCTCAAGGAGGATGTGCTCCAACATATCAAGGAGTGCATCATTTGTTAGCAAAACAAGGGAGAACACACTCATTCTATTGGATTATTTTAGCCACTACCCATTCCGGATGGAAAATGGGAAATCATATCCATTGACTTCATCACTGGTGTACCTACTATTAAGGGTAAGAATTGTATCTTTGTATTTGTTGATAGACTAACAAAGTTTTCACATTTCTTTGCCATTTTTGCACATTATACTGCTTCACAGGTAGCTGAGCTCTTCTTCAGAGATGTGTTTAGACTCCATGGTCTCCCAAAGACCATAGTGAGTGATCGGGACATCCACTTCATGGGTGGGTTTTGGCAAGAACTCTTTTTGTTAGTCAGGACTGAATTTACACCAAGTACTAGCTACCATCCACAGACCAATGGAAAGACTGAAATAGTGAACAAGTGGTTGGAAGGCTACTTGAGAATCTATGTTTCAGGGTATTAGAAGGCATGGTTGCATTGGCTCCATTTGGGAAAGTATTGTTACAACACCACTTACCATATCTCCATTGGTATGACCCCCTTTCGAGCTCCCTATGGGTATGATGCACTCTCATTTTTTGATGTCATGTTTGGAGCAAGCAAGGCTCCCAGAACAAAGGAATGGATTCAAGAGAGTCAAGACATACTTCGGGCCCTTAAAGACAACATTGCTATTGCCCAAAATCAGCAAAAGGTATATGCAGACCATGGTCGGATAGAAAGATAGTTTGAGGTAGACGATCTAGTCTATATTTTCCTTCAGCCTTATAGAAAATCTACACTCAAGGAGAAAGGGGCTAGAAAGCTCAAATCATGTTTCTATCGGCCATATAATGTGATCCGTCGTGTCGAGGAAGTTTCATATGAGTTGGAGCTTCCCAAAGGGAGCAATATCCACAATATATTTCATGTCTCATGCCTCAGGAAGGCCATTGGATAGAATATAGTTGCCAACATGGACCTCCCTCCCATTGATGATGAGGGCCATCTAGTTTTGTAACCTGAGGCAATTCTGGATACACAAGAGAGGCAACTAAGGAGCAGGGTAATCAAAGAATATCTGATTCGATGGAGGAATATTCCTAATGAGGATACCACTTGGGAAGGAGAGAAGATATTACATCATCCTTCTTTGATGTTGCTTGAGGACAAGAAAATTTTGAGAGGGGAGGACTGTAATATTCCCAATTAGCTACTTCTATTTGGAATATTATATGTTTCTCTATTTTGTAGGTTAGAAGAATAAATGGGTTAGAGAGACCCTTAAATCTCTTTAGTAGAAATAAAACATTCCCAATGTGAAAGGGGTTTGTGTAGGAAGGAAAAATAAATCCACCCTTCGTGTGAAAATGGGGCAATGCATGAGGACTAGAACCTTGTTGACTAGGTCAACAACGCTACTAAAAGAGATGGAAAATGAGTGGGAACAATGCAGTTTTGATGGAGGACTCTTTCCAATGAAGTAACCTCATGAATGTGTAGCTGCTTTTCCTTTGGTGGAGACTGTAGAAGATTTTCCTTTTCGTAAAGCCTTTGATGATTGTCTTATATCAAACTTTATCGTATCTGTCGTAACATAGAGATTCTTCTGTGGAAAGATATATTTATCATCAGATTTCTACCACCTGTTGACATACGCCATTGGGTCTATCTTTATGTCGAGGAAAGAATCTTTCTTGCTTCTACGGAATTCAGGCATTGATAGGACTGGCATCTCCACTCCATCCAATAATTCCCATTTGAAAATTTGAAACATGCTGACAGAGCATTATATTGCACATTGGATCCAGTGTTTGCATGTATGATTGATATCTGTCTTTTGTTGCCATCCTAACTCAAAAATCATGGAAGAACATACTTTAGTTGACAAAAATAAACTTATTAAACATATTACATCATCAGTCCAATTTCCATCCATAACAGTAATAGTAACCAATGCCTTCTGATTAATCAACAATTTAATTATTTTTATCCTTCCTTGACAGTCTTCAAGTTTTTTAATCAGGGATAATTTGTCGGGCAGCTTGAATTTATGAAACTCTTTCAACCAAAGGGTCAACTTCTTTATTTCTTCAGCATTGTCAGCTAACACAGATTCATCAATCCTTTCTGGTCCATAAATTTGTGCGAAAGGATTTGGAACAATAGGATTTCTAAATTCTATACTCTCATAATCCCATGGAGTAGAGAAGGTTCTCAAATACTGCAATGTTCTCATAACACATTGAGATGCTCTAATATGTGGTTTCTTCTTGCAACAACCATCTTTGATTTCCTAGTCAGCAAAAGGTTCAAACAATTCATGCTGAGGGAAAGAATCTGTACCTGCAAAAGTTTCATCATTTCTTTGTAGGAAGGCAGCATCAACTTCTTCAAACACATCAGGAATTCTTAAAGACTTCAAAAATCTCTGAACTCCTTCAGTCATGTTTATTTCATCTAAATCCAACATCTTGGCTGAAGTATAAACTACAAAAGAGAAATCTACACCACCAATAATTTGGTAATAGTTCAAAGTCTGTAAGATTTTGATCATATCTGTGGTGTATGTCCTTGACCAGTAGTCATCCAAAGTTTTAAAATAAATTTTTACTTTCATATTGGGCAAAGGATAAACTTTTACCAGTTCTTCATCTAAACCCAATAAAATTCCAACATTCTTAGACTTCCATGCTTGACATCTTTGTATCCACTGATTTCTTCGTATTCGAAGTCCAACAATTTTCTTAATTTCTTCGACCACATCATCAAGAACTAATTCAAGAATCTGAAACCTTTTGAAAAAAGTTTCAAAATTATCATCTGCAGCAATCTTACCTGGAAGAATAAACAATTTAGTTCTTCTTACTCCACTATAAGCTTTGTTCATGTCTCTGGTAAGAGCATCAACCAAATAGTTAGAAATACCTGGAACCCATTCAACATCAAAATCATACATCTGAAACCAAATCTGCCATGCGAATAATCTTCCTCTTGCGAGTTGTTTTGATATTTTTGCTGATAAGAAATACTTAAAATTCATAGAATCGGTTCTTATCAGAAATTTGGCAGGGGCTAAATATAACTCAATTTTTTGAATACCATTAAAAATGGCGAGAGTCTCTTTTTCAGCCGTGAAATAATTTTTCTGGTGAGGCTTGTTGTCGACAATTATTGTCTACCCTAGAGACAGTCTAGAGCTACCATAGACCAGTGCCTAGGACATCTTAGCATAGCAGGAGGCATATAATAAAGCTGGGTTGTCAATCCAAAGGCTCTCCTACTCTCTCTTGTTAAACAAGAAAATTGATTTAAAATGGGACCACCAATCACAGAAACTACCACAGGGAAAGTAATGTTGCAAAGGCACAATGAAAAGCTCAAAAATTAAAGCATCAGATAGCTAAGAGACAATTGACTGCAAAGAGGGCTGGTTCAAATAATATGTCACAGAACTCAAATATCAAAAGTGTATGGAGGGAAGGAAACACAAGAGGATACTAGTTAACTTTGGTCTAGCACCCAGATACACAACAGAACCACATATGGGCTTATCATTCTAAGAATCCATACATGACAATGGCGTTTTAAAAGCACCCTCCCAAAGCAACTAATATAGCAGAAAAGTGGATGAAAAGAATATGAAATAGTATATAATTCCCGAGCCTATTTAAAGCGCTTGACTTATTCAAATATGGGCATCAACTAGGATGAATCCTTACCTAAAACCAGTGAGCCACTCGCATTCCAGTAACATGATACAAGAAGATGTATGAAATGGAATATTGTATTAAACACATAAGGAAAAGTACATACTGTGAAATACCAAAGACCAGAATCCTCATTACAGATAGAACTCCTCCTCACTGAGACCCTACGGGCTTTGAGCCTCGATACAAAAGCTTTACAAAATGTATACAAAAATTCCTTTCACGACACAATTTTCTGATAAAAGTCTGGAACCCTTACAATGTCTTTTTTTCTCCTATTTATAGAGGAAGAAGAAGAAAACTAATAAAAGAAAGAGGTGAAACATTTAATTGTTTAGCTTGAACAAAATGTGGAAACATTCACGCCCTTGTTGCTACATTAATATGCTGAGCTACAGGTACTCTGAGGCCGGCTTCATGAAATAAATGCTATAGGTGCAAATTTCCCCAGGGATAAGACATGAAGAATAAAATATGTAACATTCTGTACTTTCCTGAAGAGAATTTTGGCTGAAATAAACCCTGAGGACATTTTTTTCTGTGAAAAGATCTTTCTAGTAATCTGCATGGTCTTCGATCTCATACTTTGCCTCCAAAAGGTATGTAAGAGCCCCAAAGTCCTTAAATACGTTTCTTGAATCCTCTGCTCTTCACTGATATTTCTATCTGCGCCATTAATTCTTCAACTGCTCAACCTGTTCATTTGAATGACCTTGGAGGGTTTGATAGATTTAAACCCTGGCTTTTTAATGCATGTCGTGTCAGCATATCTTCCCAGATCCTTGCTCCATAATTCTGCATTTGATAATGGGTTCTCTGGAGCGTACTCGACTTCTGTGGTGGTGGACGTGAATTCTAATGGTTCTCCATTGCCATAAACCTGCAAAACCACAAAATTGTTATAGAAAACCAGACACAGAGACGGTGGCGTGACGGACCTATGGATATGGTGGTATAGTCTTGGCGGAATGATGAAACAATGCAGGGTGGTGGAGGAATGGAGGGTGGCAACGAGAAACACAGTGGGATGATGCTGTGTGGAAGAGGCGGAGACAGACAATGTAGACACGTAAACGATGCATGGAAATGGTTGAGATGGACGCGAATGACACGTGGGCGTACGAGAGACTACACGAAAGGGGTGACGTGGAGGTGGACATGGTCAACTGACAGGGTGCGCAAACAATTCTGGACCATATGATCAAAAATGGGATCGACGGTTAATATTATGTCGGGCGGTGGTGAGATGGTGGGCCACGGGTGATATAGACGGGTGTTAAAAGCTGCACAACTTTGGAGAATAATCACCATTGGATTGAGCGCCCAAGATTGGACGGTCCACATAAATTTCGCTGCGCGTCTTGAGGCAGACGATAATGCGCGATGAGGAGCGGTTTTGGCACCGTACTCAGGGACGCATGGCGGGCGCTTAATGGAGTCGCTCTGATTCAGAGAATACTGCTCGCCTGTGAAAGGCAGTGCGATGAAAACATGCCTAGTTTTTGAGCGATGGACATGGAGTGTGGACCACTAGGGCAATAGGAAGTGGACCGTTGATCATTGTTTAATCGAGCGGCTGAGAATCCACCCAATAACCATATACGGTAAGCACCCTCTTGGTTTGGCACAGGGTTACGCGCCCGGGTCACATGAAGGGCTGGCTGTAGGAGGTTAAGCCCAAAAGGTCTTCAGATTCAAACTCTTTCAATAGTGAGCCTTTCGGCCTTTGATTAGGAAATCTGGGTGCGGAGGAGGGCAACGATAAGCCGAAAAATGGGCTCTTAGGCCACAGTAGGAAATTTGAAAGGTTTCAGGAGGGGCTAATGGCCAAAAATTTAGATGGAGGGGCTAATATCTACAACATCGGCTCCATCTGGGGATGGCGTGTTCATACTTGGACGTGTCAAGAACCTGCAGACCTCCAGATCATAATCTCATGTAAACTCTGTTCTTCTGGCCCTCTTACTTTTCACTTTATGAATCATCAACACGTTCCACTTGTATAAACAAAAACTGTAGCAAAAACTAATATACAGTGTGGTACATCAAGCTTGCTCTACCTGAATCAGAATTGGAAGTAGGGTTTCAGAAATTGGCCGTTTACAGGGGTATCCAGCACGTCACCCTGTAAATTCTCCAACATAAACGTGTTATTTCCTCCCTGTTCCACAATTTTAAATGGGTCGAACCAGAGGCGGTCGAATTTTCCATGCTTACCCTTTTTAGCCCTCCAGACATCCCATCTAAGCACCAAATCTCCAACCTGCAATTTTCTGTCTTTTTCATGCTGGTCAAATATATGTTTCATTCTCTCTTGATATTCTGTTAATCTCTGGTTCACCTGGTTCCATGTTTCCTCCAATTCCACCAATTGATTGATTCTTCTGACCATATCATCTGGTTCTTCGTGATTTTCCTGTATGAAACGTGCCACTGGTAGGGCCAGCTGCACAGGAAACACGGTTGCTCGCCCATACACCAGCTCATATGGAGATTTCCCAGTTTCTCTCTTGCTGGTTATTCTATTTGCCCATAGAGAAAATTTCAATTGGGAATCCCAATTCTTCTGATTTTCATTGATTGTTTTCTTCAAGGCCCGCACTAGGGTTTTGTTGGAAGACTCTGCCAAACCATTTCCCTGAGGATAGTAAGCTGTGGAGTGCTTAGGTGCAATATTGTACTATTGACATAAATTCACAAACTTTGCAGATTTGAAGGCCTGTGCATTATCATTTACTATTTTAGCAGGACAGCCAAACCTGGAAATGATGTTTTCCTCCATGAACTTTATGATGACAGTGTCAGTAGCGTTCCTTGTAGGTATGGCTTCCACCCATTTTGTAAAGTAATTTGTGGCTGTTAATATCCATTTATGCTGCCCACTTGATGGGGGATGTATTTCTCCAATAAAATCTATTCCCCATTGTTGAAATGGCTCATTCACATGAACAGGAATAAAGGGCAGAGCTACTAACTTCTATTTCTCAGCAAATTTATGACACTTATCACATGCTCTGACCCAAAAAAAAACATCTCCAAATATTTTTGGCCAATGGAAACCAACCTTCAGTATTTTATGGGTTGTGGCCCTCTAGCTGTAATGGCCTCCACAAATTCCCTCATGAAATTCCATCATTATACTTTCCACTTCATCCTCTGTGAGGCACAGGAGTAGAATGCTTGAAGGATCTCTCCAATATAATTGGCCATTAACAACTATGTACTTTTGTGATTTCAATCTCAAAGCCCTGTATTTTGCTTTATCACAACTGGAAGGACAGCTGAGTGTCAAAAGATACTCTATTATTTCTTTATACCAAGGACTGGTGAGATATTTTATATGAACCTTCTGAGTAGCCATCTCTAGCCCTTGTTGTTCTTTTTCTTTCTCAGACTCTTCGTTTGCTACCATGGAAAAATTTATGCCTAAAGCCTGATAATTTGATTCAGATAAAATCTTGGCTAGTCCCTGCCCTTTAATTAGCTTAGTAGGTCTAATGTCCAGATCATATTCCTGTATTTTTGCAATCCATCTCCCTCTTTTTCCTTCACTGTCTCCCTGAATCAGAATGTCTTTAACAGCGGCTGTGGGGACATATGCAGTAATATGAGATTGCAAAACATACATTCTGAAGGCTTTGAGGGACTTTACTAGGGCATATGCCTGCTTCTCCAATATATTATATTTCAATTCTGCATCATGGAGCACCTGGTTGAAAAAGGCAATAGGCTGCTCATACCCATCTTCATTTCTCTGCAATAACACTCCAGCTACTGTGTGAGGTGATGCGAAGGAAAAGATCATAAATGGTTTAGTATAATCAGGTCCAGCCAGCACAGGGCCTTCAGCAAATGCAACTTTAATTCTAGCAAAGGCCTCCCGTGATTCTTGTGACCATTTCACCTCATTGTTCTTTTTCAGCATATCAGTTATATGCCTAACTATTTCAACATAGTTAGGAATGAACCTTCTCAGGAAATTGATATGGCCTAAAAATACTTGCACTTCTTTCTTGTTCCTGGGGAAAGGGATACTATTTATAACCTCCACTCTTTTGGGATCAATCTTTACCCCGTCCTTAGTTACAATGTGCCCCAAAAGTTTGCCTTCTTCTAATGCAAATAAAGACTTTTGTGGGTTAAGAGAAAGGCCATACCTTCTGCATTTTTCAAAGGTTCTTTGTAAATGTTCAATATGTTCAGCATCACCTTTTGAAAATACTGTAATATCATCAAGGTACACCACTAGAAATTTATCTTGTTCCCCAACAAAGGCTATGTCCATAGCCCTCTGAAAGGTGTCCCCTACATTAATCAGGCCGAAAGGCATCCTGGCATACATAAATGTACCCCATGGTGTGATGAAAGCAGTATTCTTCTGATCTTCTGGAAGTACAACCACCTAGTTATAACCAGAGAAACCATCCATCATTGACATTCTAGATGCTCCGACCACTTTCTACAGTATGTGGTCCATCTTGGGTAAAGGATAATTATCTTTTAAATATGCTTTGTTTAAATTCCTGAAATCTACACACAGCCTTATTTCTCCATTCTTCTTTCGAACAGGGACCAAATTAGCAACCCATTCAGAGTACCTTAATGGCACAATTATTTTGGCCTTTAGCAACTTCTTGATTTCTTTTTCAATGGAGGGAAGCAGCAGAGGATTTATCTGTCGGAGCTTCTGCTTATAAGGTCTTGCATATTCCCTCAAAGGAATGTTGTGCCACATTATACTAACATCAAAAGTTTTTAGGTCCTGATAGGACCATGCAAATACATCTTTATAAGATTGAAATAATTTCAAGTATTTTTCCTTATATTCCTCTAGGACCTTCTTAGATAGCTTTACAATTTTAGGCTCAACATTGGTACCCAGATTCAGATCTTCCATTTGATTTTCTTCTAATACTTTATTTTGCTGCAAAGGGACATCATTTTTGTCAAACAATCTTTCTAGAGGCACAAACCCTCTAGGTATAACATTCCCTTTCAACTGCAGCACATTATTTCTTGCCATTTTCTCTTCCCACTTTTTTCTTGAGACATTCTCAGCCTCATCTTCTTCACAATCATCAATATCCAAATTGGAGAACTCTCCCACTATCTCCAGCAATTTCTTCATCTGCTCATCATCTTCAAATACCTGCCAGTGTTTAATATTATCTGGGATTGATGGTCTATAACGTACCTCGATTTCATACCTCAAAAGGGGGTTCTGAGGAGGCCGAAATGTACTAGCAGCTACAGCAAGTGAATCTGCCATTATATTTTGCTCCCAGGGCATGAACTGGATATTGAATGCTGAGAAGAAATTCGCCACCATGTCCCATACTTCATTTCTATAAGCTCTCAATCGTGGGTGTTTGGTTTGACATTGATTTCTGACCTGTCTGACCACCAGCTCAGAATCTCCCAGAAATTTTAAACTCTGTATACCCATGCTTATGGCTATTTACAATCCTAATAGCAGTGCCTCATATTCAGCTACATTATTAGTAGCTTCATATTCCAATTTAAAAGACAGTGGCACCCATTTTCCTGTAGGAGATATCAATAACACTCCTGCTTCATTACCTTCTCTTGAGTTTGCTCCATCAAAATGCAACGTCCATACTCCTGCTTCATGGTCATCTAAGGGCTACTTGGTTTTTATTTGACAGAAGGAAGTTTCATGATCATAATCTTTATCTTCTTCTAACATCAAACATGAGAAATCTCCTTCCTTGCTATAGACTAGTGAATTCTCTGAGCTGTCAGCCTTAGTAACCATATTGACAAACCTGGCTTCTCTGTATAACCTCCTCTCCCGGCCACCAAAAACAGGGATAGTGGCATATGTTAAATCCATCTTGAGTTACCCACCAATTTTTTTTCCCCAGGACCTTGACAATAGCATGCCAAAGCAAGCTGGGATGTTAGCCACCACAATGTCCATTACTACACTTTTTTCTGGAATTTGGGCCAGATTGACCACTAAATCTTTAATCATCCCCAAGCATTTAACTCTCTTGGAATCAAATGAATATAGGTCTTTATATGGACGTGTGATTTGCAGACCTAGTTACTCCATGACTGACAAAGGCATAAAATTATGGGAAGTCCCAGAATCTAGCATACAATTGTGTAACAGCAGGTCATGAATTACTAGAGAGACATAGAAAGGAGGAGTAGAGGGGTCTATCTCCTCGACATGTGGGCCAAAAACTACCATGGGTATTTCTTCTTGAGGATTAAGGCTGTCTGGAATTATTGGTGCTTCGGGAGGGAGTAATAAAGAAGTAACTTGAGATTGATATGCAGGTTGTTTTAAAAGTTCAGTCAAAGGGACTGGGATTTTGACTTTTTCAAGTTCTTTTTGGAGATTGAAAGCAGGAGGGGGGCTTTTCTATTACAACTTCTTTTGACTCTTTATTTTCAGCTGAAGGTTTAAATTCTTTTGATACAGACTCAGCATTGGGAGGAGTGGTTACTTTTGAAGAAGAAGGAATTTGATCAACAGACTGCAAAGGTTTGTTCAGAGGACTCTTACCTTTATCTGTGACTTTCTTCGTTGTTGATTCCTTTTGAGTAGGTGCTTCCTTCTGAGGAGGCTCTTCTTCATGATCTTGAGTCCGAGTTCTATTTCTGGAGGACCTGAGATCATATCTCCTATTAAAATGTGCTTTCATGAAATCATTGAACTGTTTGCAGTAGTGATCAATTTCTGCATCTTCTGTGTCTCTGATTTCTTCTTCTTCTTCCTGCAATGGGCATTCTATTTCATCATTGTTTGAAAAAGCAAGATTTGCATCTTGCAGTTCATAGGCATCATCATCAGTGGAGTCATCTACTGGGCCTTCCAGGTACAATGGGTGTGGTACCTGATCCTGTTGCTCCTTGGCTTCCCTTGGCAATATTTGCAAGGGTGGTTTTCTATACTTAGGATTGTAACCTCTGTTTGGAGCATTATAAAAATTCTTGGGGGCTGTATTCTTGGCCTCCAGTTCTAGCTTGACCATATTTTTAATCATCTTGCTTATTTCCTCCATTTTACCAGAATCCTTGTCCTGATTAGAAGTAGATACTTCCTCTTTGCCCCTTCTTCTAGCATCCTGTTCAGTTTTTCCTTTTAATTTTCCAGTGGAGGAAAAGTTTGCTTCCAACTCAAGTGCATCTGACTGAGCATCATCTAGGGTGGCAGGCTTTCTTTCCCTGAGAGAGAAACCGAAATCTGAGTCAAAGGCTGTTATGAAAACAACTTTAGCAGCATTCTGATGGGGCTTCATATCTACCGGGAGGTTTAGATATAACTTATTGAATCTCTTAATAAATTCTGACACCCCTTCATTTTTTTTCCTCTTGAGTGTATTGAACTCAGCAAGACACTGTCCATGGTCTTTCTTTTCTCCCCATTTTCTGAGAAAATTATTTTCCATATCATCCCAAGTGGTTACTGAACGATTTCCCAATGTCTTGAACCATTTTCTAGCTTCACCGTCCAAAGATTGCACAAATAGTCTTAAGACTACATCTAGATGTTCAACATTAAAGTTTTATCCAAAAGAGCAGAAAGTCTCAAGATGTTTCTGAGCATCAATTTCATTTTCTCCAATGAATCTGGGCAATACCTTCAAGTAATCCTGCGGCATGTCATTCAGCACCTGAGGTAATTCCAGGGGAGCATATTTATTGAGAAAAAAGGCAGGAACATTAGCCATTGGAGGAGGTGGGGGTTGTGCAACAATCTGGTGTACAAATGAAGGAAGGGGAGTAGGAGCAAGTGGAGTATGAATAAAAATGGGGGTATACTGTACCGCAACCTGAGGTATAGATGGGAACAATTCACGGTTAACAGGGGCTACTTCTGTAACTTCTTTAACTTCCTCGGCCTCAGGGGTAGGACAAGATTTCTCTTTGGTTCTAGCACTTCCCCTGGGTGGGCTATCCGAGTAATATTCAGGATTTTTCTCAATGGAGTTGGGATTTCTTACTAGAATTTATTGAAAAGGAGAAGATGGAAAATCTTCTTCGAAAAACTCAGGGATTTCAGCACAGGCCGATTTCCTCTCTCTCCAATTCCTTCTATGTATAATATTCTCTGGGTCAGACACAGAGGGTATCTTCGATTTGGACATATTTGACCTTAAATGTGGCTTTCGAGGTGCCAGGACTACCAATAGATTTATCAAATTAATAACAGTGTGGAGTCGCCAAGGTGAGAGATATGCAAATCTTCAACTCTCTGTGCTCACTTGATTAGAGAGTGAATCAATATTGTCAAGTCCCAGGGAAACTGGTGTTCTTAAATTCGTCCCCAACAACAACGATGCCAGAAAGATGTTGTTGACAATTATTGTCTACCCTAGAGACAGTCTAGAGCTGCCATAGAGCAGTGCCTAGGACATCTTAGCATAGCAGGAGGCATATAATAAGGCTGGGTTGTCAATCCAAAGGCTCTCCTACTATCTCTTGTTAAACAAGAAAATTGATTTAAAATGGGACCAGCAATCACAGAAACTGCCACAGGGAAAGTAATGTTGCAGAGGCACAATGCAAAGCTCAAAAATTAAAGCATCAGACAACTAAGAGACAATTTACTGCAAAGAGGGCCGGTTCAAATAATATGTCACAAAACTCAAATATCAAAAGTGTATGGAGGGAAGGAAACACAAGAGGATACTAGTTAACTTTGGTCTGGCACCCAGATACACAACAAAACCACATATGGGCTTATCATTCTAAGAATCCATACATGACAATGACGTTTTAAAAGCACCCTCCCAAAGCAACTAATATAGCAGAAAAGTGGATGAAATGAATATGAAATAGTATATAATGTCTGAGCCTATTTAAAGCGCTTGACTGATTCAAATATGGGCATCAACTAGGATGAATCCTTACCTAAAACCAGTGAGCCACTCGCATTCCAGTAACATGATACAAGAAGATGTATGAAATGGAATATTGTATTAAACACATAAGGAAAAGTACATAATGTGAAATACCAAAGACCAGAATCCTCATTACAGATAGAAATCCTCCTCACTGAGACCCTACGGGCTCTGATCCTCGATAAAAAAGCTTTACAGAATGTATACAAAAATGCCTCTCACAGCACAATTTTCTGATAAAAGTCTAGAACCCTTACAATGTCTTTTTTCCTCCTATTTATAGAGGAAGAAGAAGAAAAATAATAAAAGAAGTAGGTGAAACATTTAATTGTTTAGCTTGAACATAATGGTGGAAACATTTGCGCCCTTGTTGCTACATTAATATGCTGAGCTACAGGTACTCTGAGGCCGGCTTCATGAAATAAATGTTGTAGGTGAAAATTTCTCCAGGGATAAGACATGAAGAATAAAATATGTAACATTATGTACTTTCCTGAAGAGAATTTTGGCTGAAATAAACCCTGAGGACATTGTTTTCTGTGAAAATATCTTTCTAGTAATCTGCATGGTCTTCGATCTGGTACTTTGCCTCCAAAAGGGTATGTAAAAGCCCCAAAGTCCTTAAATATGTTTCTTGAATCCTCTTCTCTTCACTAATATTTCTATCTACGCCATTAATTCTTCAACTTCTCAACCTGTGCATTTGAATGACCTTGGAGGGTTTGGTAGATTTTAACCCTGGCTTTTTAATGGATGTCATGTCAGCATATCTTCCCGGATCCTTGCTCCATAATTCTGCATTTGATAATGGGTCCTCTGGAGCGTACTCGACTTCTGTGGTGGTGGACGTGAATTCTAATGGTTCTCCATCTCCATAAAACTGCAAAACCACAAAATTGTTATAGAAAACCAGACACAGAGACGGTGACGTGACATACCTATGGATATGGTGGTGTAGTCTTGGCAGAATGATGAAACGATGCAGGGTGGCGGAGGAATGGAGGGTGGCAACGAGAAACACAGTGGGATGAATCTGTGTGGAAGAGGCGGAGACAGACAACGTAGACATGTAAACGATGCATGGAAATGGTGGAGATGGATGTGAATGACACGTGGGCGTACGAGAGACTACATGGAAGGGGTGATGTGGAGGTGGACTTGGTCAACCGACAGGGTGCGCGAACAATTCTGGGCCATACGATAAAAAATGGGATCGACGGTTAATATTATGTCGGGCGGTGGTGAGATGGTGGGCCACGGGTGATATAGATGGGTGTTAAAAGCTGCACAACTTTGGAGAATAATCGTCGTTGGATTGAGCGCCAAATATTGGATGGTCCACATAAATTTCGCTGCGCGTCTTGAGTCGGACGATAATGCGTGATGAGGAGCAGTTTTGACACTGTACTCAGGGACGCGTGGTGGGCGCTTAATGGAATCGCTCCGATTCAGAGAATACTGCTCGCCTGTGAAAGGAAGTGCGATGAAAACAGGCCTAGCTTTTGAGCGATGGACATGGAGTGGGGACCACTAGGGCAATAGGCAGCGGACCGTTGATCTTTGTTTAATCGGGCAGCTGTGAATCCACTCGATAACCATATACGGTAAGCACCCTTTTGGTTTGGTACAGGGTTACGTGCCCGGGTCACATGAAGGGCTGGTTGTAGGAGGCTAAGCCCAAAAGGGCTTCGGATTCAAACTCTTTCAATAGCAAGCCTTTCAGCCTTTGATTACGAAAACTGGGTGCGGAGGAGGGCAATGATAAGCCGAAAAAGGGGCTCCTAGACCACGGTCGAAAGTTTGAAAGGTTTTAGGAGGGGTTAATGCCCAAAAATTTAGATGGAGGGGCTAATATGTACAACAAGGCTGAAACTCACCTGATTCATATGCACATAAAATTTCTTCGCCAGTATCCTCCTTTCTTTCAAAAAGGATGGCAGCCCAAAAAGAATCAGAGGAATTAGTCTGCAGGATTAAAAATCCATTACCTGGAGGCTTGAGTTCGGGCAGCTGCTTGCATTCAGATTTTAATAATTTGACTGCTGTCGTAGCTTCTGGTGACCAACCAAAGTTCAAATTCTTTCAAATTGGAGTAGTCTTCTCAGAAAGTATAGGAATATACTTATGCACATAACTGAGCACACCCAGAAATCTTTGAATCATTTTTGTATCGAGAAGCTCATCAGGAAACTCGGAGAGCTTTGTGAGAACATGCGGCTGCATCTGAATTTTTCCATTTATAACATGAATTCCCAAAAAATCAATACTATCTTGAAAAAGGACCATTTTTTTCTCAGAAAGAACAATACCGTGCTTTCGGGCTTCTTCAAGAAATATCTGCAAATGCTTCATATGGTCTTCAAGATTTTGACTATGAATTAATATATCATCAATATATACAACTATGAAATCATATTTACCAAAAATAAAATCCATGCGCCTTTGAAAGAAGGCAGGCACATTCTTCAAACTGAAGGGAACAACTTTCCACTCAAAGAATCCTGCGGGACAAGTGAAAGTAGTCTTATGACGATCTTCTTCTCTGATTTGGATCTGGTAATAACTAGACTTCATGCCAAATTTACTGAAGATCTTGTTATGCTGAATCTTCTGCATAATCATTTCCTGGCGAGGTAAAGGATAATTGAAGCTCTTAGTGATAGCATTCAAAGGTTTATAATTGATCACCATTCTGGCTTTACCTTTGACTATTTCAGAATGATTTCTTACCAAGAAAGCAAAGCATGAATAGTGAGAATTACTTGGTTCAATCAATTGAAGATTAAAAAGTTCTTCAATCTACTTTCTAATTTCCTTTTCATCACTTGGAGTACAGGGTATAAGTTTTCCTTTGACCCCATTGTCATGAAGAGTAATGATCTCTTGTTGGGGACTCTCTATACTCCAAAAATCTTGAGGATTTTCAAAACAATTTTTTAACAATTCATCAAAAATAACAACTTGTGTTGGAGACCAGTTTGTATTTCGGTTTTCTTTCTGCTTAGTTTTATTCTTACTCCTTTCTTCATAGATTTGTAACACTTCTTGCCAATTATTAGAGTCATTTTGAGGTCTTCTGGTACCTTCTTTCTTTTGGCTATTCTCTCTTCGGGCTTCTGAATTAGCAAAAGTTAATCTTGGGACTGAAATTGTCTTTTTCTTGATATTGAAGATAACTTTATCTTCACTGACAGTTACTGGTAATACAGAATTTATAAAAGGCATTCCAAGAAATAAACTAGCAGATGTATCATAATGCTGAATAGCAGAAAACTTTACAAGACTCCCCCCAATTTTTAAAGAAACATTGTCCACATAATTGGTGAGATTTACAGATCCACCAATGGTCTCAGAAATAAGAATGTTCTGTAAAGGTTTCCATAAACCTTTGAATAAAGAAGGGCGAGATAAATTATTAGAACCGCTAGTGTCAATGAAGGCATTGACATTAATCCACTTACCTTTGACTTGAACTTCGACAGGAATGTATAGAAGATTGTTAGTTTTAACGATATTTTTGAGAAATGAACTTTCATCAATATTAATAGATGATGGAGTAGGAAAAGATGAGGACTGAGAAACCGTCTTCAGATAAGGTCAAAAATAATTCAGAGTGGGTTGTGGAGGCAAGGAATTTAAAACGGGGGTTAAAATTCTTAATACCACTACCGGGAGGAATAGAAAGTGAGGGAGCCACAAAGACAGTATCATCTGAAAGGTATTCAGATGTCTCATCAGTATAATCATCTGAACTAAATTCATCATTGTAATGAAATTCATTGTCTTCATAGCATTCAGTGTCATCATAGCATCTATTCATTTTTTGACAGGTATCTGGAACAGACTCAGAATTAGAGAGGGAAGCATCAGTTAGAATATATACATCTGATACTTCATCCTGAGAGTCAACAAGTGACCAGTTATCAAAAAAATCATCAATCTCAATGCAAGCTTTTAACTTATTAGATGAACTCTTGGGACATTTGCGGGAAAAGTGTCCTTCTTGCTTGCAGAAGAAACATGCATTGTCTTTTCGTGGTTGCCTGCGTTTTTTCAAATATTTAAATTTTTGGAAAGGCCGTCTGGGGTTGGCTACTCTTTTGGGCTTGAATTTGCCATACCTTTTTTATTTTTGTTTCTTGAATGGAGTCCATGGAAAAACAGAACGACAAACATCAAGACCCGGAGAAAAATCTTGAGCTTTCTTTTGCCAGCAGAGGTATTTTACCTTTTCTTGACATCTAAACAAAAGATCTATCCAGTAGGTTTGTTCAATCTTCTTTCCTTGGACTTCAAGATCTTTCATAATTAAATCTCCTAGATTACTAGGTAGCTTAGACAAAAATGAAATTTTATGAACAGATCATTAGTCAGATTGGCTTTATAAATTTTTGTCATGTAATCATTGCCAAACTGATCTAGGAACTTAATATCTTTTAGTTCCATCCTTGCTAAGTCTGTGATGATCTGTTTCTTTTCATCTACCGGTTCTGGAAAAAACTGGATTTTGAGTAGTAGTTCTAAAGTGGCTAAGCCTGACGCAGCAAAATTCATTCTTTATTCTTCTGGTGGTCCCATCCACCAGTCATAGACAATGCTAGCCATGCGTTTTTCAACAAGGGCAAAAATATAAATATTACTTGCATTTGATACAGGGCACCAATCCAAACTCTTATGGATTTAGCTGGATTTGATGATTTATCTAAATCCAAAACATAACCAGAGGAATTGGTAGCAAACAAATCTTCTTCTACCCGTGGGTATTTTGGAATTTCTCTAAAGACATGAGCTTTTTGAAGAGAAGGTAAAATAAAAGATGGAAACTTGGAGGCAGCATTTTCTAGAGTAGAAATTTCACTCTTTGGTTTCTGAAATTTTAAAGGTTGAAATGGCTCTAGTTTTCTTTCTGAAGCTTGAGCACTAGATTCTACTCCACTTTCTTCTTTTTTTTCATCAGCATCCCAATAGTTAGGAGTATCCATAGAAATAGAGTATGTGGGAGCTTTATGTTCTCTGCGTTTCCTTTCTTTCTTTTTCTTCTCTTTTGCTTCTCTTCTCTGTCTTTATTTCTGTTGTTCATCATGGAGAAGCTTAAGATTTTGAAGGATTTGATCAGTTTGGGAACCAATATCATCTAGAACATCTTCTGCATGTGCGCACAAAGTAGTAAGATAATTACCGAACTGGTAGGTCTGGTCTAAATCATTAGGGTTGGTGGCATTATGTTCTATCAGGGGAGCACAGTCGTCTCTAGTAGTTGGTTGTTTAGACATAGAAGAGGTGGTACAAAAATTTTTCTTGGGAGGCCATTTCCCACCTTTCACAAAACGACGATTGGCATATTTCCATTCTTCAATAGGAGCAAAAGGAACATGAGAAATACGGTGCATTTTATTTACAGCAAGAAACGGTTTAGACTCGGGTATATACAATTCATTGGAGTCTAGAACAGGTTCAGATTGAAATACTTCTGCAATAGGAGGCATATCAACTCTTCGGGAAGAAGAGGCTTCAGAAGTAGAAATAGGAACAACATATCTACGTGTTCTGACAAGAGGTCTAGGAATCTCTGGTTTAGGAGGAATAAGCTTGACTCTACCATCAGAGATAGCAATGCATTTGATTTTAGACTCTGGCTTCTTGTCATCAGTAATAGACTTATATTGGAAATACCAATTGTTAGGAAGTTTAGTAGGATCATAAAGAACACCTTCAACTTGGGCATTGGAAAGACCAATAGTTACACAATCTTTTAAGACAAGTTGTTTTAACTTTGGATGAGCAGTATTAGTCAACTGGAAGGAAGTTTGAACTAATACATAAAGATAGTGACTATATTTTTCCATTTGGATACCTTGAACTCCAACTATCAATTTCCAACAATCTTTCAAATGAACATCAGTCAGGCTTATAAAATAATCAGGGAAAGTAGTACCATATTGACAGCCTGTTGACAGATTACCCATAATGGTTCCTATTCGGGCATGGTCATAACTCTGGTGTCGAGTATCAAAAATTTCAGCAATACAGGGAGTGTTTAACCCACGACAGAATAAAGGAGCAAGACCAATACGAATACCCCCAAAATGAAGATAATTATACTTCTTATCTTTGGCATACTGTTTAAATTTCTTAATCTCATCGTCAGAAAATAGATTCAAAGCTACTATTTGGACAGATGGACTAGAAATCTTAATAGTGACTTCTACTTCTTTCAAAAAAGATTTTTTATTAAAAACATAAGACAAGGGAAGTTTATATAAATCAGTCGCATGAAGCGACGGAGGATTCCAATTTTCAGGATTATCTACAGACTCATGAGTTTCATTCGGATCCTCACACTCAATATTTCGAGATGCAACTTCATTAATAATCTTGCGATCTATGGATGAGAAAGAGCGTAATAGATTTTACATAACAGAATCGAGAAAAGGCTCTGATACCAAATAAGATGATGGACTCAGTAACTTACTTGAATAAATGAAATATTGTAGATCTTCCTCACACTCTTCCACAACGGGCACGGGAAATAAGAGAACACACTCGACTCCTCCGAGTCTAGGGTAAGGAGGCTCACCAAGAAAAAAAAGGAAGGGAGGGAAGCCATGAGATTCATTCAGAATCTTGTCTATGTTTGATTCTTATGAATTCTTGCAAGCTTCAGCTGTTTAACTGGGTTTGTTTCATTGTTTAGTGCAAAGGATTCTCAGTGGGAGTTCCACTCTCTTTCTTGGTTCAGATTGTTGAAGGGATCTAAGAGAAGAATTATGGGCTACATTTCCACTATCTGACTTGGGTTTAAGTAGTCACCAACTCCTACAGCCCAGTATCTTGCAGAAACTATGTCATTTCTGAAGGTGATGTTGTGGTAGGGTTAAATCTCTTGATTTTGTGCTAGTTTCTTGGAGAAGGGGGCTCTTTCTCTCCTGGAAAGCTAGTAGGGAGGATATTCAGCCATTTTTATGTTCTGTCGTGTATTATTCAGCCATATCATATACTGAGTTGTAGTAAAATGCATGATTTTATGCAAATATATCATTTTTTACTTGTTATCTTATGAAACCCTTGCCGGGTTGTCTCCATTTTGTGTAAAAGAGGCTAGACCTCCATTTTTCTTGGATTTTTTATTAATGAAATCTCTAGGTCTGTTTTGAATCATATTTTTTTTAATAAAACATCTTATAATAATGCTATTACATGCTTCAGAATTTTTGTTTGGTGAAGTCAAGGGGTTTGGGTGTTTTTGAGGTGTACTGGCATGGGGAGATCTGTTTAACATAGCTAGAGTGATTTTTTTCTGCTCCCATTATGCATGTAAGGCTTATAAAGCATAATATAAAGGATCCAAGTACTATTTTTCAATTTCGTAATGTAATTTTCTAAAAACAATGTTTTTACTTTCCATAGTGCAAAAATTCCTATGAAGGAATATTACATTAAACCACTTCCAATGAGATCACTTCTTTCACACAACGCATCTCCATATAAAACTATGATGTGCCTCATTGATGGCCACTCCTCCATGAAAACACTGTAGATTTGGTCAAGGTTGACCCAATCAAAATGTTTTAGCCCCATTTCACACCTTAGGGTACTTTATTAAGTTGAAAATATGATCCACTTTCAGATGAGAAGTGGTTTTATTCACAATAAATAGTGTTATGGGTCTCCCTACCCACTTATTTAGCTTTCTAATAATTTTAATATTCCCATTAGTTGTAGGCTAATTTAGGAATATTATAATGAATATTAAAATGAAAAACTTATATTTAGATCTGTTCCAAATATTGAATGTAGGGTAATTTACTATATATGTCACCTTTAAGAAAAGATGAGATCTGGAGGCTACCTGGCCCTTTACAGACTCTACCTTTAGAACTTGTAGAAGTTAACACTCAACAGACAGACTAAAATCCTATGGAAGTTCAAACAAACTAAAATCCTATGGAAGTTCAGCCACTTTAGGTTCATGTTTTAGGCCTTAAAGTTTTCCTTGAATTAATGGGAGAAAACCTTGATTTTGGGGGATCCTATCCTATGGAAGTTTAACGACTTTAGGTTAAGTTTTTAGGCCTTAAATTTTTCCTTGAATTAATGGGAGAAAGCCTTGAGAAATGACACATGATTTAAAGTTAATGGGAGAAAGCATTGAGAAATGACACATGCTTTAAAGTTAATGGGAGAAAGCCTTGAGAAATGTCACATGCTTTAAATTTTGCCTAAGAGTTTATGGGAGAAATGGCACATGTACACAATTTGCCTTAAAGTGGTAGTCGTTTATGGATATTAAAATGAATAACTTCTATTTAAATCTGTTTCGGAGATTGACTGTAGGGGAATTTAGTGGATATGTCACCTTTCAGAAAAGATGAGATCCAGTGGCTACCTACCCCTTTATGGACTCTTCCTTTAGAAATTGTAGAATTTAACACTCAACAGATAGATTAAAATCCTATGGAGGTTCAAACAAACTAAATTCCTATGGAAGTTCAACCATTTTAGGTTTAGTTTTTAAGCCTTAAAGTTTACCTTGAATTAATGGGGGAAATCCTTGAGTTTGGGGGATACTATCCTATGGAAGTTCAACTACTTTAGGTTCAGTTTTTAGCCCTTAAATTTTTCCTTGAATTAATGGGAGAAAGCCTTCAGAAATGACACATGCTTTAAAGTTTGCCTAAGAGTTTATGGGAGAAATGACACATATACATGGTTTTCCTTAAATTGGTAGTGGTTTATGGATATAAAAATGAAGAACTTATATTTAGATCTGGTAGTGGTTTATGGATATAAAAATGAAGAAATTCTATTTAGATCTGGTAGTGGTTTATGGATATTAAAATGAAGAACTTCTATTTCGATCTGGTAGTGGTTTATGGATATTAAAATGAAGAAATTCTATTTATATGTGTTCCAGAGATTCACTGTAGGGGCATTTACTGGATATGTAACCTTGCAGAAAATATGAGATCTAGAGGCTACCTGGCCCTTTACAGACTCTGTCTTTAGAACTTGTAGAAGTTAACACTCAACAGATAGACTAAAATCTTATGGAATTTCAAAAAAACTAAAATCCTTTCGAAGTTCAGCCACTTTAGGTTCAGTTTTTAGGCCTTCAAGTTTGCCTTGAATTAATTTGCGAAAGCCTTGAGTTTGGGGTATCCTATCCTATGGAATTTCAACTACTTTAGCTTCAGTTTTTAGCCCTTAAAGTTTGCCTTGAATTAATGGGAAAAAGACTTGAGAAATGACACATGCTTTAAAGTTAATGGGAGAAAGCCAATGACATATGCTTTAAAGTTTGCCTAAGATTTTATGGGAGAAATTACACATCTACACGGTTTTCCTTAAAGTGGTAGTGGTTTGTGGATATTAAAATGAAGAACTTCTATTTACATCTGGTAGTGGTTTATGGATATTAAAATGAATAACTTCTATTTAGATCTGTTCCAGAGATTGACTGTAGGGGAATTTACTAGATATGTTACCTTGCAGAAAATATGAGATCCAGAGACTACCTAGCCCTTTACAGACTTTACCTTTAGAACTTGTAGAAGTTAACAGTCATCAGACAAACTAAAATCTTATGGAAGTTCAAACAAACTAAAATCCTTTGGAATTTTGACCACTTTAGGTCAGTTTTTAGGCCTTAAAGTTTGCCTTGAATTAATGGGAGAAAGACTTGAGTTTGTGGGATCCTACCTTATGGAAGTTAAACTACTTTAGGTTCAACTTTAAGCCCTTAAAGTTTGCCTTAAATTAATGGGAGAAAGCCTTGAGAAATGACACAAGCTTTAAAGTTAATGGGATAAATCTAATGACACATGCTTTAAAGTTTTCCTAAGAGTTTATGGGAGAAATGACACATGTATGGGATAAATGACACATGTACATGGTTTTCCTTAAAGTGGTAGTGGTTTATGGATATTAAAATGAATAACTTTGTAATGTCCCTTTTTCATAAATAACACAAGTCTATTCCAGAGATAGACTATGGGGGCATTTTCCGGATATGTCACCTCTAAAAAGAGGGTGAGATCCAGAGGCTACCTGGCCCTTCAGAGACTCTGTCTATAGCTATGCAAGATTTCTCATTAGGAAAAGCTACTCTATTGAGAATACCTAAAGATAGAGCTACAACAATAAGCAAATACACCATTTGACAAATAGCAGTGACACATACTCATAAAAATGTAAGAGGAATCCATAGCTATCTCATTATAATCATAGAAACAACATATGTATACAAAATATTGAGGGAAATGATACTCAAGATGCACAATGCCAAGCCTCAAGAGAAGAGTACATAAATTATGGAGAAACTCTGCTGCACATATAAGCCCCAGCTATGACAGCGCAGTTAGAAACTACCTGCTAAAAATTCCAAATGCATAGATATAAAATGATATGGTACAAAATAACATTAGGATTGAAGATATCAACTCCCAAAGTCTACCTCCTATCAATCCTGGAAGGATTGATCATACAACTCAACATTTTCAAAATGCCAGAGTAGCTAGGTAGGTGCAGCAACTCAAAAATAGAACTGGATGGAGATGTTTGAATCTGATGCTCAAAATGAATGTGCCTCCTCCATTGGATCTTTCAAGTGAAAGGCTGAACCCTTCACTAAAGATATCTCCCTCCAATACTCTGCAACAACCCTACTACAAATGATATCAAGAAAATAACGCAGTCAATGGATGAACTGCGTTGTAGGGGCAAGAGAATGAGATGGCCTTGATGCCAAATCTACAATGATGCTCTGAAATATTCCTCACTAAGTCCTCAAATGGATAGGGACTCCCTTCCTCTGAAAATTAGCTCTGAAAGTGGCATAGATGTCCTCCACTACAACTCTCTTCAATGTAGCAACACTCATGAACAAGAATAACGCTGTCACTGTAGATAGTAGCTTTGGCCTTGAGCCATGAAATGTGGAGAATGAAGATCAACCTTCAAGAGGCCTCTCAAGAAGGGGAAGGAATCCTAAACAAGAATTCATCTGGAAATTCTTGCTGAACAGCAATGAATGCCCTCTTGTCTAAATAGACAATGAGATGAATAATACTCAACATATTTTGCAATGGCAACCTTCCCTCCTTTTAAGCAATGTGAGACCTCTCTCAATGGACCCCACTCATTACAGTTTCCTTCCTCTAGAATTTTCCCTCCTTATCCCACTGCGCTGGCCCACAATGTGCTCTCCACCTCATGCTACTGCATAGTTTGACTTGGTCAAACCTAGCCTATCATTCTTGCATAAGCCCCCTTTCACACATGGAGGTGTCAAATAAAGCTCAAAAAGTGATCCTCCTTCATACCAAGAGGATTTTTATTACACATTCATCAAATTAATGGGTCTCCTACCCACTTTATTTATCTTCTATATGAAAATGGAAAAAATTAATGTCCCATAAAAATTGGGGACATTACAGTCCTCCCCTCTCAAATATTGCTTGCCCTCAAGCAAGTACTAGGAAAGACTGATTTATTTCCCCTTACTTTCCCTATAGCATTGATCCAGATTTATGCAAGAATGCAATAGAATAATCACATAACCATAAATGCAGAGATGCAATGGAAATAACACTTCATTTCATTAATATCAAAGAACTGAAATTTGCTTATAGACAGAATGGAAATAAAACTAGCTACGGTGCTGGTAGCTATCTCTGAGAAGAGATGTGGTAGATACAGGCCTCTGAACTGAGTTACAATGAGGCTATAGGGACTATTTATTATTTAGAAACAATGTAAAATCCTAAACAACCAAAACCCTAACCCTAGGAGATGAAGCGCCAAAACTATGGGCCCCGTTTGGGTAAATTGGTGTTTCAACTTTCCAGGGGCATAACTTTGCCATATGATCTCCATTTGATGCGTACCATACCTCGTTAGAAATATTTATCCGAGGAATACAAATTTTGAACGAGCAACATCAGTCCATGGACACATGTCCCTCTCTGTTTTCCCAAAAACGTCGTTTAGGGCCTCAAAACGGCTCCGGAAGTTCAGGACCTGAAAAACTGCTAAAAATAGTAAGTTGTGCCAAAACTAAAAAACTGAAAGAGACAATGTCGGGGCCCCAAGTGGAATAGGCAGGTGACCACCAATATCCACCTAGATCATTCCTTCCCCCTTATGAAGCAATGGTCCCCATTGCGTTCAGTTCCTCCATGAGATGAGGAAATTTCTGCTGAACTTGGTCCTTGGTGCAGGAGTTAGCCAGCTTTGACAACCCGATACAGTTGGATCTTATGTTGGCGAGTGTTCTTGATTTTCATGTCCATGATACAATCTGTGGTGGCCTATTTCATGTAGTCTGGGTTTAACTCTGTTGGTATGAGTTGTTCTGCAATGTCCGAGGTGTCCAATTGAGGTGGGACTTAAGGATGAAGGAAATCCACATTGAAGACTGGGTGCATACCAAGAAATGGTGGAATACTGAGCTCAAAGGCATTGTTCCCTAAAATCTTGGTGATGGTGTACGACACGTATCAGAGTGGGTGAAGCTTGCGGTGGGGTCTAGTGAGGCACTCCTTTTGCAAATGTAGCCATACTTTTTCGCCCACCTAAAAGTTGTGTGGCACCCAGTGTTGATCATGGCGTTGCTTGTACTTTGCATTGGCTCTATCCAATATATCATGAACCTATTGGAAGATGTGTTGAATGCGCTCAATGAAGCTACTTGCTTTGTCAACTTCAGCTGAATCGGCCTGAGCAGCTGCAAATGGCATGGCTACGTCAATGGGACATAGTGGCTAGAATCCCAAGCCCACCTAAAAGGGGATATGGCCGATTGAACTATGGAGAGCCCGATTATAACTATGTTGTACATAGGGGAGGCTCTCGTCCCATGTGCATGGATGCTTTTAATTGTACATGCACAGAATGTGTACAATCATTATATTGACGACCTTTGTCTGGCCATCTGTTTGGGGATGGAAAGTTGTGGACTTGGTGAGCTTGGTATCCAACATTGACCAGATGCTGGACCAAAATGTGCTGAGGAACCTGCTATCACGATCTGATATGATAGACTGTGGGATCCAAAAGTGCACCCACACTCGTTCAAAGAAGAGTTTAGCAGTGGCTTCTATTGTGATATTCTTCTTGCAGGCCGCCATAATGACCATCTTCAAGAATCTGTCGATGACCACGAAAACATAGTCATTTCCATGCTCAGTAGAAGGTAGGCCCGACATGTAATCCATGGAGATGGATTCCCAAGGTAGACGAGGGGTAGGTAGAAGAGTATATAGGCATTGTCTCTTGATGGTCGGTTTGGAAATGGCATAAGAAGTGCAGGATCTGATGTGCTTCTCGACATCCTTTCGAAGGTTCGGCCAATATAAATACTTCTGCAGGATTGCTATTGTTTTCTCGACCCTGAAATTCCCAACAACTCGACTGTAGTGTGCTTCCCATATCATCTTGGCACACTCACTTGAAGGAACACAAAGGTGTCCCAGGTGACATAAAAGTGCATCTTGGAGTTGAAAATTTGGAACTTGCGTACCCCCCAAGAGTGCCTTGTAATTGTGGTCAAATTCTGGGTCACTCTCATAGAGAAGCGGCCAATCAAAAGTCTCGTGCCCATAAGAGTTGAGCACGGTGGTGAGCGCCACGATCGGTGGTCGGTTGAGGCAGTCTACAACATTATTGGTGCTACCCTTCTTGTACTTGATGTTCAAATGAAATTGTTGCAAGTATGTGGACCACTTCTAATGGCGATCATTCTGCAACTTCCCTTGTGTCTGTATGAACTGCAGGGGTCAGTGTTCTGTGTGGATGATTGTTTTCTTCCCCAAAATGTAATTCTTCAATTTTCAACAATCTTGCACAATGGAATACATTTATTTGTCATAAGTGAGATACTTGCGAACTGTGTCAGACAATGTCTCACTGTGATATGCCACTAGATGTCCCTGTTGAGTAAGAACTGCCCCAATAGCATAGTCAGAGGCATTTTCTTCGATCTCAAATGGATGTCGCAAGCCTGGTAAAGTGAGCACTGGTGCAGAACAGAGGCAATTTTTCAATTCTGTGAATGCCTTCTATTGAGGTTCTGACCAAAATAATTTTTCTCTTGCTCCTCCCTTGGTGACTTGACTCAAGGGCCAAGTGATATGAGAGAATCCCAACACGAACCTTCGTTAGAAATTAGCAAGACCCAGAAAACTGCGAATCTCTATTATAGTGGTTGGGACTGGCCAATCCCGAATGACTTGGATCTTGGCTAGATCCACACGCACCCCCCTTTCATTAATAATGTATCCCAGATATTGAACCTGGGTCATGCCAAAAGTGCACTTCTCCAAATTGGCACACAACTTGTGTTGCCACAGTGTTTGGAGGACTTGTCGGATGTGGTGAAGGTGCTCTTCCCAAGTCTGGCTGAAGATCAAAATGTCATCCAAGAACACCACTACAAATGAGTTGGTGAATGGCTGCAAGATGTTGTCCGTCATCCTCATGAAGGTTGTGGGAGCATTCATCAACCCGAAAGGCATGACCAGCCATTCGAAAAGGCCTTCCATGGCTTTGAAGGTAGTCTTCCACACATTGGAGGGTTCAATTGGTACCTGGTGATACCCTGACTTCAAGTCAATCTTGCTGAAATATTTTGCACCTTTGAGTTGGTCCAGAAGGTCATCAATATGTGGGATCGGGTACCTATTCCGGACAGTGATCTTTTTCAGTGCCCGATAGTCAATACATAGTCTCCACGTCCCATCCTTCTTCTGTACCAACACGATCGGGCTCCCACAGGGCGATGAACTTGGTCGGATGTGAAATTTCTACAACAGCTCCTGAATCAGCCTCTTGATTTCATCGTTCTCCAGAACAAAGTGGATATAGATCATTCCATTGGGTAGCAGTACACCTAGGGTCAGATCAATCGGGTGCTTGAGCTGACAGTGTAGATGAACCCCTGTGGGTGAGGTGAAGATGTCCCCGTACACCTCCGCAACCTTATCCATTTTTTGTTGTCATGCAGAGAAGCCCTGTCTGGAGGTCATGGCCACAGTCTTCTTCTTTCCCTGGGGGTGAATTATCAGGAAAATAATTTTCTTGGTTTGGGAAATGAGCTTACTGCATTGTTTTGTAGTTCCAAAGAGATAGCGGCAGGAGGTGGTACCTCTGGTATCTTGTACAACTTATTTCCCAAAGTAACAATAACAGTGCGAGGTCGAGACTCATACACAGCATGATGCTTCCATAAGTATGGTTGTCCTAATAATACATCAGAAACATCAATAGGAGCAACGTCACATAATACCTCATCCGTGAAGGGCTTGATGCTATAGGGAAGGCGACACTGTTGGCTGATGCAGAGATCTCGTCCTTGGTGAAGCCACCCGATGGTGTATGGATGTGGGTGAGCTATGGTCGGCAAGCCCAACCACTTCATGGCATCTGCTAAAATGAGATTCTTTTGGCTCCCATTGTTGACAATGAACTGTATTGGGGAGCCCTTTACCCACATCTGGGAGTGGAAGAGACGTTCCTCCTCCTCTGGATCTTCCGGTTCCTCCTTTTGGATCTTCGTAGTGGTGACAATGGCATTGGGCTCCGCATCAATAATCTGTTTCCATTTTTCATTCCCCTTATCAGGTTCTGATTCAGAGCTGGAGCATGCATCTGACTCAGAAGCCCACATCTCGGCCACTAGAGACTGCTTGTCCCGACACTCACTTGTGTTGTAAGTGGAGCTCTTATGGAACTCAAACCACTTTCTTGTGTCCTTCTTTGGCTTTGCGAGGTTGTTCTTTGCTTGTGGCTTCAACAAGTTGTCTTGAGTAGCTATGCCTTGGCTCTGTCCTTTGTTCTACGGTTTGGGAGCACCTTTCCCTTGCTTTTGATTCATAGATCCAAAGTCTCGCTTCTTCTGTTTGAATTTCCGCTCAATCTTGGTAGCATACCGGTATGCCATACCAAGCAAGGAGATGTCGAGGAACTCCATTTCCTCCTGAATGTATTTGTGCAGACAACTGTGATACTTTAGCACCAGATTTTTCTCTAAATATTTGATACCCAACTTGGTGCGCAGGGTATGGAACAGATTTCTCAGCTCATGCACATCTTGATCCCTTTGTTGTCGTAGCGTGGTCCATTGTATGTACTTGTCCTCATAGCTCCCCATGGGATAGTATTTTTCCTTGATGGCGTCTCGGAAATAATTCCAAGTGGGTACGACCAAGAACAGAGAGGGTTTTGTCTCATCCTTTCTATGAAAATGGGTTTCCCACCAGTCCTTGACATGGGTGGTAGCTCTGAAGAGTGAAAAAATAATCTTCTCCCTGTCAAAAAAGTTGTTGGTATCCCATGTTTTGACAGTTTGGAAAATCAAAAGACAAGGAAACATCAGAACCAATCTTTAGAGTTCCACGATCTAGTCCTCCTGTTCTCAGAGAGGGATCTCTCAAATATTTGTTTGCAAAGGTTTATCTTGTTTGCTTTGGTTATGGATTTTAGACTAGTTATTTAAGTGCAGATGTTTGTTTGGTTGGGTTGAGTTGATACAGTAGAATGTGAAAGGTTTAGGAAAGATAGACAGAAAGAGGAAATATCTGGTTCATTGGGCAATGGAGTGAAAATAAGGTCATGAAAAACTCTTCAAGGGATATGGGATATCAAAGGGAAAATCTAACTTGGCCACAGGATCCTTTGTTTTGGAATGAGATGGACATTAATGTTTTAGAAAGAGAAACTTAATTCTCAACAAAGGGAAATTGAAAACATAACTTAACAATAAAGAGATATTTGATAGACAGGGCTAACCATAAATTCCACAAACATTCTTTAAGAAAATAATGACTTCAAGACAACTTTTAAAATGAAATCTAAGATTCAGGGAACTCCCTATTTCCTCAAAGATTTTATTTTAAAGGACTTAGAAAACATAAAAGATTCACTAATAGTTGCATTTATAGAAGAGGGAACACCTAAATAACATCTATGCTTACAACTATAACGACCTTCAAAACAACATTTCAAGCAGGGGCAAAGGGTAAGATCAAAACCGACCTCTTTGATTAACTTAAGACAATGGTACTTCAAAGGGAGACTTCAATAATAACTTGCAAGTGATGGAAGATAAGCAGGGAGAACCATAAATCATGCTGAAACCAACTATTTGAGCTATCAAGGAAATAAACAAGCATGAAGACTAAAGAGAAGGTTTAAAGCCTCTAAAATACTTCTGTAGAAGAAAACATAAAACAGTGAAGGGTGAACAGGTCTAAAATGCTTCCAGGAGTCATTTCTTAGCGTAAAACGTTCAGCCTACTATAGTAAGAGATTATGAAACATAATGAAAACAGGAGAAAACATTAAACAGTTAGAATACTTCACCAACAACCAAGCTCATGAATCCAGTGATAGATCCTTCTCGGGAACAGGGATGCAACAGCATCATCAAGACATCCAAGACTTCAATTTGTTTTTCAACTTCAACAGACTTGTATATTTATTTCAGAGAGTTTCAATGTTACAACTTGTGATCAAACAGCAACCAACAACCAACCAATAACTCACTCATCTTCTGTTGTGGTATATATAGAAATATGAGGAGGTGAGATCTGAAAAAGATCTCAATTACAATTAATATAGGATTTAAATGGCCCATTGGCCCTTGGGATGCTCAATGAAGAAACAGAAGAGGTGTTCACCGTATTGATTGATTCACACTTATGATTTAAGCTGGGTAGGAGTATTTGTTGACCTTTGAGGCACAGGTAGTCCGAAGTAACTCTGCAGATATTCTTTGCATTAAAGGTCCTAGGAGAAAGTGACTTCTTTGGCTGTGTCGAAGCAAAAATATGATCCTGATCAATAAATTCAGCTCCTGATTGAATCCTTTGAGGCACAGGTGGTGCTGTGGTGGTTGAGGAATCAATTTGCCTCAGATATGGCGGTGGAGGCATTCCATTTGATAAACAATTTTAGGTTTTCCTTTAATCTGTGTTTTAGATCTAGGGATTTAGGCATTTGATAACTGTCTTAGCCTTAATCCCCACAAATCTGTCCACTAATCTGCTGTTCTGGTTCATTTTTGGTCTTCAACATCTGATACTCTTTCTCTGCATTGATCTTCATGGTTTTTTTGTCATGTAGGGCTGCGCAGGGTATGTAAGGCATCAAAGCCAGTGAAAACACCAATATAACGTGATTTTAAACCCTGTGGATGATTTCCTCGGAGGAATCGAACAAGGGAGGGTCGTCACCCTCAGTCGCCGAATCTTCTTTGGAAATGACAGAAAATTCATTTAAACCTGCAAAAAACATGAAAAAATGTTATATAATCCTGTGTTTATAGGGAAATCTACTTCGGAGGATGTGCAGAGGAAGGGGGGCCATTGGATGGCATCATCCAATGGCTGGGATTTAATCTCAAAATGGTCAAAAAGGCATGGGGGGAGGAGGATTAAATTAGAGCCATCGATTCACGTAGAGATCGACATTCGGGGATGACTACGGGGGGTTCGGGTGTACGGAGGAAAAAACTTGGGGGCATACCCCCGTAGTGAAACTAAGCCGTTGATCTAGATCAGTTTGGACAGTCAAGATGGAATCAGGGGGTGTTGAAAGTCAAATGGAGGGAATCTGGAGGATGAGTTTTGGACCGTTGATCAGATCAGATCGACGGCGGAGATGTGATTTCCGTGCGGCGATGGCATGTTTATCGCGCGTGCACCTTCGTTACCCATCGCGCAACTCTGGTTAGCATTGACCGTTGGATGAGTGGGCCCAGATCGGACGGCGGAGATCCATTTTGCTGGGCATCCTTGGTCCGGACGTTAATGCGCGGGGGAAAAATTTAATGCGCGGGGACGGCGGTTTTAGAAAATGGTACGGAGGACACGCGGCGCGCAGCGTATGGAATCGTTGGCCGACGGGAGAAAACAGCCTTTGGCCCGAAGGCAGTGCAGTAAAGACTGTCGGTTTTGGGAAAACAACGTATGGGAGGCAGGGACCACATGGTAAGTCGGGGTCGACACCGTCCGATCTGCGGAGCAAATCGACGGTCGAGATCACTCCACCATTTACACGGTGGAAAATTTCCGAAAATAAATTAAAACCCAAAAAACGATTTTGCAAAGGTTTTTCAATGGTTTGGTGGAGAAATATTAAGTTTAAATGGATAAGCACCTGATGGGTTTAGCATTCGGTTCTGGCGCTCGGGCGCATGGACGAAAAAGGGTTAGAGGCTTGACCCGAGGGGGCTTAAGCCCAGAACATAGAAAATATGCGTTTTCTATGGTTTTTCAAAGGAAATGAAGGTTGCGGTAAGGTTAAAAAGTGAGTTTTCAACCTTATCAAATGAATTTTGATGAGGGGAAAAGGAGAAACATGGAAATGATGGATTTTCATGGGAAAAAGGAAAATGGAAAATGGGGTTAGCTTGTAAGAAAGGGAGGGGAAAAAGGGAAATGCAACAGTTTTTTTACTTGGATTTTTGCAGGATATCAGAGGTTTTGAAGAGGGAAACAGCTGTGAAGATTAACTAGCAGTTATGGATTCATCAAAAAGACTTCAAGCACCAACAATTTCAGGGCTGAATTTGTTTCTTGAAGGCTGCAAGAATCATTTAGCCACCAGCTGATATGACAGAAAAATATGGGTGGCTAACAGTGGCTCCACTTGGGGATGGTGTCTTCTTGAAGGCATCAAGAATTCAGACTTGATTTCTCTGGTATGTTGACCATGTGCCTCGTCCTTTGAATTTCTCTTGCTTTGCTCTGAAAAATAATACCAGTTATGAAAGAACAAATGGACTTCATCAATACAACTTCTACCTACCTAATCCTACTGATCTAACATTTTTTCTTCATCAGAGTGCACTTGGATTGGCAAACTCTTTTCACAACATTTTATTCTTTTGAAAGCATAAAAACTAATCTAACTCTACTCCTTATTTCTTCATGGATCCAGATGAAACAGTTGGATCCATATGATTCTCTACCTAATCTATTGTCTATTGGGATTAAGCTGTCCAACAGACTTCCATTCTCTAAATTCTATAACATAAATTCAAAAACAGTCAAGTCAAGATTAAGCTTTTTAACTTGCTGTGATCTATGGCATAAAAACAAGCTGCACATAGATTATTATTTGTAGAAAATTAAAATCAAAATGGAAGGCTTAAGATATGAAATTTTCTCATCATGGCCTTCTCTTCTCTTCATAGCTCTGTCTTTGCTTTTGTTTGAGTTGTCTCTTCCTTGATAACTGATTCAGATTTTGGGCAAATTAGAAATAGTTTTTCTCTTTTATGACTCTAAAAAATAAAACAGTTTTTGAGTCATCTCTCTTTGGATATTTTGGTTCAGATTTTGAATTTGTTTGAACCTTTTAATTTCTATCCTAATCTATCTACTGATAAGCCAAGATTAAACAGTTTGGCAAACCAAATTCACTACCCTATCAGCAAAAAATTTAAAACTAATTAGTCAAGATTAGGCTTTTTGAATAACTAGAAGTGTGGTTATCAGGAGTGGCATTTAAGCTTGCACACTTTCAGATTTGTTTCTCTTTTTTTTTCTTTTTTTTTTGGCATGGGGCTTTGCCTTTCTTGTTTTCACAATCTGCCCTCTTTTCTTTTATTTGTTTTTTTGTTTTTGATTTTTCATAACTTTGAATGCCATGGTTAGACTATGATATTTACAATGATAAAAAAAAAATGCTTTGAAACTTAAGATTCTTGACAGAAGTAATGCTTGAGCATCCTGCCATTGACTGGACCTCCATATAGGTCTTCTCCATTCATTTCTTTCAAGAAAAATGTATTATGACCCCTCTCAGCATGAATAATATATGGCCCTCTCCACAAGTTCTCAAACTTGCCATGTTTCCCCTTCTCTTCTCTCCTTGAATCCCATTTAAGAACAACACTTCCAATCTGGAAGTTGTTTGCCTTAGTCCTTTTATCAAATTGCTTCTTCATATTTTCTTGGACTAACTGTGTTCTTTCATAAACTTCTTCTCAGGTCTGCTGCAAATGAATTGTTTGGTTGATCCTCCTCTGCATATCATTTTCTTCAACCTGTACTTCTTCAAGGAGCTTCATGACTGGAAATCCTAATGAGGTAGGAAAGATTGCATCCATGCCATAAACTAACTGATAGGGGGACATATTTATTGATTTCTTTGTGGTTAGTCGATCATCCCATAAGGCATGAACCAACTTACTGTGCCATGATTTTCTATTTTCTTCCAATAGCTTTTTAATGATATTAATGAGACTCTTGTTGGAGGATTCAACTAATCCATTCCCTTGGGGATAGTAAGCAGTGGAATGGCCCAAGGTTATATGGTATTTGTGACAGAAATCAACCATCTTTTTGGATTTGAAAGTAGCAGCATTGTCTGTTATGATTTTTCTGGGACAACCAAATCTGGATAGGATATGGGTTTCAAGAAACTTGATAATGACAGAGTCATTAGCATTCCTGGTAGGTATAGCTTCTATCCATTTGGTGAAGAAGTCAGTGGCTGTGAGGATCCACTTATGTTGAGCTGAGGAAGATGGATGAATTTCTCCAATGAAGTCTAGCCCCCATTGTTGAAAAGGTGCCTCAACTCTGATAGGATGTAGGGGTAAGGGAAGGAGCTTTCTCTTTCCATCAAAGATTTGACACTTATGGCAAGACATGACCAGCTTCTGAGTGTCTGGGAAAAGGGTAGGCCAATAGTAACCTAATCTAAGAATTTTGTTTGCTGTGGCCTTCCAGTAGAGGTGTCCTCCACATTCACCATCGTGCAATTCATGCATGATTTTTCCTGCATCATCTTCAAGCAAACATTTAAGCAAAATTCCAACAGCATTTTTCCAATATAATACTCCATTTAATATGAAAAAACTCAAAGCCTTTTGTTTCAAGAATCTAGCCTTAGTTTTAGATAAAGAAGGAGGGGTATTTAAATATAAAAGCACATAAACAATGTCAGCACACCAAGGATAATTTAGAAAGGTTTCTTCAATAAAAGGAGCATCGGATTCTTCTATTTATTCCAACACATCTACCATATTCATGTCTAATGCTTGGAAGTTAGACTCAGCCATGAGTTTTGCTAATCCTTTCCCTTTTACTAGTTTGGTGGGCCTAATTTCTAAGTCATATTCAAGAATAGTTGCAATCCATTTTCCCCTTTTACCATCAGGGTCTTGACTCAGAATGTCCTTGACAACAGTATGTGGGACAAAAGCAATTATGTGAGAGTGTAAAATATAGACCCTAAAGTCCTTTAATGCTTTCACTAATGCTAAGGCTTGTTTCTCCATGATATTATAATTGAGAGGAGCGTCTCTTAAGGCCCTACTAAAAAAGGATATTGGTTTTTCGTGCCCCAAATCATTCTTTTGAAGTAGAACTGCAGCTATTGTATGCTCAGATGCAAAAGAAAAGATATAAAAATCTTTGGTAAAATCTGGACTAATCAGGACCGGTGTTTGAGTAAGAGCTTGTTTGACCAGTTCGAATGATTGTTTAGCTAGTAAAGTCCATTTTACACCCACATTTTTCTTAAGCATGTTTTTAATGTTTTTTAATAGCTCAGCAAGGTTGGGAATAAACCTTCTCAAAAAATTTATCTTTCCAATGAAGGATTGCAATTCTCTGAGGCTTCTAGGATGGCTAATTTGCAATATGCCATCTATCCTTGTAGAGTCTATTTTGATTCCTTCTTCTGAAATTATATGACCAAGAAGTTTCCCTTCTTGGAGACCAAAGAGGGTCTTCTTGGGATTCAGTGATAAGCCAAATTTCCTACACTTCTCAAAAACCTTTCTTAGGTGAATCAAATGCTCTTCATCAGTTTTCGAGAAAACGGTTATGTCATCAAGGTAAATAATTATAAAATAGCCAATATCTTCAGAGAAGGCTATGTCCATGGCCCTTTGGAAGGTGGCCCCTCCGTTCATTGATCCGAAAGGCATTTTGACATACATAAAGGTGCCCCAAGGTGTGGTAAAAGCAGTGTTGATTTGATCACTTGGGAACACTAACACCTGATTGTAACCCGAGAAACCATCTAAAAGGGATATTCTTCTTGACCCAACTACTCTTTGAAGTATATGGTCCATTTTGGGCAAGGGGTATTTGTCCTTCAAAGAGGCTCTGTTTAAATTTCTGAAGTCAATACAGAGCCTAATTTCCCCGATTTTCTTTCTAACAGAAACTAAGTTTGATACCCATTCCGAAAATCTAATGGGTAATATGATCCCAACATTATACATTTTCTCAATTTTTGCCTTAACCAGAGGTAGTAAAAGAGGATTTATTCTCCTTAGTTTTTTCTTGAAAGGCTTTTGATTTTCTTTCAAGGGAATTTTATGCTGGATGATGCTGGTATCATATGATTTCAAGTCTTTGTATTCCCAAGCAAACACATCTTTAAACTCTTTGAAAAGATCTATGTACTGCAATTTTATGTGGGTTGGGAGGGTGTTGGATAGCTTGATCATCTTGGGTTCTGCTAGATTGCCTATGTTATGTTCTTCTACATTTGTTTCCACAGGCTCCATTCTGGGTTCTTTAGCTACATCGTTGAGATCAAACAGGTGTTCTAAAGGCGTGAGACCTCTTGGGATCTTATCATTTTTGCATTGTAAGACTTCCAAGTCTTCTTGGTCTTCATTGTTCACTACCTCTGCTTCAAAATTATTTTCGCAATGATTTATATCATCAGGATATGTCATTTCAGCCTCTGGGATTTGTTCAATATACAAACAGTTTTCTTCATGGCTAGTTTCTGGTGTTGGTATGCCGAAATCATTTTCTGATTTCAAGAAATCATCTATGTGTTTGTCAGATTCAAACACCTGCCAGTGATATTCGCTATCAGGCACATCAGGTCTATGTTTCACCTTTATACTGATTTGTTCATTTATTTCAGGTACTTGGCAATTGCTGGCCATGAAGGCAAGTTCATTTGCTAGATGATTCAGTGCTCTAGGAATGAAAATGAGTTCATATTTTTTGAAAGTTTTTAGCAGGTCTAGGGCAGCATTTCGATATTCCCTAAGCCTTGGATTCTTGGCTGAGTATTCTCCTTTGATTTGTTTGATGATAAGTTCAGAATCTCCTAAGATAGATATCCTTTGGGCTTTTAACTGTTTGAGCAATTGTAAACCTAGGAGGAGGGCTTCGTACTCAGTGATGTTATTAGTGCACGAGAAATCTAATTTGTATGAAAAACCCTGATTTGTGTTCTGAATCCAGACACCTGCCCCTGCACTAGTTTTATTGCAGGATCCATCGAAATTTATTGTCCAGAGTATGTTTGACTCATTTTCACTTTCTTGTTGCTGTTGATTGTCAATATTTTGAAGTTGATTCAAGGTAAGATTGGATTGTTCTGGTGAATTGATTGGGTCCATGTTTTCTTTACCTTGTTGAGTAATTTCATCTTCGTTACACAAGATAAAAGAGTCTAAACTTGATTGAATAGAATAGATTGGAGTGTTGTTTGGCCTGTCCATGTTACTCACCATGTACTTCATGTGGGATTCCCTGTATAATCTTATGTTTTGATTGAAAATGGGGATGGTGGCATAAGACATGTCCATTTGAAGGCTGCCCTGAATTTTGGCTCCCCATGATCTTGATAAGAGCATGCCATACTTAGGGGGAATATAAGCTACAACTATATCCATAACTAGATTCTTAGCAGGGATCTGAGCTAGATTAACACATAAATATTTGATTAAACCCAAACATTTGACTCTTCTTGAGTCAAAATAATACAAATCTTTGTATGGTTTAGTAATTTCTAAGCCTAAGCTTTCCATTACTACCTTGGGCATGAGATTGTGTGAAGCTCCAGAATCTAACATGGCATTATGTAGAATTTTATCGTGTATGTTCAAGCTAACATAGAAGGGAGGGACTGTTCCTTCTTGATATTTTCCTTCAACCTCTGGGCCAAACAACAGCTCAGGTTTGTCATCTGTTAAGTTTAAGGTGTCAGTATCATTTCCTAAGTTTAAGGCTTTCAAAACTTAGTTTTTGTACACTTCTTGGGTTACTAGTTCAGCTAGGGGGATGGTAATTTTTATCTTAGCAATCTCTCCCTCAAGGCTGAAAGGAATAATTGACTTGTTAATATTTACATCTGTTTTTTCAATTGGATTCTTTTCAGCAGCTTTGATTTGTTGAACCTTGCTTGAACTAGTGATAGGAATAGTTCTACTAGGACCACTAGCTGAAGTGCTAGGGGTTCTTTGTTCAACATTTGGCTGGATTCCCTTGTCTTTATTTAAATCTGGTTTTTTGGCCGAAATGTTGGTTTTTTCTGCTGTCTTCTTGGGCTGGTTTTCTGCGTTTTTCTTGACAGCAGTGCTAGTATTCTTATCTTTTGGATTTTCTACACTTCCCTTGCTCCTAAGATCATACTGTTTGTGTACCTCCATGATTGAATTTTCAAAACCCAATCTATAGTCATCAGAATCTTCATAGGTGTTTGTATTTTGATCATTAGAGAAGAAACCTTGTTCTTCCTCCGTGAGGAAAACATCATCCCCACTGTCTGATCCAATCAAGTTTACATGTGATTCTTCCAACCTTTCCAGCTCCCTATCTTCCTCATATTGATCTACATAGTTCTGTTGAAAGGGAGGTCTAATTTGTTGGTCACTTTCCTTTTGCTTATCTTGATTGTTATCTCTTCTATAATTCTGATTTCTATTCCTGTTTTGATTGTTTTGAAGTGCAGTCTGGTTTTGATTTACTTGTGCTTTCTTAATTATGCTCATCTCTTTCATCATTTCTTCCAACATTCTCTCCATTTTTGAGCTTGAAGTAGAGGGAGGGGATTCCTCTCTGAAAGATACTCTCTTTTCAGTTTTCATTCTTGCTCTCTTTTCTATTAATTTGACTTCCACAGAAAGAGCACCCCTTTGCATATCTTCAAGAGTTGCAAATTCTCTTTCTCTCAGTGAATAAGTCATGTCAGAGTCAAATCCTTCAGGAAAATTGTTTAAGGATGAGCCTTGTGGAGGTTTTAGTTCTGGGGAGAGTGCATTATATACACTGTTAAATCTAGTACAATATGCTTGTACACTTTCCCCAGGATTCCTACGGAGATTGTTGTAATCAACAAGAATTTGGAGAGGATTCTTCTTTACTTCCCATTTGTTTAGGAATGTTTGATGGAAGGCTTGGAGGTTGTTAATACTACGGGGGACTAAACCTTTAAACCATTTTCTTACTTCTCCCCCTAAGCTTTGAGAAAATAATCTAAGTTTGACAGAATCATCATCAATTTCATTTCGGTCAAAATAGTCATTCATCTTATCCACATGTTGTGATGCAGTTGTAGCATTATTAGCATCATATAATGGAATTTTGGACTGATAGTCCTGTGGAACATTGACTAGTGGTATAGTAAGGGCTAAGGGAGCATACCATGCTGCCATGATATGTGGTGGGGGTGGATTAACAAGTGGTGGATTGACAAGAGGGAAAGTGGGCTGAGGTGTGGTGGTTTGAACAGTGGATGGAGGATGAACAGAAGCGGATGGAACAGGAGTAGATTGCTGAGCTGATCTTGGATGAGAGACACCTAAGTTAAGAAGAAAATGTAAATCAGGAGGCGTTGTTTCTCTGCTACCAAGATGTTCACTTGTTTCAGGAGATGATAGTGAAGACTCAGAATCTAGTTGTTCTAACTCACTAAATGACCTAGTCCTAAATGGATTAACTAAGTCAGCTTGTGAGTGTTGTAGAGCCGAAAGTTTTTCAGGAACTGATTTAGCTCTTGGGGGTGATCTGAAAATAGTTGATAATTTAATCTTAGGATACTTCCAAAGGATAATTTCTGGGTCATCAACTATCTCAGGTGGGTTGGGGTCAGGATGGGCTCTAGTGTAGATACTTCTAGAAGCCACTATGGTGTGTTTTCAGACCCAAAATAACAAGAAAATTTTAACCAAGTATGACAATATTTGAGAGGTTAACTGATCTGTTTACACAAATTTTGATCCTACAGTCCTCTAACTGGATTTGGAAAATGTCATAATGGTAAGGGTTCTTTCTAGCGGAGTCTTAAGGTCTGCTTAGGATTGTGGATTCACCAGGTGGAAATTTTAGAGTGTTTTCAAAGAGGTACACTATCCACCACAATGCTTGTGAAACATCCTTTTTCAAGGATATCCCGAAACACAACAAACTCTAACCAGAGATTGACTGGGAGGGCATTCACCAGATATATCACCTCTAAAAGAGGATGAGATCCGGAGGCTATCTGGCCCTTTCCAGACTCTGTCTAAGAGTACAAGGTAAAACACATAAAAGGTAAGTGATATGTGGGAATGAGTGTTTTACTATAAAGTGGAAGTTTTTAGCTCGTGAGGAGGTAAAAGGTTCTATGGTCCACTACCATGTTTATTATGAAGCCAAACTTGAAATATTTTGGGTTTTTCTGAGTTTATTTTGGTTTTATAGGTTAAGAGAGTGTTCTAAGTCTGATTTTGCACTTAGCTAAGGTGTTCAAACAAACAGAGTTGCTCTTATGGCTTGGTAACTTGTTCCTTCAAGGTTTGATAAGGATTAAAAGGAATCCTAAAGGTTACTTAGTTTGTCACTGATTCAATCAAGTCCTATCATGATTGCCATTATGTTAGGCAGTGCTTGAAGAATGTTACTTATGTTATGCTGGACCTAAAGGTTTTAAGAAAGGTTTTGAAACCTATAATTCTCAGTAGGGTCCCATCGTGATCGCCATTATGTTGGTGGCGATAAGGTGGCTAATAATCACTGGATATTATTGAAAATAAGGGATTTCTGGAGTCTTAGGGGTATTTAGATTGTTATTGACTCAGTGTCCCACCGTGATCACCATTATGTTGGTATCCCGTATTTTGACAGTTTGGAAAATCAAAAGACAAGGCAACATTAGAACAAATCTTTAGAGTTCCAGGATCTAGTCCTCCTGTTCTCAGAGAGGGATCTCTCAAATATTTGTTTGCAAAGGTTCATCTTGTTTGCTTTGGTTATGGATTTTAGACTGGTTATTTAAGTGTAGATGTTTCTTTGGCTGGGTTGAGTTGATCCAGCAGAATGTGAAAGGTCTAGGAAAGATAGACAGAAAGAGGAAATATCTGGTTCATTGGGCAATGGAGTGAAAATAAGGTCATGACAAACTCTTCAAGGGATATGGGATATCAAAGGGAAAATCTAACTTGGCCACAGGATCCTTTGTTTTGGAATGAGATGGACATTAATGTTTTAGAAAGAGAAAATTAATTCTCAACAAAGGGAAATTGAAAACATAACTTAACAATAAAGAGATATTTGATAGACAGGGCTAACCATAAATTCCACAAACATTCTTTAAGAAAATAATGACTTCAAGACAACTTTTAAAATGACATCTAAGATTCAGGGAACTCCCTATTTCCTCAAAGATTTTATTTTAAAGGACTTAGAAAACATAAAAGATTCACTGATAGTTACATTTATAGAAGAGGGAACACCTAAATAACATCTATGCTTACAACTATAACGACCTTCAAAACAACTGTTCAAGCAGGGACAAAGGGTAAGATCAAAACCGACCTCTTTGATTAACTTAAGACAATGGTACTTCAAAGGGAGACTTCAATAACATCTTTCAAGTGATGGCAGACAAGTAGGGAGAACCATAAATCATGCTGAAACCAACTATTTGAGATATCAAGGAAATAAAAAAGCATGAAGACTAAAGAGAAGGTTTAAAGCCTCTAAAATACTTTAGCAGAAGAAAACATAAAACAGTGAAGGGTGAACAAGTCTAAGGTGCTTCCAGGAGTCATTTCTTAACCTAAAACTTTCAGCCTACTGTAGTAAGAGATTATGAAACATAATGAAAACAGGAGAAAAAATTAAACAGTTAGAATACTTCACCAACAACCAAGCTCATGAATCCAGTGATAGAGCCTTCTCAGGAACAGGGATGCAACAACATCATCAAGACATCCAAGACTTCAATTTTTTTTTCAACTTCAACAGACTTGTATATTTATTTCAGAGAGTTTCAATGTTACAACTTGTGATCAAATAGCAACCAACAACCAACCAACAACTCACTCATCTTCTGCTGTGGTATATATAGAAAGATGAGGAGGTGAGATCTGAAAAAGATCTCAATTACAATTAATACAGGATTTAAATGGCCCATTGGCCCTTGGGATGCTCAATGAAGAAACACAAGAGGTGTTCACTGTATTAATTGATTCACACTTATGATTTAAGCTAGGTAGGAGTATTTGTTGACCTTTTAGGCACAGGTAGTTTGAAGTATCTCTGCAGATATTTTTTGCATTAAAGGTCCTGGGAGAAAGTGACTTCTTTGGCTGTGTCGAAGCAAAAATCTGATCCTGATCAATAAATTCAGCTCCTGATTGAATCCTTTGAGGCACAGGTGGCGCTGTGGTGGTTGAGGAATCAATTTGCCTCAGATATGGCAGTGGAGGCATTCCATCTGATAAACACTTTTAGGTTTTCATTTAATCTGTGTTTTAGATCTGGGGATTTAGGCATTTGATAACTGTCTTAGCCTTAATCCCCACAAATCTGTCCACTAATCTGCTGTTCTGGTTCATTTTTGGTCTTCAACATCTGATACTCTTTCTCTGCATTGATCTTCATGGTTTTTCTGTCGTGCAGGGCTGCGCAGGGTATGTAAGGCATCAATGCCTGTGAAAACACCAATATAACGTGATTTTAAACCATGTGGATGATTTCCTCGGTGGAATCGAACAAGGGAGGGTCGTCACCCTCAGTCGTCAAATCTTCTTTGGAAATGACAGAAAATTCATTTAAACCTGCAAAAAACACGAAAAAACGTTATATAATCCTGCGTTTATAGGGCAATTTTCATCGGAGGATGTGCGGAGGAAAGGGGGCCGTTGGATGGCATCATCCAACCGCTGGGATTTAATCTCAGAATGGTCGAAAAAGCATGGGGGGAGGAGGATTAAATCACAGCCGTCGATTCACGCAGAGATCGACGGTCGGGGATGACTACGGGGGGTTCGGGTGTATGGAGGAAAAAACTTGGGGGCATACCCCCGTAGTGAAACTGCGTCGTTGATCTAGATCAGTTTGGACGGTCAAGATGGAATCAGGGGGAATTCAAAGTCAAATGGAGGGAATCTGGAGGATGATTTTTGGACCGTCGATCAGATCAGATCGACGGCGGAGATGTGATTTTCGCACGGCGATGCCCTGTTTATCGCACGCACACCTTCGTTACCCATCACACAAATCTGGTTAGCGCTGACCATTGGATGAGTGGGCCCAGATCAGACGACGAAGATCCATTTCATTGGGCATCCCCGGTTCGAACGTTAATGCGCGGGGGAAAAATTTAATGTGCGGGGACGACAGTTTTAGAAAATGGTACGGAGGACACGCGGCGCGCAGCGTATGGAATCATTGGCCGACGGGAGAAAACAACCTTTGGCCCGAAGGCAGTGCGGAAAAGACTGTCGGTTTTGGTCAAACAGCGTACGGGAGGCGGGGACCACATGGTAAGTCGGGGTCTGCACTGTCCGATCTGTGGAACAGATCGACGGTCGAGATCACTCCACCATTTAGATGGTGGAAAATTTCCGAAAATAAATTAAAACCAAAAAAACGATTTTGCAAAGGTTTTTCAATGGTTTGGCTGAGAAATATTAAGTTTAAACGGATAAGCACCCGACGGGTTTAGCATTCGGTTCTGGCGCTCGGGCGACGAAAAAGGGTTAGAGGCTTGACCCGAGGGGGCTTAAGCCCAGAACATAGAAAATATGTGTTTTCTATGGTTTTTCAAAGGAAATGAAGGTTGTGGTAAGGTTAAAAAGTGGGTTTTCAACCTTATCAAATGAATTTTGATGAGGGGAAAAGGAGAAACATGAAAATGATGGATTTTCATGGGAAAAAGGAAAATGGAAAATGGGGTTAGCTTGTAAGAAAGGGAGGGGAAAAAGGGCAATGCAGCAGTTTTTTGACTTGGATTTTTGCAAAATATCAGAGGTTTTGAAGAGGGAAACAACTGTGAAGATTAACCAGCAGTTATGGATTCATCAAAAAGACTTCAAGCACCAACAATTTCAGGGTTGAATTTGTTTCTTGAAGGCTGCAAGAATCATTTAGCAACCAGTTGATATGACAGAAAAATATGGGTGGCTAACAAAAGTCATGAACCGAGAAATATCCTTCTAATAGATTCAACCATCTATCTATGGAATCTACATCTATTTGACCCTCAAATATGGGAATGTCAAAATTTACTTGTACCTTAAAAGGAGTCACACGTCTAGAGTGGCTGCTGGATGCAGATGCGTCGTCGGTGGGTAGCCGTTGAAGGATCTGGGCAAAGTTATCCATCATCACGTTCCTTTGTTTTTCGAGGGCCTCCTCGAGAAATATTTTGATAGGATCTCCTACTCCCTCATCTTTCTTTTCATCCCCCATGGGCGTCCATCGGGGTTTGCAAGGTTGATCTTGCAAAAGGTTCTACTAGATCGAGCCCTAACTCCTTATACCCTGACCTCGTTGGGGACATGCAAAGAAGGATCGAGAAAAAGCAGACCTCTCTGATACCACTGATCTGGATTTATACAGGAATGCAATAGAATAAACACATAACCATAAATACAGAAATGAAATGGAAATAACACTTCATTTCATTAATATCAAAGAACTGAAATTTGCTTACAAATAGAATGGAAATAAAACTAGCTAGGGCGCTGGTAGCTATCTATGAGAAGAGATGTGGTGGCTACAGGCCTCTAAAATGAGTTAAAATGAGGCTCGAGGGCCTATTTATTATTTAGAAACAATGGGAAATCCTAAACAGCCAAAACCCTAACCCTAGGAGATGAAGCGCCAAAACTATGGGCCCTGTTTGGGTAAATTGGTGTTTCAACTTCCCAGGGGCATAACTTTGCCATACGATCTCCGTTTGACACATACCATACCTCGTTAGAAATATCTATCCGAGGACTAAAAATTTCAAAAAAGAAACATGGTCCATGGTCCATGGACCTGTGTTTCTCTTCGTTTTCCCAAAAAATGTCGTTTAGGGCCTCAAAATGGCTCCGGAAGTTTAGGACCCTAAAAATTGCTAAAAATAGTAATTTGTGCCAAAACTGAAAAACTGAAAGAGACAATGGTGGGGCCCCAAGTGGAATAGGCGGGTGACCACCAATATCCACCTGGATCAAGAATCCATGCATGATAAACTCCTCCAAGGAAAGGATGCCATATCATCAATCAAGTGTTCAAGTTTTCCCTCCAACATATGCAATCTAGCCTTTGGTGAACATCCCCAAATAGCTGTCATGTAGAAGCAAATATCCATGAAGGAAACAATGGGTTGTCTAACAGCCTCCTTGAGGCATGAGATCTGATATAAGGTTGGACTCATCCTTCCCATATGAATCTCCTATCCCCAAGAAATCATCCATACACCATGAGCTACTTCCAAACATAGCAACTCATAGAAAACTCTCTCCACCTTGAGCTCTAGAAAAGAAGGTGGGCTGAAAATCTGAATATGGAAAGCTCCATAGCTCACCTATGCTATCCTCTCCTCCACTTATGATTAGGTTGGAGTGTGTGTTGATCAAGGGTTGAAAATGTATTGCATCCAAGTGGCAATATGAAGAGCAATCCTCCAAGGATCTCTCCTCCATCAATGAAAATCCAGCTGGCCCAAAGTATTTCATCCATGATGAGTAGGACATGATAATCATAGAATACCCCAATGACATGTTTTTTGTAGGTTATATCATGTGCAGCAAGGCAAAAACATTGTCTCATAGGGGTACAATGCAATCTTATCCACTGTAGCTGCAGAAAGTAACATGGCAAGTACTGCGTGGGAGATTTCACTTCTACTACTGAATAGTGAATAGATGAGTGAATCAGCACTACAAAATAAAATACATGCCCATATACATACAATGGATGGATATCATCATTAGACTCATGGTCCACTTCCAAAGAAAGAAAATAAGTGGCTATGGTGACCATGTCTCTTCTCATGTTCCCATCAGAACATGCCATGCATAAGCTGTGGGAATCATCTCCCCTAAAGGACACATTCAACTCATGTGTCAATTCACTCATCATGCTCCCAATAATAATATGGAAAATATCAGCAAATGGAAACATGCTCATCATCAAAATAGAGGAAGTACTGATGGTTTTACATGATGCTTGATAGCACCAACAGTCTCCCAAGTAGCAATAGCGCAATTTTTCAAACTGCTGCTTCAGAAATGTACAAGGCAAAGTGTTTTAAAGTATAATGCTAATCATATGAATTAGCTTATCATGTGTATAATGGAAAAACATTTTCCCAAGGCCATGTGAAAGATGGTTGTCTCCATCATATGGTTTGGCTCAACTTTGCTCATGGAGCAACATGGAAAATCTACCCTTTTGAGGAGCCATGCACTGCAACATAAGGATAAGAGCATGTAGATTAGCAAATGTAAACACAAGACTCTTACCATAAGTTGGAAGTAAGATGATAGATGGATCTATATATATGATCCTCCTCCCAAGTGTCAGCACTGTTAGCTTATGCAGAAAGGCTCTTGCCCATGCCAATCTCTATTTCTTGACATGCTCCTTGTCAAGAGCATCTCTGGTGATGCTGCTACAAATGTGAAGCTCTTCCCAAGATGTAAATGCCTCTCGATCATTCCAAGCCAAAAATTAATCCCTTTTCACTATGAGAGTGCCCTCTTCCACTCTTCCAACACCATAAATCATATGAGAGAAAATATTCTTGTGCTCTCTCCAAGATAGCTCAAGCAACCCAAGTGCTTGCTGCCTCCTCATGCTCACATCACGTAACTTATGTGATGAAGACACAATGAATGATATGAGTGTCACACCAACATCATGCATCCATACTCTATGTTGCTCAAAGATGCAAGTATCCATCCTCCTACTCTAAAGAAGAGTGTTTTCCAAGTGATGGCCAAACTCTTTCAAGAGTAACCAGCGCAACCAAGGCTCCTGCTGCCTGGTATCATAGATCTGCAAGTATCCTCCTAGCTCCTTACTCATCAACCACATCCACTCAATCTCTTGTGGATGCCTCCTTCTTCTCCTCATCTTGGTACTCCTCCCATGAGGGCTACCATCCTCTCAAATTAGATTCATGTCTTTGCACTTCATGGGATGTTGAAATGCAATCTTCTCAAGGATCAATGAGACCCTATCAAGACCCAAATAGGTGGTAGGAAAAAACCTCCCATCATGATGTGTATGGCTCAAGGAATGTTCAACACAAGCATGAGATATGTTATCCATCCTAAGATGTCCTCCATCTTCCATTTGTTCTTGTGAGAAATGAATAAAATCATAGCGCTCCATGGTGTGTTGAAGTGCACCTCCAATGAGATCTCTCCTTGTGACCTCCCTCTCATCTATAGTCTTCCAAAACCAATGAGGTATTGGATCTGAAAGTATAAGTTCCTCTTTGAGCTGAGAGGATCTCATTGAGAAAATGTCATCTTGAAGGGAGAAAGGCTTTCTTACTCCAATATGTCTACCATCATTCTTGAAGGCTTCAAACCCCAACCTCCAATGTGATATGCAATCCAACAAAGGCTCATGAAGATGATGGTTTGTATCCTCCTTGAAATTTTTCATGTTTCACAGCACAGTGCAACCAAGCTACTCTATGGTAGCAATGGGATTTGACCCTTGGTCATGCAAAAGTGAATCTCCACAATTTTCAAAAGTAGTTGCTGCAACAATAGATTGTGGAAATTCTTCCATACCTTGATGTGCATTTGTAACTTCTTGTAGGGCTGCAAGAGTTCCTTCCTCGAAATTTTTGGTTGCCCCAACTGTTGATGCATGTGGCTGCTCCTCCATGAGTGTGACAGTGTTATCACAAGGCTCCTCAAGTGGTGATGTGATATTTTCTTTCTTTATCCCTTCATCATCAAAGGTTTTGATCAACGTTTGGATGAAATTTGAAAAATATTTCACCCCTTCATGGCTCAAGTGGCTGCTCCACCAATCATAGGCTTCACCCTCCAAGTGCAGCGCTGATATTTCAACAGCTTCTCTCTCTACTACAGGATGTAGTAAGAAAAATTCCTCCAAATTCCTCACCCAATTCTTTGCAATAGATGACCCATCATAGGTAGACAACAGAAATCTATTACCTTTGATTTCTCTTCTGCTACATGGTCTCTTCTCTTCTTTCAGCTGGATGAAATGAGGAAAATCTAGAGCCTCCTTGAAGCCTATAGTTTGAGATATATACTCAACAAGGTAATCACTTAGAATCAGATAATCCAAGTGTCTTCCATGCTCAATGTCTTCTTCTTGATGACAATAGGAAGTGCATGGTACTTCTTCTTCTTCTTCTTCAATCTTCTTGACCTCCTTGGAGAGGTCTCCTCTGCATCTGAACATAGATGAGAATAAGCTCATGTTCTTCAACATTCTGATCTTCTTGGTGAAGACTCACAAGATGAGCCAAGAAAGTTGCTATGATACCACTGTAATGTCCCTTTTTCAGAAATAACACAAGTCTATTCGAGAGATAGACTGTGGGGGAATTTTCCGGATATGTCACCTCTAAAAAGAGGGTGAGATCCAGAGGCTACCTAGCCCTTCATAGACTCTGTCTATATCTATGTGATATTTCCTATTAGGAGAAGCTACTCTGCTGAGAATACCTCAAGATAAAGCTACGAAAATAAGAAAATACACCATTTGACAAATATCAGTGACACATAATCATAAACATGTAAGAGGAATCCATAGCTATCTCATTATAATCATAGCAAAAACATATGTATACAAAATATTTAGGGAACTGATACTCAAAATGCACAATGCCAAGCCTCAAGAGAAGAGTACATAAATCGTGGGGAAACTTTGTTGCACATATAAGCCCTAGCTATGATAGCGTAGTTTTAAAGAGAAATTGCCTGCTACAAATTCCAAATGCATAGATATACAATGATATGGTACAAAATAACATTAGGAGTGAAGATATCAACTCCCAAAGGCTACCTCCTATCAATCCTGGAAGGATTGATCATAGAACACAACATTTGCAAAATGCTGGAGTAGCTGGGTAGCTGCAACAACTCAGAAATAAAAATGGATGGATATGGCTGAATCTGATGCTCAAAATTAATGTGCCTCCTTCAATGTATCTTTCAAGTGAAAGGCTAATCCCTTCACTAAATATCTCTCCCTCCAATACTCTGCAAGATCACTATTACAAATGCTCTCAAGAAAATAACACAGTCAATGGATGAACTGCGTTGTAGGGGCAAGAGAATGAGATGGCCTTCATGCCAAATCTGCAATGATGCTCTGAAATATTCCTCACTAAGTCCTCAAAGTGATAGGGACTCCCTTCCTCTGAAAATCAGCTCCGGAAGTGGTGTAGATGTCCTCCACTACAACTCTCTTCAATGCAGCAACACTCCTAAACAAAAATAACACTGTCACTGGAGATAGTAGCTTTGGCCTTGAGCCATGAAATGTGGAGAATGAAGATCAACCTTCAAGAGGCCTCTCAAGAAGGGGAAGGAATCCTAAACAGGAATTCCTCAGGAAATTCTTGCTGAACAACAAAGAATGCCCTTTTGTCTGAATAGACAATGAGATGAATAATACTCAACATATTTTGCAATGGCAACCTTCCCTCCTTTTAAGCAATGTGAGACCTCTCTCAATGGACTCCACTCATTACGGTTTCCTTCCTCTAGAAGCTTCCCTCCTTATCCCACTGCGCTGGCCCACAATGTGCTCTCCACCTCATGCTACTACGCAGTTTGACTTGGTCAAACCTAGCCTATCCTTCTTGCATAAGCCCCCTTTCACACATGGAGGTGTGAAATAAAGCTCCAAAAGTGATCCTCCTTCAGACCAAGAGGATTTTTATTACACATTCATAAAATGAATGGGTCTCCTACCCATTCTATTTATCTTCTATATGAAAATGGAAAAAATTAATGTCCCATAAAAATTGGGGACATTACAAACTTCTATTTAGATGTGTTATAGAGATTGACTATAGGGGCATTTACTGGATAACCTTTCAGAAAAGATGAGATCCAGAGGCTACATGGCCCTTTATAGACTCTTCCTTTAGAACTTGTAGAATTTAACACTCAATAGACATACTAAAATCCTATGGAAGTTAAAACAAACTAAAATCGTATGGAAGTTCAGCCACTTTAAGTTCTATTCTTAGGCCTTAAAGTTGGCCTTGAATTAATGGGGGAAATCCTTGAGTTTGGGGGATCCTATCCTGTGGAAGTTCAGCTACTTTAGGTTCAGTTTTTAGCCCTTAAAGTTTGCCTTGAATTAATGGAATAAAGCCTTGATAAATGACACATGCTTTGAATCTAATGGGAGAAATCCAATGACACATGCTTTAAAGTTTTCCTAAGAGTTTATGGGTAAATGACACATGTATGGGAGAAATGACACATGTACACGATTTTCCTTAAAGTGGTAGTGGTTTATGGATATTAAAATGACGAAATTATATTTGTATTTGGTAGTGGTTTATGGATATTAAAATGAAGAACTTCTATTTAGATCTTTTCCAGAGATTGACTTTAGGGCCATTTATTGGATATGTCACCTTTCAGAAAAGATGAGATCTAGAGGCTACCTGGCCCTTTATAGATTCTGCCTTTAGAACTTGTAGAAGTCAACACTCAACAGACAGACTAAAATCCTATGGAAGTTCAAAATCCTATAGAGTTCAACCACTTTAAGTTCAGTTTTTAGGCCATAAATTTTTCCTTGAAATTATGGGAAAAAGCCTTTAGTTTGTGGGGGAAATGGCATGCCCATGGTTTGCCTTAAAGTTTATGGAAGAAATCAGATCTAGAAATGGCATGCCTTAAAGTTTGCATTGCCTAGAGTTTAAGATAGAAATGACATGTACTTAGTTTGCCTTAAAGTTTGCCTTATAGTATATGGGAGAAATGACATTTCCTAATAGTTTATGGATGAAATGACATAGAAATGACACATGTATGAGAGAAATGACACATGTACATGTTTTTCCTTAAAGTGGTAGTGGTTTGCACTTAATTAAACAACTAGTGGTAGTGTTTTAATAAGTTATGTAAAAAGTCACACCTTGATGATTTTGTGGGAGAAATGACATGTACATGGTTTACAAAATTATTTTATGCACTTACTAAAACAAATAGTGGTAGTGGCTGATGATGTTATGTCAAAAGTCACACCTTTATGAGTTTGTGGGAGAAATGACATGTATAGGGTTTTCCTTAGAATTTAGTTTTCCGTTTAGTTTGCATTGAAGTTTATGGGAGAAATTACATCTAGAAACCTTTACTTTGACATCTATAAATAGGCTAAGAACATTCAGAAATTTTTTTCAACTTACAAATTAGTTATGTCCTTAATAAATAGTATGATTTATCACCTATCAAATTATTTAATAATCTATAATAATGTCATTTTTGGCTTGTACTATCATTCATCCTTGATATGTACAAGAATTTTAAAACTTTAACATCAACCTACACTATCATCATATCACTGTAGCTATGTCAATATAGATTATTTATATCCATTGCATCATAAAACACTCCACTTTTAACATTTTACAAGATTAGAAGCATCATGGAAGGTGTAAATTTAGGTACATTAATAAGATACAGCCATGTCAATATAGATTATTAAGATCCATTACATCGTAAACCACTCCACTTTTAACATTTTACAAGATTAGAAGCATCATGGAAGATGTAAATTTAGGTACATTAATAAAATATAGCCATGTCAATCTAGATTATTACAATCCATTACATCATAAAACACTCCACCTTTACATTTTACAACATGAGAAGCATCATGGAAGGTGTAAATTTAGGTACATTAATAAAATACAGCCATGTCATATGTTGGAGGGACATAAAAAACAATGAATATACCATGTGGATTATACTATAGAGGATGAAAAAGCTATTTTATGCAGCTTGGAGAAAACTTGAAGAGCAGATACATCTAGACATCTAGATATTGCCTCTCAGATAGTCTGTACAAGTACTATGCTTGAAAATGATGATTACTCTTCTTGATAAGGTTGTAGTGAGCTAAGATGACCTGTAGTAACACTCTAACCATGCTCATTGTATAGAAATCTGCTTAACTTACTTATGTAAATACCGTCACACTAGTTCAACAATGAAACCTATTAATTTCGCTTCTGTTTTATTTTAGGAGATTAATCCCCAAAAATATATGAGGACAAGATTGAATAGGGAAAAAATAAGAGGAAATATGGAGAATAAAGATATACTAACAATATGTGGCCCCAAAAAACCCTCTGATGCTGCTACAAGTAATTACGATGATAGTATTTTTTTTACTAGGATGTTAGAGTGATATAGTGAATCTGAAACATCGAGGTAACATCTGAATCTGAAACATTCATTCTATATTCCTTATTGAGACTTAACCATAAACCACATAAGAGCACTTGGTCAAACCTAAAGGTCTGTGGAAGAGCACATTTTATGAAATGTAGAAGTGCAAAATTGAAGCCTTTAAATATAAAACAAATAGAATATGGTTACAGGTCACTGGTGAAATTTCGGTCCTTTCTAGGCAACCCTTGATGGCTGGTAAACCCAATAAGGTAGGTAGGTTGATTAGGGCTTGACTTTATTTCTTGATAAGAGAATAAAAAAAGCCTTCTTTATAAAAGACTCAAACTAATGGTGCAGGTGACCAGACCATATAAAGGAGGTTTCATCTTATCTAGTATAACTGAGTTGTATTATATAAAGGAGGGTGCCCCATCTATTGATGCACGTGAAGTTGTTATGTATGGAGAGGGCTTGGAGAAATAACGACATTCCTTCTTGTGTTTTGGGAACCTTATGAATTTCCCCAAATATTTCGCTATACATATTTTCATGACTATCATTGGACACATGCTTAGTAGTAGCAGAGGGAAAATTTTCTGCAAAGCTACCTTTAAACATAGTTTGAAAAGTTACAGAGGGAGCCTTAGAATTTACCCAAAATCAGTTGTCTTTATTATATCCATTAGTAATAGAGGTAAGCTATGTCCCGACATCATTTTCTGGCCATTTCCATCCTTAGCTTCAAAAATCCGCCCGAGAAGAAAATTTGAGTGAACACATGTAACTAAGTAGATTGATGGGATTAAAATGAAACTATGTGGGTTGAGGAATTGTAGGGGCATAGGTGGGATGAAATATAATCGAACAATTTTTTAGAAGAGAGTGTAAGAGAGAGATAATCGGCCATGAAACGTTGTCCATGCCTCTAAGGGTATCTAGAGCTTGCATGTGTTGAGTTTTTGAGGTTTAAGCTAGCTTCCATTTTCAGGTTTTCGATTGAATTGGTTGGAAGATGGAAGTGGTTATATTATGTTTATGAGTGCCCATCTCAGATGGTTTCAATCCTCAATTTCCTTATTTCTTGCTAATACTGCTTGCTTGCTAAGAGAATAAAAAAAATTATTTATAAAAGACTCAAACTAATGGTCCAGGTGACCAGACCATATAAAGGAGGTTTCATCTTATCTAGTATAACCGAGTTGTATAGTTGTGCTATGCTTGTGAAATATTTCTGCTAGCAAAATATATTGGGTGATTGAGATTCCATTCCCCCAAGTTGTGCAAGAACTACTCCTAAGGTTTCTAAGGTTGCATATAGAGGACCGAGTGCAAGAAAACCTAACATTAAGATATTATGTATATAATACAGATATTTTGATTGGATGCAATTTAGAAACAATTTTGTACGTTGGGAAACTTCACCAGTCCAACAAAGTCATCACAGAGGAGTCATGTAGTGACTCAAACTTGGACTTCAGAAAATTACATTTAAACAATAATTTTCCAATTCGGAGACGTAGGAACCTATAAATTCGGAGACATAGGAACCTGTAAATTCAGAGACGTCGAGGCCGCAATGAGAAGAAGACGTTGAGGCTGCAATGAGAAGAAGATGTCGAGTCTTCAACGAGAAGACAATCAGGAGGCCAAGGATGCCATGGATTAAAAATTACCTATTGATCTGAAATGTGTGAACAAAATATTTCTTATACAAAGATAGAAAGTAGGGGATTTTACTGGTTATTTCACCTTTACTAGAAAGAATGAAACCAAAAGCTTCTGGCCCTCTTACTAGCTCTGCCTAAATAAATATGAAGTAAACACTAAATCGATCTGACAATGAAAGTATTTGTTTATGTTTGCAAAGTATTCATTAACCAAATTTTATGTGTGAATAAGCAAGTTCAAGTATTCTGCAATAGAAGTAATGTCGTTTGAAGTGAAACAAATGAGTTTTGATCACTATATAAGTCTCATTGTGAAAAGTGGACTTATTAAAAATTACTTTTTAATGTAGTAAACTCTGGAAAATAGCAGCAAAAATGCACAGCATAATAGTAAGCATTTGTTTAAGCAGTTCACCCCTCTCTTGGGCTACCTTTGCTGGGTCCAAAAGCCTCCAAATAGGCTTTTCCCTATTTCATTAATGCTCAAAATAAGTATTACATTGTGAATAAAGCCTCAAAAGGCTAAAATAGCTGCAAATTCAGAAACAGAGGGCTGGAAACAGTAAAAATTGACTATTCATTCACCTCAAATGGATGACTATAGTCCAATACAACTGATCTTTCACCAAGCCCTGGTGGCTCCATAAGATAATTCGCTAATAAAATCACTAACAGAGTGCCCTGATTTCTCTACAAAATGTTCCAACAGCTTTAGAATGCTTCAATACCCCCAAATAAAAAAAAAAAATCGCTTCAATTGGACTTCCCTAGCCAAAGCTATGACTAACTAAATTTTATGTCCAGTTACCCCTTGAAAATCTCCACTAAATGTGGAGCACTGCCAGATAGCCCCGACAAAGATGGGGACGGGCGCTAAAATTGGGTGAACTGCCAAATAAACCGTCGAAATGGGGGGCTAGACGTGTAGCTCCATGTGACCGCACCAATCGGAATACATTGAATAACATTAAGTTGAATGCGGCATTGGATAATGTTTGAACCAAAGGTTTTAATGGGTTCCACACCAGGCGCAGGTCCATGGGACCATGACCCAAAAATTGCGCGCTGATCCCAGTTGGCCCCAAGTTTCGAGAAGTTGGTTACATGCGGAGGGGGCTGGCCCCCTTTCGGGCCCCGCCCAAACACATTGGAAAATTTAAATATGTATTCGTTCACCATGATTTAATAAGAACTACCGTGGCCCAATGGTTGGGCTGCCTGGTTGGCTCCGCCCCGACCCAGGGTCGAATCCTGCCGCGCCATAACAAATTTTATAAAACCAATTCCATTTGACCTTGGGGCCACATGGCGGCCTTCGGGCTGGCCACGTGGCGCCCTTTCATTGGCTGCATTCGAAATATTCCGCAGAATATTCTGTGGAATATTTCGTGGAATATTCACAGAATATTCTGTGGAATATTATCTTTTTAATAATTTTTTTTGTAAAGTCAATTTTGGCCATTTTTTAACTGAAATTAGAAAACTTCAAAGCTTAATAACTTTCTCATACAACATCGGTTTTCAGTGCCGTTCACATCTAAAGGATCATTTTTCCAAGCTCTTTCCAGTCGTTCTAGTTTGGACCAATTTTGAGCAACTAAATTTTTGAGCATTTTTCCACAAAGGACTTGATCTCCTAATCACACCTCCCAAATGGGAAGCTTTTGGACCCCAAAAGCTCTCTGACTAGTGAAAATGATAATTTGGAGACAAATTCTCCACTCTTCCACCCTTGAATAACTAAAATCTACCCGATTTCATCAAATGGAGATTTTGAGAAAATGATATACTGTCTTTGGAATAAACTGATTGACCATTGCTAAGATTGACAGAGTCATGATGCAAATTAATAAAATTTTCAGAACAACAATTGTAATCTGCAGAAAACGAACTTTTTCTACAATGATCAAACTTCCTAGAAGACTTAAAATAACTTTCACCTTGCAAACTGTTCCCATGGCAAATTCTACCATTCTGAAACCAACTTTTTCCCATGCTGAATTGTGTGTCCTCCTTGCTTGCACTGCTTTGCTTTGACACTTCATTCACTGCATTGGCTGAACGGAAAGGAAATTTTCGCAACATAACATCATCTTCTTTCAAATAAAAACTGTTATTAAACTGAGACAAATTATTAGCAACATCATAAAAAGGCGAATGCTCAAAATCTGGTCGTTTCAACATCAACAAAGTTAGACTTTGACTTGCATTAACCAGTCTTTTCAATTGACTTGCATGGAGTAAAGAAGATTCCAACTTCTTCTTGTGAGCTCTCACAATTTACTCTTTACCATATTTGAACAAGTGATACTTGTTTTCATGTAGATGAAAGATGGCCTTCCTGTCAAATAAATAAGGACTTCCCAAAACAATACCTGAGATATCAAGCGGCACCACATCAAGTTCAACTGTGTCAATAAAGTGTGCAGTTATTGCAAAGCACAATATGCACTTCCTTGAGACTTGCAAATTGGCATCGTTGCATATCCATCCAAGTGGATAAGGCTTCGGATGTCGAATGGTCTCAAGTTTTAATTGTTTGACCAAATCTTCAGATATAAGATTCGCTTGTGACCCACTGTCAAATAGTGTGTCAATTTTGGTATGTTTTGAAATTACCCTCACATGGAAGATCTCTATCCTCCTCTTTTCTTCATGAGTATATTTGTGACAATTCAAAGAGATAGAACTAGGAGTTGTGTCTTGCATCACTTCTTTCCCCTTAATGTTCTTTAAAACCATGGCTATGCTTTTTGTCTCATCTCCTGAGTCTGACCATAAGTCTTTCTCAACTGTTTCTTTTTGTTCTTGTATTTTTTTGGTTTCAGTTCAGGATGAAGCTTCCAACAATGATCTTCATCATGACTTGTCTTTGAACAGTTCTTGCAAAAGAGCTTTCCTTTTTATTTTCTTGAATTTGCAACTCTCTTCTTTCCTTTGTTTTTGAAATTACTATCCTCATCAAAAGTATTCTTTCCTCTAGCTTCTAAATGTGTAGCCTGCACACAGATTTCATCTAAGCTGGTAGGATTGAACATTAGAATAGTATGTTGAAGGTAATTGTGTAAACCTCCTATGTATTTTAACAATGTGTCTTGACTTTGTAAGTCTACCCCAAGTAGAAGTGCTCTCCTTCTAAACTCTTGGGTATAATCTTGCACATTTTGACCCTTAAGTTGCCTAAAATTTTTCCAATTCATGATTGCTTTCTGAATATGAGCAAGAGGATAATTTTTTTTCTTAATAGCAGTAATAAACTCATTCCAAGTTAGAGTTATCTTACCATGCTTTTTAATTTCCTCTCTGGTCTTGTCTTCCCACCAAACCAAAGCTGCTCCATCCATTCTCAAAGAGGCTAATTGGATTTTTGTGTCATCATCATGCAAATTCTTAATGGTTAGATAGACTTCCAGCTGTCTAATCCAGTTATCCAATTTTTCTACATTCACATCACCATTAAAGATCGGCAACTCAAACTTTACATCAAGCTTTAACAAAGGATTTCTAAGAGATGTTTTTGTTTTGTGTGACTGATTAAAAAAAGTTGAAGAGGATGATATGGAGGAAGAGGATGACGATGGAGATGAAGGATCACCATTTCCTCCATTCCCTTTCTTAGACTCATCCTTGTCTTTCTTCCCTCCTGAAGAATCTCCTTCTTGTCTTTGGTTTCTAGACCCTTCTCCAGCAATCCTATCATTTCTCTCCTGATAGAGGATCCTAACCATCTCAGTCATGTCCAAGAAAGCTTTTCTAAAGACTCTTTCTTCTTCCTTGGGATCCACTTCCTCATGTACTTCTCTTTCTCTGGAAGACATGTTTGTGGCTGATTCTAAGGCTAATGAGGATGAAATGGAAGGTGGAGATAATGGTGTAGAAATTTTCTGAATAATGATTAATTATCCACCGAGACTATCCTGATCACATACAGTTTGAATTTATATGCAACACATAATATCTTCCACTCAGATCATCAACATGCGGAAATAAAATCAAGCGATAGCACATCAATTCATCATACACATTAACACAGTATGTATGGGGAAAGATTATAGCTGAAAACCCCGCAGCTGTTGTGTATATTATAATGGAGAAATCATGTAACAAACTCAGTACAATACTCCTCACAAGTACTCAGTACTATCTCATGAAGTTACACACAAACTAGCTTGGTTTTGAACAGGTTACTGGTTCAAAACTCATCGCCAATTGTCTTGCCTCTATTGCGCAATCCAGGCCTGTGTATATAGAGATCCAAGGTTCGAATCTCCTTGTCTTGACAGCACAATCATCATGGGCAATTCCTCCAAGTGTGGTGCAAATCTCATGCACAACTGATGTCGCCACTGATAGCTAACTCTACCCTTTCATCTACCTCTTTCACTGGTATCCACTGAACTAATCATGCACTGTAGTGAACTGATGTGTTCTTGAGTTGAATAATGAGTTACTAATTAATGAATTAAATAATATTTAATTCACTCCACTCATAAGTAATTGATTATCTAGTTAAACTAATCTCAACCAGTTCAAATAAAATAAACAGAACACAACTCCACTAGCTGTCTCATTAACTCCACCAAACTTCTGCCACTGAAGTCCTAACTGAAGTCAACCACGCATGATGCCATCAAACCCTAGGAATAGCATAATTCCTCTGTCATATGCATGATCCACTTCCAAGGCTCGAACTGAAGTGCTCCAAGAGAGTAAACTGAATTTTATAGTCCAAATATTATTAAGGGTAAATAATATTTGACTTCCCTATTTTAAGGAGAGGTAGTCTAAAAATAGACTTCGACCTATAGGTCCAAAAAATAGAGTCCCATATATTTTTACCAACATGACACATACTCCAATAATCTCATACTGCAATCCCCGGACCATGCTCCATATGTCTAAAAATAGACATAGTCTAAAAATAGATTTTGCGCCAGAATTTGCCTGCGGGCCCACTTAGTGAAGGTGACTTCATTTCACTAAGCTCCATCATCTTACTGCATTTTCAACACTCCCTCTCAGCAAGATATGGATTATCTGCAACCCCTATCCTGCCTCTGTGGAATTTGAACTTGCTCCTGGTGAGCGCCTTCGTCAGGATGTCGGCATCCTGATCCTCCGTGGGAACATATGAAAGCATCATGATTCTCCGCTGAACACAATCTCTGATATGATGATACCTAATGTCGATGTGTTTGGACCTATCATGAAATAATGGATTAGCCGAGAGTTTAATGCAACTCTGGTTATCACAGTAGATCACTGTAGGCTCCAAATGCAACCTGAACAATCCTGCGAGGATCTTCCTCATCCAAATAGCCTAGCATGCAGCCAAGCTAGCTGCCATTTACTCGGCCTCTACTGAACTGAGTGCCATGGATCTCTACTTCCTGCTGTACCAAGAAACTACTGTCGACCCAATGCTGAAAACTCCTCCAGATGTGCTCTTCCAGTCCATTCGACTCCTTGCCCAATCTGCATCAGTGAAGCCAGAAAGCTTCGCTCCATCCTCCTGTCTGTACCATAGACCATATCCTGATGTGCCTCTAATATAGTGCAATACATGCTTGCCTGCCTTCCAAAAGAGCTTGGTAGGCTTAACCATAGCTTGCGAAAGCTGGTTAATTGCATAGCATATATCGGGTCGTGTATTGACCAGATACATAAGCGACCCCACCAACTGTCGATAGACAGTGGCATCCACTACCTCCGCTGAAGTAGCATCCTCCTTCCTCCAACCACCAGGAAGAGGAGTGTCAATAGGCTTGTAGCCTTGCATGTTGAACCTCTCCAGAATCTCCCGAGCATACTTGCCCTGAGAAACAAACAGTCCTCCGCTGCGCTGCCAAATCTCCAATCCCAGGAAATAATGAAGGATGCCCAAGTCCTTCATCTCAAACTCTCGTGCAAGATCCTCCTTGCATGAAAGTATCAACCGCTCATCGCCAGTCAAAATCAGATCATCTACATACAGTACGATGATCAACAGCTTCCCCTCCACCACAATCTGGTACAGGTTAGGATCCGCCTCACTCTTGGAGAATCCAAGCCCGGTGAAGTAGCTGTCTATCCGAGTGTACAAAGCACGAGGTGCTTGCTTCAGCCCGTACAGTGCTCTCTTGAGTCGGCACACATGCGACTCACTGCTGAAGATCTCAAAACCTTCAGGCTGCTCTATGTACACCTCCTCCTCAATAACTCCATTGAGGAATGCAGTCTTCACATCCATCCGATGAATGTGCCACCCCATCTGCGCTGAGAGAGCAAGGATCGTCCGTATGGAAGAGTACCTTGCGACAGGTGCAAAAGTCTCCTCATAGTCAATCCCCTCGATCTGTGAGAAGCCACGGGCGACAAATCTCGCCTTGTACTTCTCCACACTCCCGTCACCCGCCTGCTTCACCTTGTAGATCCATCGCGAACCTACAACTGATTTCCCAACCGGTCTTGGGACAATCTCCCATGCACTGTTCCTGATGATCGAATCATATTCTTCGATCATGGCATCAACCCATGCGGGTTCCTCCACAAATTCCTCAAAAGAGGATGGCTCTGTCACAACACATTGACTCACAAGAGCCATGTATCCAGTGTACCGATCCGGTGACTGTCTCTGTCTGCGCTGTGCTGTAGGTGGTCCTACAACCTTCTCTGCATCCCGAGCCAGTCGCTCAGCTTCTGTAGTGCGCATGTGCCCTCTGATGGTTGGCGCTGCATGGGTGGTTTCTTCCACCTCCTGAACCTCCTCTTGTGGCTGATCCACATCCGGAAGCTCCTCCTTGGGAACTAACAGCTCCTCATCTGCATGCAAGTGTAGCTCCCTCTCAAGCGAACACTGCATGGCTTTCTCCTCCTGAAATTTTATATCCCGTCGCACAATAGTCTTGCGACTGTCTGACAAATACACCCGGTAGTTGTGAGGTGTATCAGTGTACCCCACAAATATTCCAACCTTAGCAGTTGGATCCAGCTTCCTTCTCGCATCCTTCATCACATGCATGTAGACAGGAGAACCAAAAGTCCGCAAATGGGAAATATCGGGCCTCTTGCCAGAATAAGCCTCCTCCGGTGTACTCATGCCAAGAACCTTGTGAGGACAACGGTTCTGCACATACACTGTTGTATTGCATGCCTCAGCCCACAATTGAAGGGGTAGGCCCTGATCATGCAACATCGCCCGTGCAGCACCCACGATCGTTCTGTTCTTCCGCTCAGCCACCCCGTTCTATTGTGGGTTATGGGGTGTGATGAGCTCTCTCCGAATCCCTTTTGCACTGCAGAACTCCTTGAATTCAGCCGAGATGAATTCACCACCGTTATCACTCCTTAGAGCAATCACCTTCTTCCCCGAATCCTTCTCGACCAGTGCTTTAAACTCACAGAACTTCACGAATGTATCGCTCTTCTTTTGCATGAAGAATATCCAACACTTTCGAGAGAAATCATCAACAAAGATCACATAATACCTATGTTTTTTTGTCGAAGCAACTGAGAAAGGACCACACACGTCTGTGTGAACTCTCTCAAGGATCGTCGTGGCGTGACTATCCTTCTCGTGAAAGGTGGATTTCACATACTTCCCTAAAGTACACCCCTTGCACTGATCTGACTGTGCAAGAGTGCCCTTAGGAAGCCCAGTAGAAATCTGTTGCAGAATCTTCAAAGCTCCATGGTGAAGGTGGCCCAATCTTCTGTGCCACAGTTCGCCCTCATCATCCCAGCTCACCATTTCTCCCTCTTTGCATGCCATAGATGCGCAGCCATCTACCTGCAACTGATAAAGGTTCTTGGTTTGAACCCCTATCTTTCGGGTCTCTCCAGTAGTCTTACTGCGCAGGAAGGCTTTTCCTTCGCTGAAGACCACATCATACCCCTTATCCTCCAACATCGCCACAGAGATCAAGTTCTTCTTCAATCCAGGTACATGCATGACATTCTTCAGTACAAAGGGCTTACCAGACTCCCTCTGAAAGGATATGGTACCAATACCAGTCGCACTGTATCTACCATCATTGCCCATCTCGATGTGCACACCCAAATATTTGTCCTCCAGATATGAGAACAAATCCCGATCTCCTATCATATGAAATGATGCACCACTTTCCAAGAACCATACCGATCCCAACACACTTGAAACCAAGCATGCGATCAGTGAAAAGTCAAGCTCGAACTGTGAAGCCAAAGCTTCTCCATCTGCAGATCTTCCCGCTTTCTTGTTTTTCTTCTTCTTTGGACAATTGGTAGCATAATGTCCGTGATCATGGCAGTGAAAACACTTCACTTTCACCATATCCTGCTTCTTTCCCTTTGCACCAGAATGAGAAGGTTTCTTACCCTTCCCCTTCTTTGCTTTGGCCACCAAAGCACAATTTTCTTCATCAGCTCCCTTTGATGAAGATCCATCTCGAGTAGTCCTCCTTATCTCCTCCTGCATGAGATCCGCCCAAAGGCGCTCCCATCCCGGCAGCTTCTCCCGACCATTGACACTATATTGATATGAGTGCCAAGCCTTCGGAAGACCAAGGAGAGCCAGGTCGACCATGTCCTCGTCTTCGACAGTCACCCCCACACTTCCCAGCTCATCTCTGCATTGAGTGAACTTCGTGAGGTATTTGGCGATACTGTCGCCTTTCTCCATCTTGATGTTCCTGAGCTTATCTTTGAGCGCCAGCTTCTTTTGGTCGCTCTTACTCTGGAATAGATCCGTCAAAGCTTTCCACATTAAATATGGAGAAGCCTTTCCATGCAGGCTGGATACAATATGATCCTTGACGCCCTCCAACAGGATCCTTCGACATTTCGCCATCTTCTTTTTCCATGCTTCGACTTCAGCAGGATCAGTGGGCCTTTGGACATCCGTATCCATGAACTCCTTCAGTCCATTATATTCTAATACTGCCTCCATGCGATCCTTCCATGCAACATAATTCGAACTGCCTTCAAGAGCATATTCGAGTCGCAAACCGTTGAAAGACATTTTCAACACCGGCACCAAGAAAACAAAACTGCTGCAAAATTTAGAATTCCACCTCAAAGCTCAACCGCTCTAGATCTGTGAGAACAAATTATTTCTAGCACAGAGATTGACTGCAAGGGGCATTTACCAGACCTTTCACTTTCCGAAGAAAGATGAATCCGGAGGCTACCTGGCCCGCATGCAGACTCTGTCTACCGAAATAAGTTTGTAATCACCGTGATGATCAATCTCTGCTTCAATAGCTCCGATACCATGTAGAAATTTTCTGAATAATGATTAATTATCCACCGAGACTATCCTGATCACATACAATTCGAATTTATATGCAACACATAATCTCTTCCACTCAGATCATCACACATGCGGAAATAAAATCAAGCGATAGCACATCAAATCATCATACACATTAACACAGTATGTATGGGGAAAGCTTATAGCTGAAAACCCCGCAGCTATTGTGTATATTATAATGGATAAATCATGTAACAAACTCAGTACAATACTCCTCACAAGTACTCAATACTATCTCATGAAGTTACACACAAACTAGCTCAGTTTTGAATAGGTTACTGGTTCAAAACTCACTGCCAATTGCCTTGCCTCTATTGCGCAATCCAGGCCTATCTATATAGAGATCCAAGGTTCGAATCTCCTTGGCTTGACAGCACAATCATCCTGGGAAATTCCTCCAAGTGTGGTGCAAATCTCATGCACAACCGATGTCGCCACTGATAGCTAACTCCACCCTTTCATCTACCTCTTTCACTGGTCTCCACTGAACTGATCATGCACTGTAGTGAACTGATGTGTTCTTGAGTTGAATAATGAGTTACTAATTAATGAATTAAATAATATTTAATTCACTCCACTCATAAGTAATTGATTAGCTAGTTAAACTAATCTCAACCAGTTCAACTAAAATAAACATAACACAACTCCACTAGCTGTCTCATTAACTCCACCAAACTTCTGCCACTGAAGTCCTAATTGAAGTCAACCATGCATGATGCCATCAAACCCTAGGAATAGTGTAATTCCTCTGTTAGATGCATGATCCACTTCCAAGGCTCAAACTGAAGTGCTCCAAGAGAGTAAACTGAAGTTTATAGTCCAAATATTATTAAGGGTAAATAATATTTGACTTCCCTATTTTAAGGAGAGGCAGTCTAAAAATAGACTTCGACCTATAGGTCCAAAAAATAGAGTCCCATATATTTTTACCAACATGAAACATACTCCAAGAATCTCATACTGCAATCCCCGGACCATGCTCCATATGTCTAAAAATAGACATAGTCTAAAAATAGATTTTGCGCCAGAATTTGCCTGCGGTCCCACTTAGTGAAGGTGACTTCATTTCACTAAGCTCCATCATCTTGCTGCATTTTCAAAAAATGGCACCCTAGCCCTCCTTGGTTGACGATTATATTATTCTCTAACCAATTGACCTTCCCCTCTTTTCAATTTCAGCCTAGTAAGCATCAAATTTAGCAGAACAACACAATGTTCCTACACAAATTTCACAAACTCTTAAGCAAAACCTAGAGCTCTGATACCAATCTGATCTGAAATGTGTGAGCAAAATATTTCTTATACAGAGATAGATAGTAGGGGCTTTTACTGGTTATTTCACCTTTACTAGAAAAGATGAAACCAGAAGCTTCTAGCCCTCTTACTGGCTCTGCCTAAAGAAATATGAAGTAAACACTAAATCGATCTGGCAATGAAAGTATTTTTTATGTTTGCAAAGTATTCATTAACCAAATTCTATGTGTGAATAAGCAATTTCAAGTATTATGCAATAGAAGTAATGTGGTTTGAAGTGAAACAAATGAGTTTTGATCATTGTATACGTCTCATTGTGAAAAGTGGAATTATTAAAATTATTGTTTAATATAGTAAACTCTGGAAAATAGTAGCAGAAATGCACAGCATAACAGTAAGCATTTGTTTAAGCAGTTCACCCCTCTCTTGGGCTACCTCTGTTGGGTCCAAAAGCCTCCAAATAGGTTTTTCCCTCTTTCATTAATGCTCAAAATAAGTATTACACTGTGAAGAAAGCCTCAAAAGGATAAAATGGCTGCAAATTCAGAAACAGAGGGTTGGAAATAGTAAAAATTGACTATTCATTCACCTCAAATGGATGAGTATAGTTCAATATAGCTGATCTTTCACCAAGCCCTGGTGGCTCCACAAGAAAATTTGCTGATAAAATCACCGACAGAGTGCCCTGATGGCTCTGAAACATGTTCCAACAACTTTAGAATGCTTCAATACCCCCAAATAAAAAAAAAATTCGCTTCAACTGGACTTCCCTAGCCAAAGTTATGACTAACTGAAGTTTTTGTCCAGTTACCCCTTGAAAAGCTCCACTAAATGTGGAGCACTGCCAGATAGCCTCGACAAAGATGGGGACGAGCGCTAAAATTGGGCGGACTGCCAAATAGACCACCGAAATGGGGGGCTAGACGTGCAGGTCCACATTACCGCACCGATCGTAATACATTGAATAACATTAAGTTGAATGTTGCATTGGATAATGTTTGAACCAAAGGTTTTAATGGGTTCCGCATCGAGCGCAGATCCACGGGACCATGACCCAAACATTGCGTGCTGATCCCGGTTGGCCCCAAGTTCCGAGCAGTTGGTTACATGTGGAGGGGGCTGGCCCCCTTTTGGGCCCAACCCAAACACATTGGAAAATTTAAATATGTATTCGTTCGCCATGCTTTAATAAGAACTACCACGGCCCAATGGTCGGGCCACTTGGTTGGCTCCGCCCCGACCCAAGGTCGAATCCTGCCGCGCCATAACAAATTTTATAAAACCAATTCCATTTGACATTGGGGCCACGTGGCAGCCTTCAGGCTGGCCACGTGGCGCCCTTTCATTGGTTGCTTTCGAAATATTCCGTAGAATATTCTGTGGAATATTCTCTTTTTAATAAAAAAATTTGTAAAGTCAATTTTGGCCATTTTTTAACTAAAATTGGCAAACTTCAAATCTGAATAACTTTCTCATACAGCATCGGTTTTCAGTGTCGTTCATGTCTACAGGATCGTTTTTCTGAGCTCTTTCCAGTCGTTCTAGTTTGGACCAATTCTGAGCAACTAAATGTTTGAGCATTTTTCCACAAAGGACTTGATCTCCTGATCACCTACAAAACAAAAAAAACAACTATAAAATTAAAATAGTATAAAGGCAGAACAACAATAAAAAAAATTCACATAAAAAAAAAACAGAAATCCAACAAATTTCTCACCTACGTCTGTGACCCTGCAACAACAAACAATGGTAATACGACAACAACAATAAGCCCACAATGGTAACACGACAAAAATAAGCTCGAAACCTATTCATGATTCAGGGCTGGTGTATTTATAAAATATAGTTCGTCCAGATTATTTTAAGAGTTCGGCCGAACTAAGAGTCTGACCAAAATATTAGTTTGGCTGAACTTTAGTTGTTGGTTTTCTCATCTGTGGCCAAAAATCTATTTTCCCACGCTGACAATACATCATCAATGTAAACGGAAGAATGAGTTCGACCGAACTAATTTCAAAATTTCGGCTGAACTCTAAGACAATTCGGCTGAACATTTATAAATGTTATGTTCGGCCGAACTATTAGGAAAATGAATTTTCCGCCCCCAATTCTTACAAAAGTGTAACCCAGCTTCGTGGTTTTATCCTCTACTATTTGTCTTTTCTCAAGTTTAGCTTCAGGTGAAAATATAGATTTGATGGTATTAGGAGAAAAAACCATCCTCTTACCCTTCTCATAGGTTTGAGTGATCTCAACCCTAGGCACTTTTGAAACCTTTTCTTGCATGTTTGAAGAGCCAACCTCCTTTGGTTATGCTAATGCTGATGCTAATAATTTGCTATGAAAAATAGGTGGACTAGTAGCAGGTGTTGATACTACTTTCTCCATGAAAGTTTTGTAGGTCATATTGTTTGTTGAGAGTTAGTGCAAAACAACCAGCTTCAGTAAACCACGGTGGAACAAACTAGGATGATTATTTTTACCTTTGCTTTGTACCTTCTCCTCCATTTTGACCAAACTCCTAAATAAATAGTTAGACAAATTCAATTATTTTTTAGCTGTTAAGTGCATTAGTAACCTAACATGTTATTGGTACAGTCTGAAAATATCCCTTTGCATGTAAAATATTTCATGATTAGCTTCATTAATGGGGCATACTTATCAAGTAAATTTCCGGAAGGGAAAACATGCTCAGGCTCATCTCTACAATGAGGTTTAAGGAACATTGAGTAGTTCTCAAGGTCCAATTCCATGCCTTTGAACCAAACTTATCCTTCATTTGGAATACATGTTACTGATAGATTTAATTCAATACCTGTTATGATAGTCTTGTCTCTACTGAAGTTAGTGGCAAAAAGGCTAGTCAATTGAGCATGACAACCTAACTCCATGATTCTCTCACAAAACCTCAAACATCCACTATTTTCAAAACATCTCTTGGCATAAGGGGAAGCATTGAGTTCTTGAAAAGTGGATGGTTCAAAACTGGAATGGAATCCTCCCTTGTGAACCTTATTTTCACCATCCATAGTTCTTATGAGTAGGATGAAACCCTAGCTAGATGAAGAAGGTAGGGAAAGTGAATTTTGGGAAAACGGGGGACAGAGATAGGTTGAATTTAGGGGTTGTGACGAGGTATAAGGAAGATAAGGAAAAATCCATAAAAAATTGAGGAGGTAGGGTAATGATTTGGATTTACACAAAAATTTAAATTGATGGAAATGGATATGAGGAAGGTGGCGAAAAGATCAAATCAGAAGAATTTCCTAGTTTTATTCCAAAACGTAGTGAAAATTAGGGTTTTGATTAAATTGATGGAAATGAAGGTTGTGCATGATAGGAGTGTTAAGGAATGATGTATGGATATTTTATGAATTTTTTAGATGATTAGAGTATGGTTATATCAGCTAAACCAAGCAAAGTATGAAAAACACCAAAAACGTAGTGGAGATGACCTAATGAAAGAAACCACTCATTTGCTAATGAAATTTGACTTGAGAGAGGTAGGAATGGTGTCAGATTACTGTTTAGGTGATTTATGAACCCTTGTGTAGTAATTTTGGAGCTTGGATGACTGATTTTGAGCTAAAACACCAAAAGCGTACACCTGCACAACACACCAAAAGCATAGCGCGTCACTTCCAAAAGCATAACGGGAGCAAATTGGCATAAATTTCTTGTTTTTCTTCTTCAACCCTTGTATTTTTGGAGTATTATGGTTAGAATAAAGGATCTCTTTACTTATTTCCCTATCTTTTCTAACTCCCTATGCAAAATACTTGTATGGTGAAAATGAGATTTTGTTTGCCTTCTTTTATGACATAATTGACTCTTATGGTGGCGAAACATATGAGACCTAGACTCTGACCTAAGGGAATGTGTGGTGAATGACCTCAGACCCTAGATTATTGATGGATGACATGACCTCTGAAATTATGATAACCATGAATGGAGTGAAGGGAGTATCATTTCAGACCTAGATATATTCAGTGAACAAAATTTTATTTGAAACTTGACTTGAAACACAAAATTTTGACCTAGGACGACTACCAAGTAAATGTGAAAATAATATTTTTTATCATTGAACAATAAGACACTAACAAAATCAACCATCCTGTGACTCTACCATTAGTAATTGGATTACTTATTAAATAATTTATAACAACATGGATATTATGTAAAACTACTTGATAACCTATGATATAATTCCAAATTTTGTTTATTGCACAAATCACAAGGAACACATTTTCAAATACAATATAGTTTAATTATGTCAACAAGAGGAATTTTATTATGAATTAGAATTCATATAGATCATTTCCTTTTAATTTCCATAGAACAACTTTGATTGAAGTATCTGATGTGTATGTAGAGATATAAAAAGGGAGGGACCAATTGGGTCTTCTCAAAATTCGAGCTTGGGACACTTTATACTTTATTTCTTTGAATGCATGTTAGAGATCACTTATCCACACAAGATCAACATTTTTTTTAAGTAGTGCAAAAAATGGATGAGAAATTTGTGAAAGCTTTTGAATGAAATTTCTATAATAACCAACATGTTCCAAGAAGCTTCATACCTCTTTTTGTGAGCATGGAGATGGTAAATTTAATATTACCTCTATTTTTGTTGGATGCACCTGAATACCTTTAGTAGAGACATGTTTCCCCAAAATGATGCCATCACTCACCATCATTGAAAATTTTAAAAAACTGAGGGAAAATTTTAGTGTCCTTACACCTTGTTAATGTATTTTCCAAGTTATATGATGTTTTGTCAAATTCATCACCATACATCATAGAATTGTAAACATATATTTCCACACAACCATGAATCAAATCATATTATATACCTATGGCATATGTTTGAAAGGTGTCTGGAGCATGAAATTCAAATTTTAAAATAAAGTAGGAAAACATTACCCATGGGCTAGTGAACATGGTCTTGTCTTGGTCCTGAGTTGCAATTTTGATATGGTTATAGCTGCTAAATCCATTGACGAAAAAAATTATTCCTTCCCTTATAAGTCATCTAAGACATGGTTGATAAAGGGAGTGGGAAATGAAATTTCTATGTTTCCTTGTTGATATCTATAAGTTCCACATAAATTTTCCATTTTCCATTTTCAATTTTTTTTGTATAGCAACTAAATGGGAGACCCATTAGCCATAAAAAAATCAGATAAATAAAGTTAGTTGTAACTAATTTATACAACTCTTTTTTTACTATGTTCTTGAATGCTCAATTCATACAGTGTTGGGGTTGGAGGATGGATCATTATCCTTACTTGATATATATATGATGTATACATAAATCATGATGGACCCCCTTCATATCATAGTAGTCCGAAGAAAAGGCATCATTGTACGTTTGCAACACCTCAAAGAATTTTTATTTTTATTTCTTTGTCAAGCCCTTGTTGATGTTAAGAGTTTTTTTAGGAATAATTTAAATGGTATATGTGGTAGATTGATGTTTCTCTACAGCTAAATACTTTTTTTCTAAATATGAGGCATCTTCTAAGGTAAGAGAACCCCAATATTTTGGATGGAGGAATATGAAGAGGAATAAATTAAATCAATGATTTATTTTTCCTCAATATTTTCTTTGATAGCAATATTAATTAATAGAGAATTCCTTATGGACTACTTATTCTTCATCACTTCTTTCTCTATTAGCAAAAATTGTTGTTTCAGGGTATATACTAGGATTTACAGGAGGGTATAAGGTTAGTTGTTTGGTAGAGGTTCCATGGGAGGATTTCATGCTCCCATATGCACAACTAATGTATGCATATCTAGTGGCTAGCCATGGTTTTCCAAGGGTGAGAAAGTATCTCTGCAAGGAGTATTTTGGTTCGAGGGCCACAAAATCTATGAGATATTCTCATGATTCTATGGGTATCAGTGAGTTGAATTATAGTGGTGGTTTTCCTTAGCTTGGATATACCTAGAGGTTTTGTAGTCTATCATGTCATAAAATTTATACCAAGGCCTAGGTCAATTAACATGTTTGGAATAATGGTGCTGTTGACTTGCACATTAACCATCGGGCTACTAGGATCAAATTATTTTGTATAAAGGACCCCTCCATCATCAAATCTAATAATTTACCTGTGAGATGGATGGTAAGCGAATATCTTCATCTTCAACTAGGCATCCTTAGAAAAATATCCCATACCAATTTTGAAGAAATAGGTACATTTTTGGTATCTTTAAAAAGTGGAATTTTAACATACATATTTTTGAGTTCACCTAAAAAATTAAATTTTGGATGAATTTCAGGTTCTCTAGGTCTCTCAAATTTTGGATGAGTTGTAGAATCAATTCTGAAGGTTTTGTAGGTAATTCTTACTCAATTTTTGGTTTCAAGCTTCCTCATTAAAATATTTGGTATGGACAAGAGGATGTTCTTGGGTTAGCGTCTTCCCGGATTTGAGATGAATATCATCATAGTCCACATAAGAGATAGAGTAAGTAGGTTAGGCAATAATCATAATATCTTGAGTTTTTATACCATTATTAGGGTAATATATAGGTTTCACAAGTAATTGTGGTCATGGAGGGGTATATGTGCATGCCTATAATTAAGGAGGTGGAAGGATTTGCATGGGTGGTGTTGATGATTTTGGAAACCACCAACATGCAAGGGGGTCTCCTTGATGAAAATTCCCAATCATACTTCACACTGTTTGGTGTGCTAACCCTTCCGGAAATAAGGAAAAACTGCCATATATTCTTAAATATATGTCTTGGAGTCAATGTTCAATAGGAACGAATAATACACATGTAATTTCTGATTAGCAAGTGATTATTCCTTGTGGAACGTTTAACTTCATAATGTATCAAGGTTATTCTACCAAAAGGGGAGAGAAAAGTGAGCCTTTAAAAGACAATTAATAATACTAATCTAATAAATACACACAATAATACACATATGGATGAATCGTTGGAAAACTAGCGAAATAGTTCACATAGAAGCAATGATTGTTAAAACAGATACAACATACCTTCAACAAGATAAGTACCAAAGCCACCAAAATAGTTCAATTTCCTTAGTATAGATGAAAACAACATATATTGAAAATAATCAAAGAATAGTCTTAAAATATTTACAAAATTTGCATGAAAGTGTGTTTGCTCAGCGAGCTTCGAAATTAAGTAAAAGTTCCAAGACACATTAAGATAATGAACACCACTAGCTCTAGTAGTGGAGCGTTAGAGAAACCACTTGATCCTCCAAAAGAACTATCTTCCTCTATAATTCCTGGTAGGAGGAGCCAAGGTGAAATTACTTTACATCAGTGATGAGGGTCTATATATAACAAATGGGGTGATCACTCACCTCCCTTGTGACTCTTGGACTACCCTCATGACTGTTTTAATTATCTATGACCTTTCAACTCCTACATGATTTTTCACATTCTATACATGTCTCTTGGAATTCCACTTTGCATTACATTTCTCCAATATTTAATATAAATAATCCACAAAATTATGTGTAAAATGATGACCCATGACATGACATGACACTGATGACATGGAATTCATGATTACATGGAAATGTTAAGCCAATATTTGGTGCTAATTTCCTTGTGTCTTCTTGAGAGATGTAACATTCTCTTCTTCTTCCTCCTCCACATGGCTTGAAGATAGAGAGTCTTCAATGTGATCTTGATCCCCAACTACTATCTCAATCTGGTGTCCCTTTCTCTCTCTTGATTGATAAAATTGTCTTAGCACTTAGAAGGTGTCTTCTAGCATGGTCTTCTTCACCATTTCCTTCATCATCATCCTATCATAACATGATAGAATACATGGAACTACAATCCACTCATGAAAAGATGCCATTAGTCTGATAAAACCCTATTTTGATATGCTCCATGATAACCAATGACTTAGCTAGAACCTGGTGTCAGGATGGGAGACAGGATCAAGGATTGTATAGTTGCACAACTCAGGAGGTTAGGGGTCAAGACTGGGCCTTGATACTATGCAATGTGTAGTTCAAGTAGGCCAAGGCTAGTCATATACGCATTTTTGGGGCTCAAGATTTCAGACTTAGGGCTTGAGGTTTGAAGTTTTCCACTACACAATTCCAAAGGAAAAAAAGCCAAGGGATTTCACAGTTCAAAGGCTCAAGGTTGAGGCTTGATTCTTGAGAATACACAAAGCACAAAGGATACTGAATATAGGTAGGGATTGCGTAATTCTAGAGATCAAGTGTTGAGATTGAGAACTGAGACTAAATATTTTGTAGTTCTAGAAGGAAAGGATTGTGCATTACATAGTGCTAAGAGGCAAGGTTGAGGCTTTATGATTGAGACTACAGTTCAGGAAGGCTGAGTGATGCCAGGTTTCTTGGTCGGGAAGTTTTCCAGATTTGGCTAAGTGTGGGACAAGTGAGGTGAAAATGAACAATGATAAGACAAGGGTATGATTACACAGTTATAATACTCAAATAAATAACATAGATCACCCAAAACACATAAACACCATACTTTTCTCAATGCGATGACATTGTGACAAATTTCCCTAAGTGCAACACTAAAGATGCACTTTGTGATGATAGTGACAACACTTGTGCGAAAATGCTTGAAACTTTGGAAATGAGTGAAATACATGTCTACATGATAAGAACTAATCATTAGCACAAATATCATCCCTTGAAATACACCAAAAGTACATGTGTGCGATGTGTAGCACTTTCTATGCTAAAAGATGACACTTTGATTTTCTTTCAAATAGGACAATAAAACTTAAAGAAAACACATGTGATGAATCTTAATACTTGCGATGATAGTATGAAAAGTCAAATTAGGCTATGAAATTTGAATTTAGGCCAAAATTTTGGAGGGTTTTGTAGCAATGACAACACTTGGTGACACACTGGTAGAATTCCAGCTTCTCTGCCTTAGTTAATTATTTTGGGCAGGGTATAGTTCCTCAGGGAGTATTTATTCATCATTCATATTAATTTGGTTTCCCCATTTAACCCATGAATAGAAATATTCCAATTTATACCTCCTCGGTTGAACACAATCATAGAGCCAAACATATAACAATTTTTCAAATGAGGAGACGGGTATTATTTGTGAGCTTTAGATTTTTAGAGTATAGTTTTTCATCTCTAGTGTTTCTCCACTGCTAGCAGGTCTAAAAGGTGTCTTAAAAGAGTCACTTTAGGAACACAAGCATTGCTCCATTTCCCAAAATCCTGTATAGTACCCCAATGAAGTTTCTTTCTTTACCGCCCTATGCATGAATCCTTTCTCACATAGGGTAGGGCACAACCCTATACTCTTATTGAAAATATTGTTTCAAATCTTGGCCATTTATAGGAAGAGAGTTAGTATTCCCATCCAAATATTGGAGACAATAAGTGTGATGGCCAAGCTTCTCATGAACAACATACAACTTGATCCAGAAGGATTGGAAATTAGTGTGTTGCCCCTTATCTTTATGGGATTTTTCCCACTTCAATACTCGGTCACCCAAACTGAATTCCATTTTCCCCATAGACTCCTTATCAAACCATCTCTTGATACAACCCTGGTGAAGAGAAAAAAAATATTTTTATTTCTTTCTCTCTTCCTTCTATTAGCCCCCTAATTTATTGTCTCTTTAATACTTTTCCCTTCCTAAATCATAACCATTTACCCATGTTTCACCTCCTTTATGCACCCTCATACTGCACCAGTCTAAGAATGGTGACATATTTTGCACAAACATTTATTCTTCATATTTTAATTCGATTTAGAATTTATTAAATATTTATTATATGATTTCTTACTTTTAAATTATTCTTTGTAACTTATCAATATCTCCAATGTTTTTTGGTGGTTAGAATGCTTATCGTGATTTTTGATCCTAGTGCAGGATCGAATCCTCTACCATGACCAGCACAACAGATCTTCACGGCGGATCCAAACCCTCTCAATCACTGCCTTGACTCAAGCAGTTTCCACCACGACAACACGTAATCTTAAGGCAACCAAAGATTAGATCCATGAAGTGTGGAAGCTGAAGACCAGTTTTGCAAAACAGTTTTATTTTGAAGACTGAAAAATATAAATTCTACATTTTTTTATAAAGTAGTTGAACGATCTGTTTCAGCCTTCGGCCATAGATCTATATAATGTAATTTGTAAATAGGACTTGGTAGTGAAATTTTTAATAGAATAGAGAAGAACAGAGAGGCGATAGCAGGTTATTTTGTTATCACCCAAATCTGGGCTGATGTGTATTCACACATGTATTTGCCTCAATGGTCTAATAAAAAGGAATCTTGCCTCAGTTTCATGAATCATGATTTTATGGTTTGGTTGATTAATTAAACTAAGTGCTGAGTAGCATTTTCTCTTAAGATGGAAATGTGTTGATTGGCTAGGGCCCAACCAATGCAGCATGTTTTCCCCATTCTCTTCTTTCTGTAATTCATGTTTTATTTCAAAGTGTGATTTAGCTTTTAGTCCATAAATTCTTGTCTGTGTGAAATGGATCTGTTGCGTGGAGAAAATAGAATTTATTTTCCTGCAATTTATTTTCTTGCAAGTTATTTTCCTATAATTTATCTTCCTGCAATTTACTTTCCTACACTGATTTCGGATTGGCTTTCTCCACCTGGTCCAAGCATGAGAAATCATCCTACACCAGTGCACATTGATGTGACATTTCTTTTTTGCAGTTTTGGTTGATTGGCTTTCCCGCCTGGTCCAAGTAGGAAACATATACATGCACCAACGCACGTTGGTGTGTTACAGCAAGTCTTTATTTACTTTCTGCAACTTTCTTTCATTGAATGATTATGACAGGATAGATGTTTATGTTTCTTTATTTCTAGATTTCGTTAAATTGAAAAAAATTTACCTTTCATATATGCAATAAAGTTTTACAGCAAAGTAACACTTGTGACAATCAAACAATCGTTTCAGGAATCAAAAGCTCAGTGCAGAAAACTATGATTTGGTGTAAGAACTAGTTTCTTGTCATAGGATCTGAGTGCTCTGAACCTTGAACAATTCGAGCTTCTACATGAAGTATAAAAACATTTAGTAAAGACACAATTTATACCTCCTACATAAAACTCGGATCCTGCACTACTGCAAGCACTAGTGAAGGACAGATTAATGCAAGAAGGAAATATCTAAGGAATCAGATTTAAGGGTCCTTTTAATGAGATTTCTAAAGTGCCTCTGCTGAAGAGAAACACACTCTTAATAGCTAAGCATAATCAGCTAGAGTGATTGCCTTTTTATCTTTGATCTCCTTTTCACAAATGCATTATTTCTTTTTTCAGTCTTAGATTACTTTGATGACTCAAGTTATCTTTTTCTTGTCTTGATTTAATTCTGCAATATTTCCTTCAAAGAAAGTAGGGATTTATATTAGAGAGATTCATGCCATCTCTGGCATTGCCTGTGCTTCATCTCTAAGTTTATGAATCCCTCGGGTTGAAAATTAAGTGTTGAGGAGTTTGCTTAAGTGTAATTCCTACACCCAACATTTTGGCGTTGTGGTCGGGGAGGCGATTTGAATTGGTAAGAATTTTCTGATTAAGACAAATAGAGGTAATTTTTTCCTTATTTTATATAGCATTGTTTGGAAAAGTTTTTGAACGGATTTTTTTGGTGTTAATTGATTTCTGACAGCATTTTTTAGAGGTTATATGTTATTTTTCTTTTATTTTTTATTTTTTTAAATGAATGCCTAGAAAAGGTAAGGGTTCTAAGCCCACTAAGGGCCAAAATAATTTTTCTCATATTAGGTCTCCTTCTGCAAGCAGGAAGCCCAATCCAATTCAAACCCATCACGCAGGAACAATCCACCTGGATTCTGGTAATAACCACTCAAGTGTGGATCAGCCTGTGGAGAGCGGTACAAGTAAGAAGGGAACAATGGTGGACCAAGAAAATCATTTGGAAGGGACTGGTGACAACTAGTTAAGTGAAGTAAAATTCACTTTTCTGTTTCCAATTATGGATCCTGATAGAGTATCAAAGATGAAGAATATTCCACCATCATCTCTCCCTCATTTCCATGGTAAAGTTCATGAAGATCTCGAATCTTTTCTATTTGAGTTTGATATTCTGTGTAGAAGTTATGATTATGAATTTGAGGCTCAGAAGTTAAGATTATTTCCTGTTACCCTTAAGGACTCATCTCTTCGCTAGTTTATGGGGTTAGGAGGAAACACCATAACTTCTTGGGATCAGATGAAGAGAGTATTTTTGTCTAAATATCAATAATATTGCAAAACTCGGGACATGCAGGATGAAATTTTTACAACCATACAAGATGATGATGAAATTCTTGAAGATTAGTTGGAAATATTTCTGTATATTTTACAAAGGTAAAAAATTAAGCTTGATCTCAACACTATTAGAACCTTGTTCTTAAGAGGAATTACTAATAATGCTAGAAACAATTTGAATCTATTAGGACAAGGTGATATTTCTCAGCAAAATTTTGATCAAATTTGTGAATTATGCCAGATATTTTCAAGATATCAATACAGATCCGCTAGAGGAACTCGAAACAGAAATAGAAAAACTGAATCTACCGATGCTATTATTATTGGACTAGAAAATAAAATGGAAAACATGAAAATTTATATAATGAAAACTGTTACCAAACAGTTAGACTCTTTAAAATTTCAACAGAAACTCATGAAGGAACAAGATTCATTATGTATTTTCTGTCCCAAATGTGGAGACAAGCATCCCCCTAAAGAGTGTCTTAATTTGAAAGAAACTAATAATTGTGCTATTTGTGCAGAAGACCATATCACAGAAAAATGCCCCTCTATACTAGGACTTAAAGCTGTATTTACAGGGGGACAGCCTGAAGCTGAATACTTGAATGCTATGGGAGTAAGAAGGAATTGGCCTCAAGTAGGTATAGGTATGGCTCCTAAATTTCCTCCACACTATTTTGGTTATAATTCACATGCATATTCTTATCCTAAATCTCATCAGCAGTGGCAGTATGGGAATCAATATCAGCATGGGCAACCTTCTCAACCATGGAAACAAGGTTGGAAAGGGCCGACTCATTTTCCATATTCCTACCAGCCACCTATTCAATCATACCCATCTACACATGCACCTTATTCAATGTCTCAACTTCCGAGTTAGTCCACTCCACCATTGCCTTTACCTCCACGCTTTCAACCTCCTCAATTGCATGCTCAACCTATGCCCAATCCTAATAATAATAAAGCAGTGCAACTGATCCATATAAAAAACCCACCTTTACCATTCGAATACCAGTCTATTCCAGTTGGGGTTCATGATATTCAATTAAGATCGGGAAGGGCTGTAACATCAGAAAATCAGAAGCAACCTATGGTGATTGTTGAAGAGAAAGCAGAAGAGGAAACTCTTAACCATTCTCCGAAAGTTGTCACTAAGCATCCCTTACCCTCTGAATCCTTGCCATCTTCTTCCAACCAGCCTCCCTTCCCAGAGAGGCTAGTAATGGAAAGGAGTGAGCCTATTTCTGAGACTAGTTTGGCATCTAAGCTTTAGAATATTTTCATTAAGATATATTTGCTTCAAGCCATCAAAGAGATCCCCATTTGTACCAAGATTATTAAGGAAATCTCTCTCGAGAAACCCGTGAGGAAGATATTGGAACCCTGAACCATTCAATTTGTTGGTAGAGAAGCATAGTTGATGATGGGATGTGTGTCTGTGGAAAAATATACTGATCCTGAAAACCCTGTTGTCACAGTTTAGATTGGTAATGTCATTGTCTCTAATGTTATTATAGACCTAGGGGAAACCATTAATGTCATGACTAAGCAGACCACGGATAAAATTTGGTTATCTCATCTTCGCCCTACTCCCACTATGCTTGAATTAGCAGATAGATCTAAAATTAAGCCAGAAGCAGTATTGGATGATGTGATCATCTCATTAGATTCTTGCGAATATCCTGTTGATTTCATTGTGCTTGAGACAAAGAACCCAGTAGGAGGACATCCCTTGATCTTGGGTCGAATATGGCTTGTTACGGCTGATGCATATATTGGATGTCGTTCTGGTGATATGTATATCTCACATGGAGATTCTAGGAAGAAAGTTACCTTATACCCCCCTGCCAGATCCATTCAGGACCTTTGAGATACCTTATGGTTGGATCAAAGCAGTGATGAACAAAATCAGTCTATTTCCTTTATTCATCATTATAATGGGTCTTCACAAGAATATGAGATTCAATATTTCTTGAATAATCTAGACATTATGTCTAATTATGAGCCTTTGAGCCAAATGTTCAACCTAGATTTTCAAGAAAATCATGATTCTCACTCTTCTATGCCACTGCATTTGACCACTCCCTTAAGTACTCATGAGCCTGATATCACTCTTTTTGAGATTAGCCCTGGTAAATCCTTGCATATTAGTTCAGATTTGGACTCATCTCAGCAAGAGCAGCTTGTGAATTTGTTGCAAAACCATCTTAGTGCCTTTTCTTGTGGTTACGAAGATATGAAGGGCATCCCTCCTGAAACTTGTACACATCAAATATATATTCAGGAAGGAACCCGACCTGTTAGACAACCCAAAAGGCAAATGAATCAGGCTCTAAGAGACATTATGAAAGAAGAAGTACAGAAACTCTTAGATGCTGGTTTTATTTATCCTATCTCTGATAGTTAGTGGGTCTCTCCATTAGTACTAGTACCTAAGAAAGATGGAAGATGGCGTATTTGTATTGATTATCGAGAAGTGAATAAAGCCACTCTTAAAGATTACTTCCCTCTCCTTTTCATTGATTAGGTGCTTGATACCCTTGCAGGAAAGAAATATTTCTCCTTTTTGGATGGCTTCAGTGGTTACAACCAAATACAGATTGCACCCAAGGATCAAGATAAAACTACTTTTACATGTCCATGGGGGAAAGTTTCTTACAAAGTGCTTCCTTTTGGTTTATTTAATTCCCCAGATACCTTTCAAAGGGCAGTCCTGGCTATATTTTATGATCTAGAATTTGTAGAAATTTATATGGATGACTTTTCTGTGTTTGGTGATTCTTTTCAGGAAGCTCTTAAAAGCTTGGAGAAAGTAATTCTTGTTGTCAGGAAGCCCATCTCACTTTGAGTGATAATAAATGTAGATTAATATGCAAAGCGAGAGTGGTGCTTGGCCATTTTATTTCTGACAAAGGTATCCAGGTTGATTCGACAAAGATTGAAATCATTTTTCATCTTCTTGCACCCAAAACTCAAAGGGAAGTAAGAGGTTTTTTAGGACATGATGGTTACTATAGAAGATTCATTGAAAATTTTTCAAAGATAACTGCTTCTCTTTTTCGAGTTCTAGCTAAGGATAGTGAATTTTCTTGGTCCACGACTTGCCAACAGTCTTTTGAAACATTGAAGGAAAAGTTGGTACAGGCACCAGTTTTGCGAGGTCCAAACTGGTCCCCGCCTTTTCACATTTCCTCTGATGCTTCAGATTTAGCTATTGGCACAACTTTAGGACAATAATAAAATAAGAAATCCTATGCCATTTATTATATTAGTAAAAATTTGTCTTCCACTGAATTGAATTATATAGTTACAGAGAAGGTGTTTTTAGCTGTGATTTTTGCAATTAATAAGATCAGACACTATATTACAGGATATGAATTATTTTTACATACTGATCATTCCACGATTAAATATTTGATGAAAAAACCATTGACAATTGGTAGAGTGACCAGGTGGTTACTATTATTACAGGATTTTAATGTTACTATTGTTGATAGACCAGGGAAATCTAATGTTGTAGCAGATTTTCTTTCTAGATTAGATAATCCTGGTGAAGTAACTCCTGTTAATTTTGATTTTCCAAATGAACATCTATTTTCTATGTCTATAGATTCTTCATGGTTTTCTGACATTGTTAATTAATTGGTTACTGGAATAACACCACCCCACTTATCTTCTTGTGAAAAGTAGAATATTATTCAGAAAAGTGCTGCATATTCCTAGATTCAAGGAGACCTCTTTTACACTCGTCCAGATCTAATCATCCGTAGATGTGTAAGAGAGGAGGAAGTGTTTGACATATTGAAATTTGCTCATGATGAACCATGTGAAGGCCACTTCGCTGATAAGCGGACTGCATATAAAGCATTACGTGCTGGTTACTTTTTGCCTTCCTTGTTTAAGGATGCCAAGCAGTATGTCAGGTGATGTGATAGTTGTCAACGAATGGGCTAGCCTAATCAAACCAATGAAATTACTTTATGCCCCCAAGTTATGATTGAGCCTTTCCAAAAATGGTCTATTGATTTTATAGGGCCAATAAATCCAACATATTTAAGTAAAAATCATATTTTGGTTTGTACAGATTTCGTTACAAAATGGGTAGAAGCTAAAGTTGTTTCTTTTGCTACAGAAAAAGTTGTTGCTGATTTTATTTTTTCTGAAATATTTACTAGATTTGGTGTGCCTAGAGAAATTTTTTCTTACAATGGTCAGCATTTTATTTCTAATCTGGTACAGGGTGTGATGGAACAATACAAGATCTGGCACAGTAAATCCACGATGTATCACCCGCAAGCAAATGGCTACGTGGAATCTATGAACAAAGTGATCGAGTCCATTCTTACAAAGAAAGTCAATATGCATCAGAAAGACTGGGCTGAAAGATTACCAGAAGCTTTGTGGGCATACAGAACCACTTGGAGAAATAGCACGGGACATACACCATATGAGATGGTATATGGAAAACAGGTTCTGTTACCGATTGAGTTCCAGATCAAAACCTTCAGCACTATAGTTCAGTTAGGATTAGATTTCTCCAAGGCACAACAACAGCGTATTCTTCAATTAAATTAATTAGATGAATTTCTTAGAGATTTTGTTCAGTAGAACATCCTAATTCAGCAGCAACAGAAAAGGTGGCATGACAAGATTATTCAGAAAAATCAGTTCCAACCGGGTGATTGGGTACTCCTCTATGATGCTAGATTTAAAATTTTTAAATGGAAGTTCCATACACATTGGATGGGACCTTATGAAGTGATTCGAGTATTCAAGAATGGCGCAGTAGAAGTCAAAACTATTGATGGACAAGATTCAGTATTCTTGGTAAATGGGTATAGATTAAAGAAGTATTTTCAGCCACTTGCCAAGAAATATTCTACACAGCAAGTCCAACAACAATTTGGGACAGTAGTGGTAAATATTAAAACCACCCTTTTGAAAACATGAACTCTTCTTCTTCTAAAATAAAAAATAAAAAAAAATAAAAAAAATTAAAGAAAAAATAATTTCTTGTAATTGTGAAAATCAGTTCGCTGACATGATTGCAGAAGGGTCGACCTAAAAACCAGCTTGCTGGCGGGAAGATCAAAAATTTCTAATAAAAAGAGAATGTTTTTTGATCTTTATATATTCTAGTAACCACCGAAGCAAAAGCAGGTTCAGCAGAGCCAACCTTTATACAATTGGGGTAATTAGCATGGATATTTTTTATTTTCAAGTACCGCTTAATTCTCGCTGCAATTATTTTTTCTTGCACCAGTGCGGGCAGACCTTCCAGAAAATTTTCTTCCTTTGTTCATATCCCATTTTTTAATAATCCCTTAGTTTTCTTCTTGAAATCCTAGTATGATTTACCTTCCCATATTCTTCTAAATTTACCCTATCCGCTTCGAAAAAAATACCACTTACCCCTGAATTTTTTTTCATATCCCACTTCTATTTATTCCCTCTATGGTACTATTCCTGGAATCCCTGTAGTGAAATTCCTTCCCATTCTAAATATTCCCCTTTCCCACTTCTTTGTTCCCTCATGAATTCATTGTAGAATCTTATACACAGAGAAAAAGGATATGCTATGAAGCATCAAGAAAGGACGGAGAAAAATTCCAGAATTGAGGAAACTGTCAGAAGTTCAGCCTATATTTTTTTTAAATTCTCTGTTTTTTAGATATTATGCTTGCACCAGTGCAAGCATGTTTTCCTATATAACAATGTAAACAGATACTAGCATAACAACTTAGTCAAGTGGTGTAAGCATAATAGTGCAAGCATGCACCTCATATGAAGCATAATATTTCTTCTTTTCAGAAGTGTACACCATAGGAAAGTGATCATCATAGAAGTTATAAGAAATTATTTCATTTAATAATAAGTACCTATGCTATCATATCAACTAGGAGAAATTTTTTCAAAGTACAAAGTTTTTTTAAGAGTTAAGAGTCATAATTATTTTTAATGAATGCTAAAGATTTTTTGAATTATGAAGGAATGTGCGAATATTTAACCGTTTCTCAGACATAATTACTCCTTATTCCACCATAACCTTAATCTCCTTTCACTCATATCATTCCCTTACCTAGCCATTAAAACCTCTACCACCAGTACCTATCTGGCACGATTCAAAGATGTCGTGTAGCTATGGATATTTCGGTGGAAGGAATTAGTGATGAGACAGAAGGGACAGGAAGACGTTTGGATCCCTATTTATAAATAGCTCAGTTTTCCAGTGTTGCATGCATCTTTCGTTGGATTGTTCATAACTGTTAGCAGCAATGCTGCCTGTTCATTGTGAACCGTCGTCCCTCAGCGAGGTAGTGTTGGGGTTCCCATGTTTTGGCCAGATTTGCAAGACCAAAGATGAGATAACATCATAACCACTTTGGGGACCTAGGATCTAGCCCTCCTGGACCCGGAGAGGGATCTCTCCAATAAATCAAAGAATGATATATCTTTGAAGCTCAAAATGAGATGTTAGGCTAGGTATGAAGCATAAAGGGAGGTTTTAAAATGATTTGGTTTGTTTTTGGGTTGGTCATAAGATCATAGAATGAGAAGGTAATGGAAAGAAAGGAGCAAAGAAGTAGGATGTTTCGGTAAAAGAGGATAGGTTAAGGTTGTGCCATCCATTGGGCTATAAAGTCATGAAAGGAGATTACTTGCAAACAACTACCCAAGGCTTTCATAGGGCAAGTTATCTATACTAAAGGATCTTCGAGATAGAAGGTGAAGTGGAACATTAAGGAGAGAAAGGTGAAACACAAAGGGTAGCTTGAGATCATACCAGAGGTCATCTAACTCCAGGTCTGCTTCAGCATTCTCTCAAAGGGAAAACACATGAGATTTAAACACAGAACTAGGCTTGAGATCATAGAAGGGATTTTAACCTTAAATTATTCGACACCAGTGCACGAGATCTTGGAAAGGAAAATCTGTTGAACAAGGACCCCAGTGGATAGGGCTTACACTAAATCCCCGGTGTCCCAAACCCTCTAGCTTGAACCCAAACAAGAACAACTAAGCAGCAAAACCCAAATTCACACATCAGCTAGCAGTGAATAACAACTACTACAATGGTTAAATTACATTAATTTTCTCTCAGATTCACTATTAGCAGAAAAAATCGAAGGTAGAGAGAGCATAAACATAAGGTGCCATGCGAGGGAAATCCTATGCTATATTTCTAATGCATACCAGAGGACCAATGAACAACATGGAAAATATAAATAAACAATGCAATGAGAGAAACATCACCCGTAATAATAGACCAGGATCCTGTGAAATATGCTTGATTAATTGATGCAAATCCAGTCACATACACTAAGCTCAATGGTTGATTAGAGTCTAAACTTTCTCCTCCCAACATACTACATTAAAAACTACTCTGCTACTCTCTCCCAAAACTTCTCTAACAGTAAAAAATGAATCCTTATAACAACAACTACAACAATGCAACCCAACCCTTTACAATGTGTTCTTCAGGGGTTCTTATAGGAGAGTGAGTAATTTGGGGAAGTAGATGTAAATTAAATGGATCCATTAAGACAAAATGGAGGAAGTATCCATGCCCACACTTCTTTATAGCTCTGCGTTGTACCCTGCAGTCTGGTTTGGAGTCTCTGTCAAGTTGATTTTGACCCAAGATGTTTCTTTAATGTCCTTTCTGGATGTAAGGCACACTGTTCTATCTTCTGAAGAAATTAAGGTGACTGAAGGTCTTCTGTGCTTCCATACCTCCTTTATCGCTGTCCTAACAGTCCTTGGACATTTTCTGTTAGTGAGATGGCCTTTGGGAGCTCAGGGAGGCATGGAGATTTCTTTCGAGGGTGTACTTGTGAGTAAAGTACTGTTGATGCTGAAAGCATATATGACTTGTTTCATGTGCTCTTTAATCTTAAAATTGCGCCTTAATTCCTTGAATACGATATTAGGTGCTAAGAATGCAATTAATCCGACCCGAATCCCTCTAATCTGTCTCTGCTGTTATGCTGGCCACTGCTGTGATGGTCTCTCTATGTTTCGAATCACAGTGACTGTGATTACGAAGGCAGAGAAAAATTTCCACTCTGTCAACCCTGCAACAAATGAAATGAACCAATCATAAAAACTAGGAGTGGTAGAAGAAATGCAGTGGAGGCCCGGAAGAAGGGTGACGCAATAGTGGTGAATGTTGTGGATGCACTAGAAACGGTGGGAATATGACCTTTAATGAAAAATATTAATTTTAATGCTCAGGCGAAATGATATAATGCTTCAATGTAAAACATTATAATTCAAGCCTTTGAATCAAAATACAAATGAAATGCGGGTAAAACACGTGAAATGGACTTGAAATGGTGGGACCCGGTCATGGCGAAGGGCGATTTGATATGGGCCATTAGATCTCAGGAGGAGATCGACGGTGGAGATGATCCGATGGAGTGTTATGATCAGGTGAGGATAAAATATGCATGGAATGCGAAATGTAACATGGACCGTTGATCTGGATGAGATGGACGACTGAGATTAGACATGAAGGCTATGGGGACATTGGGGGAAAAGTGGTTTTCAGGATTAAAGCTGCTGGTTTCATGCGACCCGAAGGATGGAAGGCTGATTTCACTTTTTCAACGTGATATGGGTCTTCAGCTGACACATGGCTCTGGAAAACCGCCCATATCACATGAATTTGAAATTTTAAACTTCGGATGCCCAAACTGTTCGATATGGATGATGGCCGTTGGATCAGGAGTGGGAAGATCGGAAGGCGGGAGATGGAGCGTGATGAGGGGAGATGTGCAGTGATTTAAACGGTGAAAATTCAAAGGTGGGTTTGATCGTGATCATGAGAACTAACAGGATGGACGGTCAGGATCTAATCGGAAACGAAGGAGGAAAAAGGGACCGTGAAATGGTGGGATGAAACAGGATCGTTGGATCCAAAGGGATCAACGGCAAAGATCTAATCGAGAGGAAAGATGGGTGGGGCGATGGGTGAGGAGTGATGAGATCTGGATTTTTGGATCAATTCGGGGTGGATGGCTCAGATCCAATCGGGGCACGACAATCGGGAGGGCCAATGATTTGGGGTTGGGCGATTGCGATGGTGCGATTAAACGACTGTTGTCCGATCTAGAGACAGATCGATGGCTCACATGTAATCAGAGGAGTGGATGGATAGGGGCATTGGGCATAGTGTGATTAGCACTGGGCCATCGGATCTATATAGACCAATGGCTCAGATTGCAGTAGGAGCCACTATAACAATATTTCAATCGCATCAGAAGTTTTAAGGACTAAAAGGAAACTGCTTCCAACCGATATTCTGATGCGATAAGCGCTCAAGGGTTTCTTGGAGCCCGGTTGCATGGTGAGGAAGTGGTTAAGGGCTGAGCCGAAGGGGGCTAAGCCTATTATAAAGAAAAGTTGGTTTTTGGCTTACTTTAGTGTATTTTAAAGCCCAAAAATGGGGTAACGGTAGAGGGAATAAATGGTTTTAAAGCCATATGAAGGATATTATAGGGATTAAAAGGGGATCGGGAAGGATTTGAAGGGTGAGTGGGGAATTTGGAGGACTTTTTGGAAGGAAAAGGGGGGATAGTAACAGAGGATAAATAGGAATAAAATAAGGGAAGTGGAGGTCTTTTGGGCATTCTTCATAGAAACAGAGAGGCTTATAAACTGGGAACAAAAGCGAGGGTTGATCAAAGGACTGAGGCACCGAAGGCTTCAAGTATGATGTTTTTTCAGAGGAGATGCATTCCTTGAAGACTCAAAAAACACTTTAGCCTCCTGTTTGCTTTTCAAAAAATTCATAGGGGGCTAACAGTGGCTCCACATGTGGATGGCTTCTTCTTGAAGTAGTCAAGAATTCAAAGGATAAATCTTTGGGGTAGGCCAGATGCCTGATCCTTGACACTTCCATTTTATTTTATGATTCAGCTACCACAGACCATGAAGACACATATTAGCAGCAATCATTACTCAAACAACAACCTATCCAGACTAAATCCTAACATTTTTTCTTCTGGGTGCATCTGGACTAGCAGACCCTTTACATCATAAATTTGTGCAAACAGAAAATAAACCTATTCTATTTCTACCCTTATTACTCCATGAGACTGGATTAAACTGTTGGCCTTATAGTTTCTCTACCTAAACTAATGTCTGCTAGGATTAAACTGTCTAGCAGACTTCTTCTCTACATTCTAAGATAGAAATTGAAAAATAGTCAAACCAGGTTTAGACAGTTTGGCTTGCTGTGGACCATGGCATAAAGAAAAAACTTCTCATGGACTAAAAACTCTGTAGAAATTCAATACTACTGATTGAACGCTCACAGACTGAGCTTTATTGATCTTTTCCTACCTACCCTACCCTAACTAAAATATTTACCAGTCTAGCTTACAAACATTGCTTTCCAATGCAACCAGTCCATCAAATGATCCCATGACTGATTTTTCTTGCTCAACTCCTTGAGCATGCTGGATAGGCAGGGCTGCTCCAGCTCTTTTTGTTCCTCAATAGTAGCTTCCAAAAATTTTCTTGCTGTCTGCAACATGTTGCTCAAAAATACCTTCGATCCTTCTTCAAATGTTTGTAGAAAATGAACGTAAGGATCATGGAATGATACCTGGTTATGAAGATTTGGCAAGTAGGCTTCAACTAGGATTTCATCTTCTGCCACTAGATTGAGAAAAAGACTCTCTTGGGGTAGAGTGTCTCCTTCATATTCTGAACTGAAGGAATCATCGTATATTGCAGCTGAGTCCTCTTAGAGCTTTGATATATTCTTCTCTGTTGGACCGAGCTTCATGAAAAGATCTATGTATTCTTGAGCAGCGGTATTTTCCATTGCTTCCTCTTTTTCAAGGGAAGGCACCTTGCTTTCGTCATGCTCAAGAATCTCTTCTTTTCTTTCCTCCTCATCTTATGAAAGGAAAGACTATTTATTTCTGATCTCATGACACTCATCACTGATGCTTTCATAACTTTCCCCATCAGTGTCATAGATAGGCTGACTTGGTTCATTGCTTCTCTGGAGTTGCTAGCCCTGACTTTCCTCCCATGAGACTATTGATGATGGCCCTGCAAGCTCAGCTTCTCTCTAGAAATGATCATCATCAAATAGATCATAACTAAGAAAGTCATAATCGTAAGCAATGTCACCAATCAAACCTGTCGGATTCTCAACAGGTCTTTCTTCGTCCTAATTCACAGAGGAGTCTTCTAGATCTACATTAGTTTTGTAAAAGACTTCAGAGGTGGAATACGTGTTTGATATTCGGTCCATCTCTTCTTCTGTCAACGGATAACTTTCTTCTTTAACATTTACAGGAGAATAGTAGTCCTCTGCTTCTTGTACAAACTGATCTTGAGGCAGGGTACCTTCGTGAGCCTCATCTTGAGAATTTTCCAGAGCAAGAGAAAACTCCAGACCAGGATCATCATACATGTCTTGATCATCATCCAGGTCTGGATTTTTCCCTTGCTCTGGAAAATGCATGGGTTGTTCTGAATAATCATCATTTGCGTTCAGATTATCCATATGCATTTCCAGCACTACACCAAACATGCTTTCTAGTGTATTTAATTGGTCTGCCAACACATCTAGCTTAGCATCTCTGTCCATTTCTGGATCCATGTTTCTACAAAGAAGGTCACTGCATCTTCTCAACCAGTTCAGAGTCTTCTACCAGTGGAGTCATTTGGTCTTTTAGGATTTATAGAGTGTGGAGTCACCAGGTGGATGATTTTGGACATTGGAACAGACCACTGTCCACCATTAGCATGGTTACCAATCTAAAGGCATTGGTCTGAGTTGTTCCCCAGTGGAGTCGCCATTTTTTTGGGGACTACAATGGGTCACAAACCAATGTTAGTGGTTAAGGACTCTCAGATTTTCTCCCCAGCGTAGTCGCCATTATGTTGGGGTTCCCATGTTTTGGCCAGATTGGCAAGACCAAAAGATGAGACAACATCATAACCACTTCGGGGACCTAGGATCTAGCCCTCCTAGACCCAGAGAGGGATCTCTCCAATAAAGCAAAGAATGATATATCTTTGAAGCTCAAAATGAGATGTTAGGCTAGGTATGAAGCACAAAGGGAGGTCTTAAAATGATTTGGTTGGTTTTTGGGTTGGTCATGAGATTATAGAATGAGAAGGTAATGGAAATAAAGGAGCAGAGTTGTAGGATGTTTCGATAAAAGATGATAGGTTAAGGTTGTGCCATCCATTGGGCTATGGAGTCATGAAAGGAGATTACTTGCAAACAACTACCCAAGGCTTTCATAGGGCAAGTTATCTATACTAAAGGATATTTGAGATAGATGGTGGAGTGGAACATTAAGGACAGAAAGGTGAAACACAAAGGGTAGCTTGTAATCAGACTAGAGGTCATCTAACTCCAAATCTACTTCAGAATACTCTCAAAGGGAAAACAGATGAGATTTAAACACAGAACTAGGCCTGAGATCATAGAAGGGATTTTAACCTTCAATTCTTCGACAGCAATGCATGGGATCTTGGAAAGGACAATCTGTTGAACAAGGAACCCAGTGGATAGGGATTACACTAAATCCCTGGTATCCCAGATCCTCTAGCTTTAACCCAAACAAGAACAACTAAGCAGCAAACCTCGAATTCACACATCAGCTAGTAGTGAATAACAACTACTATATTGGTTAAATTACATGAATTTGCTCTCAGATTCACTATCATCAGAAAACATCGAAGGTAGGGAGAGCAGAAACATAGGGTTCCATATGAGGGAAAATCCTATGCTATATTTTTGATGCATACCAGAGGACCAATAAACAGCATGGAAAATGTAAGTAAACAATGCAATGAGAGAAACATCACCCGTAATAATAGACCAGTATCCTATGAAATCTGCTTGATTAATTGATGCAAAACCAGTCACATACACTGAGCTCAATGGCTGATTAGAGTCTAAACTTTATCCTTCCAGCCTACTACATTAAAAACTACTCTACTACTCTCTCCCAAAACTGTTCTAACAGTAAAAAATGAATCCCTATAACAACAACTACAACAACGCAACCGAACCCTTTATAATGTGTTCTTCAGGAGTTCTTATAGGAGAGTGAGTAATTTGGGGAAGCAGATGTAAATTAAATGGATCCATTAAGATAGAATGGAGGAAGTATCCATGCCCACTCTGCTTAATAGCTCTGCGATGTACCCTGAAGTCTGGTTTGGAGTCTCTATCCGGTTGATTTTGACCCAAGATGTTTCTTTAATGTCCTTTCTAGCTGTAAGGCACTCTGTTCTGTCTTCTAAAGCATGTAAGGTGGCTGAAGGTATTCTATGCTTCCATACCTCCATTATCATTGTCCTGACAGTCTTTGGAAGTTTTCTGTCAGTGAGATGGCCTTTGGGAGCTCAGGGAGGCATGGAGATTTCTGTCGAGGTTGTACTTGTGAGTAAAGTATTGTTGATGTTGAAAGCAGATATGGCTCATTTCACATTGTATTTAATCTTCAAACTGTGCCTTAATTCCTTGAATATAGGGTTAGGTGCTAAAAATGCAATTAATCCGGCCTGAATCCCTCTAATATGTCTTTGCTGTTATGCTGGCCACTGCTGTGATGGTCCCTCTATGTTTCGAATCACAGTGACTCTGATTACGAAGGTAGAGAAAAATTTCCACTTTGTCAACCCTGCAACAAATGAAATGAATCAATCATAAAAACTAGGAGTGGCAGAAGAAATGCTATGGAGGCCCGTAATAACGGTAACGCAACAGTGGTGAATGTTGTGGATGCAGTGGAAATGGTGGAAAAAATGCAGCGAAACGGTGGTAATATGACCTTTAATGAAAAACATTAATTTTAATGCTCGAGCGAAATGATATAATGCTTCAATGTAAAACATTATAATTTGGGCCTTTGAATTGAAATACAAAGGAAATGCGGGTAAAACACGTGAAATGGACTTGAAATGGTGGGACCCGGTCATGGCGGAGGGAAATTTGATATGGGCCATTAGATCTCAGGAGGAGATCAACGGTGAAGATGATCTGATGGAGTGTTATGATAGCGTGAGGAGAAAATATGCATGGAATGCAAAATGCAACGTGGACCATTGATCTGGCTGAGATGGATGGCTAAGATTAGACATGGAGGCTATGGGGACACAGGGGGAAAAGTGGTTTTCAGGATTAAAGCCACTATTTTTGCGCAACCCAAAGGCTGGAAGGCTGATTTCACTTTTTCAATGCGATATGAGTCTTCAACTGACACATGGCTCTGGAAAACCACCCATATCGCATGAATTTGAAATTTTAAACTTCGGATGCCCAAACTATGCGATATGGATGATGGCCATTGGATCAGGAGTGGGAAGATCGGACGGCGAGAGATGGAGCACAATGAGGGGAGATGCGCAGTCATTTAAATGGTGAAAATTCAAAGGTAGGCTTGATCCTAACTATCAGAACTGACAGGATGGACGGTTAGGATCTAATCTGAAGCTGAGGAGGCAAAATGGACTGTGAAATGGCGGGATGAAACAAGACCGTTGGATCCAAAGGGATCAACGCTGGAGGTCTAATCGGGATGAAAGATGGGTGGGGTGATGAGTGAGGAGCGATGAGATCTAGACTGTTGGATCAATTCAGGGTGGACGGCTCAGATCCAATCGGGGCATGACAATCGGGAGGGCCAACGATTCGGGGTTGGGTGATTGCGATGGTGTGATTGAATGACTGCCATCCGATCTGGAGACAGATCGACAACTCACATGTAATCGAAGGAGTGGATGGATAGGGCGTCGGGCATGGTGTGATTAGTGCTGGGCCATCGGATCTATATAGAGCAACGGTTTAGATCGCAGTGGGAGCCACTATAACAATATTTCAATTACATCAGAAGTTTTAAGGAATAAAAGGAAACTGCTCCCGACTAATTTTCTGATGTGATAAGCACTCAAGGGTTTAACACCTGGTTTTGGTGCCCATTTGCATGGTGGGAAGTTGTTAAGGGCTGGGTCGAAGGGGGCTAAGCCTGTTATAAAGAAAAGTGGGTTTTTGGCTTAGTTTAGTGTATTTTAAGGCCCAAAAAAGGGGTAACGGTAGAGGGAATAAATGGTTTTAAAGCCATATGAAGGATATTATAGGGCTTAAAAGGGGATCAGGAAGGATTTGAAGGGTGAGTGGGGAATTTGGAGGACTTTGCGGAAGGAAAAGGGGGGATAAGAACAGAGGATAAATAGGAATAAAATAAGGGAAGTGGAGGCCTTTTGGGAATTCTTCACAGAAATAGAGAGGCTTATAAACTGGGAACAACAGCGAGGGTTGATCAAAGGACTGAGGCATCAAAGGCTTCAAGGATGATGTGTTTTCAGAGGAGATGCATTCCTTGAAGACTCAAAAACATTTTAACCTCCTTTTTTCTTGTCAAAAAATTCATAGGGGGCTAACAGGTAGATCAGACCGCCAATTTTCGCAATAGTCTTGCACTATTGCAAGAATCAGGATTTCTTCCGTTCCTGCAGAAATTTAGCGGGCATAATAGGGAGGTGGCCCTACAGTTGGAACATAGTTTTAAAAGTGGTCGTGTAAATATTGGGCCCCTGAGATTTAAAGTCACGGAGAAATCAATAGCAGCAGCGACGAGATTATAGAACATTGGTGTACAGTACTTTCAAAATGAAAAGCTCAAGATGAAATGCTGGTAGTGTTTCATTGTTGATAAAGAAATGAATGTAAACTAGAAGAAAGGAGTTTCGCATAGCGCCCTGTTGGGACAATGGCGAGACCTCCTTTTTATTCTTCAGAAATTCGTGACTTGTGAGGGGAGGTACTCCCTCACCTTTTTGTATCATTTCAAGATGCTACAACATTTTGAACCCGGCCGGCATGTTCGATGGAGGGTGGATTTCACTTAATTTTTACTTAAGAGTTTAGAAAAGATGGCCAAGGCACAGGCGAACCGGATCGATAAGAAATTGTATCATCATGGCCTAATCAATATCTTGGTCCAAAAATAGTTGAAGACTAAAAACATGACCTGGGAGATGTTGTTGGAACAACTAAAGGAAACAAAAAACACCACTAGTACGATTAAAGGAATGAGTAAAAGTGCGAATAAAAGTTCTTCCTGTACCAGTGCCAGAAGGAAACGAATAGGAAAATCAGCAGAAAAAATGTTCTGATCTTCAAAGAAACAGAAGACAGCGGGTACACTTATTAAAAAATCTCCACCAGTATATAAATAGACCCCTGAGGAAGACGATTTTCTATCATTCCTTACGGACACAGAAAAATTTGTGGAAGTTGAAAATGATATAATGTTGACCAATTTCCTTAAACAGAGCCAGAAAAAGGATGATGAACCTGATGCGGGTGTAGAACCACAGTATCCACAAGATATTGAGTCCCCTCTTGCACCACTGCAAGACAGACCAAAACTAGAAGAGACGACACAGGAAAAGGAAGAGTTGGCATAGGAAAAGGAAGAGTCGGCACAAGAAGAAAAAGAACCGACACAAGAAGAAGAATTACCAGAAGAGTTAGAAGACGAAGAAGAACTGGAAGAAGTAGAAGTAGAAGAAGAAGAACTAGAAGAGCTAGAGGATGAAGAAGAGATGGAAGAAGTGGAAGAGTCAGAAGAGAAAGAAGAAGAAGAAGAGCTGGAAGAGTTAGGAGAAGAAAAATAACTGGAAAAAGAAGAAGTGTTTAGTGAAACTCCAAGGGATATTGAGGTCCCTGAAGAAAATACAGCTCCTATTGTGATAGACAAGGAAGAAGATTCGGTAGATTCTGTTACTCATATACTTGAGCTCAAGCTTCAAGTACAGAATTTAGAGTAGCTCGTAGCCAAAACAGAGGAAGAAAAAGAACATAGTAAGGAAGAGTTCACGACGAAGATCCAAAATAAGAAAGGATAAGTCAGGGTATGGAAGTACAATGCTTCACATTGTTTCAGATGTCTAAAAAAGGTGACGAAGAAATTAAAGAGCAGCAAAAAGATGAATTCTGAAACACTACAGACTGATGATAGTATGCCGGAGCAAGAGTGAGATGGAACGCTAAAAAATTTGAAGTTTTTGCAGAGGTAAAGAGTTGTGTGAGGACACACAAAAGCTTAGGGATGGGAGGATGTTAGCCCCCTAATTTTTTCTCTCTTTACTACTTTTCCCTTCCTAAATCATAACCATTTACCCCTGTTTCACCTCCTTTATGCACCCTCATCCTACACTAGTCTGAGCATGGTGACATATTTTTCACAAACCTTTATTCTTCATATTTTAATTCGATTTAGCATTTATTAAATATTTATTATATGATTTCTTACTTTTAAATTATTCTTTGTAACTTATCGATATCTCCAATGTTGTTTGGTGGTTAGAATTCTTATCGTGATTATTGATCCTAGTGTAGGATCAGATCCTATACCGTGACCAGCACAACAGATCTTCATGGCAGATCTGAACCCTCTCGATCACCACCTTGACTCAAGCAGTTTCCTCCATGACAACACATAATCTGAAGGCAGCCAAAGATTAGATCCATGAACCATGGAAGCTGAAGGCTAGTTTTGCAAAACTATTTTATTTTGAAGACTAACCAATCTAAATTCTGCATTTTTTTATAAAGTAGTTGAACGATCTGTTTCAGACTTCGGCCAACAGATCTATATAATGTAATTTTTAAATAGGACTTGGTACCAAAAGTTTGAAGAGAATAGATAAGAACTAAGAGGTGATAACAGGTTATTTTTTTATCGCCCAAATCTGGGTTGAACGTGTATTCACGCATGTATTTTTCTCATTGGTCTAATAAAAAGGAATCTCACCTCAGTTTCATGAATCAATTTTTTATGGTTTGGTTGATTAATTAAATTAAGTGGTGAGTAGCATTTTCTCTTAAGAGGTAAATGCGCTGGTTGGCTAGGGCCTAGCCAACCCAGCACGTTTTCCCCATTCTCTTATTTCTATAATTCATGTTTTATTTTCAAAGTGTGATTTATCTTTTAGTGCATAAATTCTTGTCTATGTGAAATGGATCTGTTGCGTGGAGCAAATAGAATTTATTTTCCTGCAATTTATTTTCTTGCAAGTTATTTTCCTGTAATTTATCTTCCTGCAATTTACTTTCCTGCATTGATTTCGGATTGAATTTATTCGCCTGGTCCAAGTAGGAGAAATCATCCTGCACCAGTGCACGTTGGTGTGACATTTCTTTTCTGCAGTTTTGGTTGATTAGCTTTCCCACCTAGTCCAAGCAGGAAACATACACCTGCACCAACGCACGTTGGTGTGTTATAGCAAGTCTTTATTTACTTTCCACAACTTTCTTTCATTGAATGATTATGACAGGATAGATGTTTATGTTTATTTATTTTTTCATTTCATTAAATTCAAAAACATTTACCTTTCATATATGAAATCTGGTTTTACAGCAAAGTAACACTTGTGACAATTAAGCAATCATTTCAGGAATCAAAAGCTAAGTGCAGGAAACTCTGATTTGGTGTAAGAACTAGTTTCTTGTCACAGGATTTGAGTGCTCTGAACCTTGAACAGTTCGAGCCCCTACATGAAGTAGAAAAACCTTCAGTAAAGGCATAGTTTATACCTTCTACATAAAACTCTGATCCTGCACTAGTGCAAGCACTAGTGCAGTACATATTAATGCAAGAAGGAAATCTCTAAGGAAGCATATTTAAGGGTCCATTTAACGAGATTGCTAAAGTGCCTCTGCTAAAGAGAAACACACTCTTAATAGTTAAGCATAATCATCTAGATTGATTGCCTTTTTATCTTTGATCTTCTTTTCGTAAATGCATTCTTTCTTGTTTCCGTCTTAGATTACTTTGATGACTCAAGTTATCTTTTTCTTTTCTTGATTTAATTCTGCAATATTTCCTTCAAAGAAAGTAGGGCTTTATATCAGAGAGATTCATACCATCTCTGGCATTGCCTGTGCTTCATCTTTAAGTTTACGAATCCCCCAGGTTGACAATTAAGTGTTGAGGAGTTTTCTTAAGTGTAATTCTTGCACCCAACACCTGAAACTTAAGGAGAGTGTCTATCCTACTCTAAACCAAGATACACAACTTACCTTGGGATTCCTGTGAAAGCTAAAGGGCAGGCAGGTAAATTTTCAGAGGTAGGATGGCTTCTTTTCCACACACCAAGAAGTCCAGAGAATTATTCAGAGAAGACTTAGGCATGACATGGTCATCCCATAGGGAATTCACCAAAGTAGTGTTCCAACTCCTCTGTTTAGATAAGATGGTATTTTTAATTATGTTGTAGAAATTATGATGTATATTTGCAACTTCTCATGAAATTTTAATCAAAATCACAAGAAAAAATCCTACTGTACTAATCTATAGACATTTATTCACAATTTAGAACACAAATTTTAAACATGCAATAAGAAATCACACACATGCAACAAGTATTTTTCTTGGGGAAAGAAAACTGCTAAAAGCCCCAATTCCTGCCAGCATTAATATGATGAATAAAGATGCATTACAATTTATTTTCTCAACTGAGCACAAAATGCAACTGCATAACCTATATCTATGTTCACTGAAAGGATTTGACCTAGAATTAGTCAATTTCTACCTCTTTTTGAGCTCTTGTTTCCTTGCATTGTTCCTTGAACAATTAGGCCCCTATTATTTAGGACTTTCTCAAAAATGGATTGAACAATTCCTTAGGTTGATCACTTGACCACATGCAACACCTGTACACTCAAGACTAGTCAAAAACTAATGTTACACTACCTTGGAATCTCAATCAAGATCCGATAACTCGAATTCTCTGCATGCACTAGCTATTTTGGGTTGATTGATAAAATAATTGGATGATCGCTGAATTTGACTGAAGTCCCACTGCACAACTACCCTTCCATTAGTTTAATCAACAATTATAACTAGTTTAGCTGAAAACAACTTATATAATTGACTTTGATTGCCAAAATTAGCAATCACACATATTCAACTAAACTCTAACTCCTCCAACTAAAATTTACTAAGTAAATTGAGTGACACAAGCCATGTTACACAAGTTAACTGCATCCAAGTTGTCTACTGATGTGGAAATTCAAATTTTCACAATTTAATCAAGGAAAAATCAATTTGAGAATTTCTTGTTTCATTTTTCAACACTCCCTCTCTAAAGAAAGGGATTATCAACCACCCCTATCCTGCACCTATGGAAATCGAGCTTCCCTCTTGATAATGCCTTTTGTTAAAATGATAACATCTCGTTCCTCTATCAAAATGTACTGCAACAACATTATCTGCCTCTGCACATAGTCCTGCAAATGGTGATACTATATATCTATATGCTTGGATCAATCGTGAAAAATATGATTCTCAGAGATCTAGATACAACTCTTCTTATCACACTAGATCATATTTGGATCCATTATCTAACCTAACAATCCAACAAGTATCTTTCTCATCCAGATCACCTCACATGTTGCTTAACTTGCAACCATGTATTCTTCTTCTGCTGAGATGAGTGCTCGATATATTTTCTTCCCACTGTATCAGGAAACCACTACGGACCCAACACTGAAAATTCCACCTAATGTACTCTTTTGATCTGATGGACTCCCCACCCAGTCTGAATCTGTAAAGCCACACAAATTCACTTCCTTTTTCTGTCTATACCATAGTATAAACTAGGTGGTGCCTCTGGAGTAATGTAAAACATGCTTAACTGCCTTCCAAAGTATTTGGTTGGCCTAACCATAGCTTGGATAAAATAGTTGACTACATATAACATATATGGTCGTGTGTTCACAAGGAACATCAGTGAACCCACTAGCTACTGATAAATCGTAATATCCACTTTCTCACCAGAGGCGGCATCCTCCTTCCTCTAGTTTGTCGCTATAGGTGTCTCCATGGTTTTGCAACTCTCCATGTTGAATCTATGTAGTATCTCATTTTTATACTTTCCTTGAGACACAAATAGTTCCCCATCTCCTTGCCATACTTCCAAGTCGAGGAAGTAGTTCATGAGACCCATGTCCTTCATTTCAAATATTCTGTTACAAGGTCCTCCTTGAAGGATCTTATCACCTTTACATCACCAATTTAAATTAAGTCATCAACATACAAGACAAAAATCAACAATTTATCTTCTTCCAAAAAAATATAGAGGTTTGCATAACTATCGATCTTGGTTTTCCAAGACGAGGTGCTTGTTTTAGATCGTACAATACTTTCTTTATTCTTCACACATGAGATTCATGATCAAAAGTCTCAAATCATTATTGTTCCTCAATGTACACCTCCTCATCAATAACTCCATTGAGGGATGCTATTTTTACATCCATCTGGTGGATGTTTCACCCCATCTGCAAAACCAGAGCAAGAATTGATATAATTCATGAGTACCTTGCTACAAGAGAAAATGTCTCATCATATTCAATCCCTTCAACTTGAGAGTACCCCTTGGCCACAAATTTTTCCTTGTACTTCTCTAAGGTTATGTCTACTACCTAATTTACCTTAAATATCCACCGTGAACCCACAACTAATTTATCTGCTAGTCTTGTGACCACTTTCGAAACATTATTCTTTATAATGGATTCGTATTCCTCCACCATTATATCAACCCATACAAGTTTCTCTACTACTTCCTCAAAATATTATGCCTCAATATATACAATCTGATTTAATAGAGTCAGGTAACCAGTGCACTAATCTAGTGACCTTCTCTTCCTGTGCAAATTTGAAGGAGCGCCCACATTCTCACTCACATCCTACACAAGTCTCTCAACTTCCTTGGTTCTTTTCTTACCTTCTCTAGATGATTCTACTTGGGTGGTGGTCTTCACACTATGCTCCTTAATTTTTGGCTACCCCACAACTTCTTAAGGCTCCTCATTTGGAGCTAAAAGCTCCTCTTCTGGTGGCGACTGAAGCTCCCTCTAAATAGAGCACCACATCATTTTCTCCTCATCAAATTTTATATCCATTTGCACAACTGTAATTCTGAGCGATGGTAATTACACATGGTAGTTGTGGGTAGTTTTTGTGTAACCCATCAATACCCCCAAATCTACTGTCATATCTAGATTCTTCCTTGATTCTTTGGAGACATGGCAGTATAAAAAGGGTCTAAAAATCCTGAAGTGAGACACATCCAACTTTCTCCCCAAGGAATCGTCCTCTAGTGTAATCATGCCCAAAATATGATGAGGAATCTAGTTCTGCAAAGATACTATTGTGTTGCATGCCTCATCCAAAAAATGTAGAGGTAGGCCTTGGTCATGCAATATCATCGTCGCTACTCCCAAAATGCTATGGTTCTTTCTCTCAGCCACCCTATTCTGCTGTGGGTTGTGGGATGTTGTCAACTCTTGCTGAATGCCTTCTTTTGCACAAATTTTTTTTTAAATTCATTCGAAACGTAATCACCTCAATTTTTTGCTCCTGAGATCCTTCATCTTCTTCCCGATATATTTATTCACCAGTGCCTTGAATTTCACAAACTTGGAGAATGTCTCATATTTATTTTTCATGAACAATATCCAACACTTACTTGAGAAGTCATCAATAAAAATGAAAAAATATTTGTGCCTGATAGTGGAGGCTATTGAGAAATTTCCACAGACATCATAGTCAATCCTTTGTAGGACTGCATGCAATTTTCTATCCTAATCATGGAATGTGGATTTTGTGTAATTTCTTAAAGTAAATCCTTTTCATACACCATGTTTCTCAAGTGATCCTTTGGGTAGTCCTATATTTATTTGTTGCATAATATTCAGGGTGCCATGATGTAAATGGCCAAGTCCTCTATGCCAAATTTCGTTGACATCACACCTTTGTACCTTCTCTATCTTAGTTCTTAATGCAACACATTCTTCCACATCTAGCTTATACAAGTTCTTCAGAAAAAACCTGATCTAATTCACCTATCCCATGGTTATGAGTCTAAGGAATGAATTTCCTTTTATGAAGGTCACATCATAACCATGGTCTTCCAAAACTACAATATAGATGAGATTTTATTTAGTCCTGGAATGAAAATGACATCCTTGAGCCTAAGGGGGGCAACTAATTACCTCTGAAAGGATACTTTACCAACATTAGTTGTACTATGCCTTATATCACCCCCCATATTGATTTAAATATGAAAGTATTTCTCCTTTAGGTCATTGAAAAGGTATCTACATCCTGTCATGTGGAATGATGAACCTGAGTCGAAGTACTAAACGCTCCCCAATACTATGTTGGCCATGCATACGATAAGGGTAAATCCAAGCTTGAATTTTGAATCCAAGGCTTCACCTTCTCCTCCTCCTAATGTATTCTTTCTTGCCTTTTTTTTTTGGACACCTCGTGGGATAATACCCAAATTTGTAATATCCCAAAATAGGGATTTTCTACAACAAATAGAATACCTTAAGGTATTATAGAGTTTGAGATGCAACCATATAACTCATAACAGGTATTAAAACATATTTTCTTCAATAATATGCACAGCAACAAACATTAGGATTCATTTCTTCAACCCAAAGTGGGGAAAAGCAGTTATTTTAGCCCTAAAAATGTTAACTTCAGATATTTGCGTAAAAATAAGGGCAAAGGACAGTGGGATACCTTATATTAGGTCATAATAGACTTACATATCAAATTTTGGCTCAAAAAAATGACTCTAGCTATGCTAAACAGATCTACCACTCCCAATATGGCTTAAAAATGGCGAATCCCCATGACTTGACTCAACAGAAAGTAACTAAAGCTTATGCAACGTGATTTTATAAAGGGTTTGAACAAAAAATAACTTGAATATCAGATTTGGAGTTTATTACATGAAATCATGAAGAAGAATGGAGATTAATCTCCTTTATACGTCACAGAGAATAACCCAGCAAGGGTTTCATGAGATCCACTGCATAAAAGTGCAGATCTACAGATCTAGATCTGAAAAACATAGTATAATGCAGTAGTAGCTTAAAACTTAGATCTAGAGCAATATATTACATAAAAAATTAGATCTACAATAGATCCATATATAGAAATGTCTTTATTATAAATCCCCCTTGGGGTTCTCAGCATTACATGAAAGAATAGGAGTAGATCTGAGTTTTACTGCAACAGATCTACAGTATGATTCATAAAATATGAAGTGAACATAATATTAAATATATCATATCTGAAATATATATGTATTAGATGGCTAATCCATGGATCACCACGGTGAAGGAAGAATCCATACACCAGAGATCTCTCCTCCAAATGATTGTCGGAATACCCTGCAACTTTGCAACTGAAAATAACGCAGTCCAAGAGGAAAAACTGCATTGTAGGCCTAAATCATAGGTTGGCCTAGTTCCAAGATCAATATCTGAAGCTCCACAGCTAGTACACTCTTCTAGGAGGTTAAAATACACACTCACTGAGAAGAGACACTAGTACAATCTAGATTTGAGTAGATCTAGTCTCCACTTGCTGCAGCTTACTGAAACAAGTAAAACCCAACAGGATTTATGTTTTCTAAGGGAGATGGAGCTTGGAAAATTTCCTGATAGTGGAATAGTAGTGCAATTCCCTCCAAGAGCTACTCAATGGAAGGAGAGAGAATCCCTAAACAAGAAATCCTCACAATTCTCTGCTAAACAGCCAAGAGAATGAGATATGTCTAAGCAAACAATATACTCTGAAAATATAATATCACGAGCAACCTTCTCTTGAGCCTTCCCCTTCCTTTTATAAGATGAGATCTTTGGAAAACCCTAAACCACCTTGATGAATTATCTCCTTTCACATGAGGGCCTCCTTCTAGAACTGCACTGTCCCTCCATGAGGTACATTGTATCTAGACATTGCTGTGATTTGGTCCTATTGACCTGGTCAATCTCCTCAACCCTTGTTCACATGTAAGTGTATTTTATTGAAATAGCCCTAATTTTCCTCTGTTCACATTGGGCATTGATTTATTTGGATTTCTTTAGGAGTTTTTACGTTCTCCTTTACATTTTATTCATCAATTAGGAAAATTAACACAAAATGAGATATTCCTATTAGCTTGGGCTAATTAGGAATATTACCAAATTCATGAAAATGGAAGCATTTAATTTTTTATAAAACTTTGTTCTTGCCCCTTGGTTGGATTGCAGTTTGGATTGATATTTCTTCCCTTTTCCCTTCTTTTCCTTTCCATTCAATGAAAATTTATCTTCATCCTCACCCTTGGATGAAGTCCTATCAATGGTATTCTGCCTTATTTTCTCCTATACCAAATCGAACAATAAGTACTCCTAATTTGATGTTTTCTCCACCCTGTTCACTGAACCTTGATAGATATGGTAGCTCTTAGGAAGGCCCATAAGGGATAATATTACCAAGTATTCTTCAAGAAAATTTACACCATCCCCACCAAGTTCATCACTACATTGTGTGAAATTTCTCATATACTATGGAGTTGTTTCATTCTTCCGCATCTTGATAATTTGAATTTTGTCCTTGAGCTCCAACTTCTTGTGGATACTATTATTCTCGAACAATTCTGTCAGTGTTTTAAACATTGTGAATGAAGTTTATTTTCCATGGATATTTGAGACACTTTTGTCTCCTACTCCCTCCAAGATTATTCTCCTGCCTTGGCTACATATTTCATCCACTAATTAAGGTTATGGGCATCAGATTCCAATCGTTTTGAAACATTTTTCTTGATGTATTATTAAAATCCATTGTCATCTAATACTTTCTCCCTGAAATCCTTCCATGCATCAAAATTAGAGGTGCCTTCGAAGGCATACTGTAGCCTTAGTCCATTGAAGTACACCTTCTCATATTTGAAGAAATCCTGCTACACTGAGCTCCAAAGTCGAACCTCCTGAGAAACAAATTTGAATTATTTCTCTAATGTGGATCCTGATTTGATACCATTTAGAAATTATGATTTATATTTGAAAATTCTCATGAAATTTTAATCAAAATCACAAGACACAAACATACTCTACTACTCTATGGAACTTATTTCACAATTTAAAACAAAAATTTTATACATGTAGTAAGAAATCAGACACATGCAATAAGTGTTTTTCCTGGGGAAAGAAAACTGCTAAAAACCCCAATGCATGCTTACATTAATATGATGCATAGAGATGTATTACAATTTATTTTCTTAACTGAGAACAAATTTCAAGTGCATAAACTATGTCTCTAGTCACTTAAATTCTTTGACCTAGACTTATTCAATTTATGCCTCTTCTTGAGCTCATATTCCATGTGTAGTTCCTTGAGAAATTAGGCTCCTATTATTTAGGAATATTATCCAAAATGGATTGCAAAATTCCTTAGGCTAATCATTTGATTGCATGTAACACCTGTACACTCAAGACTAGTCTACAAATGATGTTACACATCTTGGGATATCCACCAAGCCTAGGGAACTCGAATTATCTACATGCACTAGGTATTTTGGGCTAATTTATCACCTAACTAGATTATCACTGAGTTTTACTAAAGTCCCATGGAAAAATTGACCTTCCACTAGTTCCTTCAACAATTAGAACTAGTTTAATTGAAAACAACCTTAGATAACTGACCTTGATTGATACAAATTAAAAATCACATGCTGAATTGAACTCTAACTCCTCCAACTCAAATTTATTGAGTAAAATGAGTGGCAAAATCCATGTCACACAAGTTAATTTCATTCAAGTTCTCTATTGATGTGGAAATTAAAATTTTCTCAATTTAATCAAGAAAAATAAAATTGAGAATTTCTTGCTGCATTTTTCAACAAATGCAGATGAGGTTCTTATTGGTCCACTTAGCAAGATTGTTTCCCTGTTGGTAGTAATTAGATGAATTTTTCAATATGATTCCATTTTCCAATGCAAAATCATATAAATTTACTGATGAGAAATATGTTGCATTGTCAAAAACAAGTGAAGTCAAGATGTTGAACTTGGTAATGATATTCTACTTGAGGTAGCTGATGACTTCCTGATCATTCAATTGCTTGAGGGGAACTTCTTCTGTCCACCACGTGAAGTAATACGTAGCAGTGAGAATATAATGATGCTACTTCAATAAGTGCGAAAAATATTACCGATAACATATAAGCCGCATTGTTCGAATGGTTCTTATACAACGATGGGTTGGAATGGGGTGGCTGACGTGTTTTCTCAGGTGACACCTTTATGAAAAACCAGACACTTGCATGCATAAGAATGAACATCTTGAAAAGTGTGGGCCAATATAAATTAGCCCCCATAACTTTGTGCGTATCAGTGTCACCCATGAAATTTCCTCTATATGGTTTGTCATGGAGATCATGCAGTACCTTTTTCGAATATGGTGTTTCCAAGCATCTGAGAAAAACTCCACTGTGGTGATTTTTGAAAATAATTCCATGTACCAAGTGATGATATAAGGATTTCAATATGATTTCCCTCTTATTTATTGTTGATAAATCAAAGGGTAAAGTATTGTGCTCACTATACTATCTCACAAATGTGTATCAAGAGGTTGGTGTGTCAGTGGGGGTAGCTTATACGATATTTTACATTTCAATCTCTTGCTCCTATCTAGAAGAGTCATCTTATGGTGCATTTTTTTCTTCTACTGCGAGGTATAATAGACCATGGCCTTTGATGGTGTGAACTAGTTTTAAATCAAGATCATATGCATGTAAAATTTTCATCCAATTCACTCTTCTTTCACCCAAATATTATTTAACAAGCAATGATCTGACAGTTGGGTGTGGGATAAAGATAATACAATGATTTTTTAGAAGATAAGGCTGAAAGTGTTTTACCAGCTTGTATATTGCATATGTTTTTTTATCGATGAAGAGATAATTAAGTTTAGTTCCTTTCAAACTAAAACTCATGAATGATATAGGTCATTCATTATTCTAATCATATTTCTACATAACAATGACAACAAGGGAAGTATCAGAATTGAAAGTGTAATTATGGAAATATTTGTTGAAGTCTGGACTGTGTAATGTTGGTGTTTCTATGATCAATTTCTTTATAAACAAGAATGAAACATTTTCCCTTTTATCCTACTTGTATATCACATCCTTATTTATCATCTCTTGCAATGGTTTCACTATCAATGCATAGTCAAAGATGAATTTGCGGAGAAAATAAATTTTCCATAAGAAGGGGCGTTATAGGTAAATTTGGGAATCATTCCCAATGAACAGGTTAACTGGGCATCATATCCAGGACCAATGAATAAGGATCTATCATTCATTATCATTTCAAGTTGCTACATTCCCTAAGGCAAGAAAAAGACAAATCAATCATGACTTTCATCAAGCAAAGGTTTCCAAGGTTTGAAGTTTATTATATAGCACGTGGGAGATCACCAACGTTGCCTCTAAGGGGACTAAGTACATTTCATATGCATGTATTCCCATGCAAGGCTTCTCTAAAAAGCACTTCCCGACATCTATGGGTGCATTGGTCACATTGGGAGAGAAATTCTCATTGTTTTGGAATCTCCACTTGGCCAGTGCCTTCTAGAAGAGTTCACATGTGTCAAGCTTTGAATCCATGTGTCCATTTGACATCTACATGAGTGGAAACATGTCTTACCTATTATTGTAAGGTCATTGATTGCAAAACAACCTTCAGTTCATCTATAAATTGAGCACAGATCTAAGTGTTTGATAAGGAAGAATTTGAGTAGAGAAATGCTAGAGAATTTTCAATTGAGAGCTAGTTTTGTGTAACAGCTACTGGAGAGATTTATACTGTGATGGGGTTGAGGATCATTGCTGAAAGGGTCACTTCAAATCAGTCAATTGGTTGTAATCTCTCCTTCTATAATCAATAAATAATACAACTTACTTTTCCCTATATGCATATGTATTGGCTTTTATTTTCCATATTGCAAGATCTTAGTTGATGTATATTGTTTATGCTTTACTGATTTAGCTAAATAACTTGAATATACATCTGTATTATTGCTATCTTTTGTTGTTTTAGTGATCTTTCTTGGAGGAAGCATTTTTCCTACAAACTGCTTGAATTTGAAGCTACAACGGAAGTGACAGAAGGAGCCATTTAGAAGTTCTTGGATTACAAGTAAGCCTCTAATCCTTTCTGTGTGTCTGCTCTGAGTTAGGAAAGGTAGTCGTATAGTCTTTAATATGTTGTTCTAGACTGTCATATGTCTAGGGAAGCGTGTTTTATCAGTAATTCAAAATTCTAGCCCAACAAATTGGTGACCCCGCTAGGGAGAATTTCTTTTAGATCTAGGTGACTTAGCCTCTGATTAGCTTTGTTTATCCACCCAGTAGTTGTTACACACAAATATTAAACTTTTTAAAATCCAAATTTGCAAAGACAATGAGTTAAACAATATTATTTTTCCTTATACACTACACCCAACGCACCCTTAGACAGGACATAGTGCTTTGCATAACATTGTCTCCCTTTCAGGCCTGCGTTGCAGAGCACTGTCTCCCCTTAGAGACTGTGTTGACTGTTTTGACTCTTGAAACCACCCAGATTCCTTTGAATTTTCCTTTGTAATTTGCTTCAGTTTGTTTTCTGTTGTGTTTTGAAAATTTTGATCCTCATATTGACCAGTGACTGTATATACTTCTTCCTCCTTTGATTGAAAATTTGTTCAATTTTTGTTTAAAAAAGTTTTTCTTTATCATTGACAATTTGATTCAAAGTATTTTCATGGTTGCGTTAAGAATCATTTTCTTTCGAAATAGGAAATTGTTGTAAAATCTTCATTTCCTTGATAGGAGAAATTGTTGTTGAAATCCTCATTTTTCTCAAAAGGGAAATTGTTTTTTGTATTATTCATTTCTCGAAAGTAAAAGGCATTTGAATTGTTGATTTAGTGCACCTAGTTTCTTTTCTACGTTCATAACATTAAGGAAACTAAAAAGAAAAACTTGCATTTGCATGTATGATTTTTGTGTGTTTTGTAAAAAGAAACATTAGGAAATCTGGATTTAGTTTGTGATCATTGATTTTTTTTTCTCATTGAATTGTTTGCTCACAAATTATTTGCTCTCTTCTCTTAGTAGCTAGGTTTTTCATTGAAGGAACTGAAAGTGAAAGATTGCTTATCATTTTTAGTTGCATTTTAGGAATTTTCCAATACATCATCATGGTGAACCTTTGAAAGGCATATTGTAAGAAATATCAACATAAAATTAATCTCAATTTACCTAACAAAAAATTGGAACCATAACAATAACATTTAGAAGGTCTAGGCTAGAGACGTGTTTCAACGTCATAAAACATAGTAACTTTCGTTAAATTGTATGCGATAAATTCTGAGTGTGATACCTCACTCCACGCACGTAAGTATATCGTAGCTTGTCCACATACTTTCGGGTATATTGGGCAGTGTTACAGTATGATAAGTATAAAGGAGTGCTCTCGTTGTGTGGTTTTGCATCAGACATCGCTAATATGGACTTGGGCCTCCACATACCTTCGGGTATATTTTGGAGGACAACTTTTAGGTGCTATCCATCCATATTGAACTGAGTTTACCGCCTTGTAAATTGTGATACATTGAACACATCATTCAGGGAGATTTCCAGCCCATACTTCTTGGTTCACCAAGAGGTATTCTGCAGTTCACAGTTTCTTGGTAAACCCTTTTGCCTATAATTACCCTTTTATTTTGTTTTTTTTTTTTTGGTTAAAATTAATCAGTAATCATGGAAGAAAAAAATCCTTTCCCTCGTCGTTCACGTAGATTAGCTTTAAAACCACCTTTACCGCAAGGAGTTACCTCTGGTAGGTGAAGGCGATCACGATCTACCGAATCAAGTACAATTCGTACTTCTGGTGAAACATCATTTTCCCATAAACCAGAGTTAGCTCAAGTTGTTTCTACACATCCCGATTCATCTACTGTTGTCGAAACAGCGTCTTCACAACTACCCGTGGTCACGATCCATCTAATCATTGAGACCATACTTCTTGGACCTGACGTTGTTCAACCACAAATTGATCTAGATCCTATCTCTTCTTTGACAATACATCTGAATCTCGAAGTCAAATGACCGGAAGTTGTTCCTACCTTGGTCATCCCACAAAGTTTTGTAGCTATTCAATCTCCCATATCACACATTTTACCACCTGAAATATACTTTGGGCATGACAGTGAAATACTTCCACTTGGTTTAATTGTGATTGAATAAATCTGAAAAGACAATACATCTTTAACTCCAACCCATTTTGGGGAGGACCTTTACCTGTACGAGTATTTTTCTCGATTAACACCCTCTACTTTTGTTGATATTTCTCCTTTTCAGATTCTCATCAATTCAAAAGGGTATACATTTGGTCAAACAACCATGTCTGAACCAACATCTTTGGTTGGGCCTGTTGTTCCATTTACATCGGCTCCCACCCTCACTACCCTGTCGATGTTTACCACTTCACCAGAGTCATATTTTCATGGTGGCCCTATGGTCCCATCAGGTTACAAATCATTATTTGGAATTTTCTCTAGCGTATCTTCAAATCCATGGACTTTACCAATGTCATCATCTGATATTTTAGCTGGTAATCCTATCGTAATTACTAAACAACTTGATTCATTATACACATCATCAGGGCAATATCAAGCTGGTCCTTCTGGGTCTATTCCTTCAAGTACCATATCAATTGGACTCCCAGCATTTGGAAAGCAATATTTTCCATCTTATTATCCTCCTCATGTTGGGGGGGAAACTTTGGTCACCCAATATGATAGTACTCCATCACTTTTTGGTCAATCTAATGTTGAAACAAATGTTTGTCAATGGCAACCCACTCTGCCTATCCAACCACAAACGGTTGTACAATCATATCAACCGGTTCAACCTATTACACCCACTTCATTACCACCTGTTAATACATCTATACCCCTGTTACAGAATCAAAATATTGTACATCAACCGTATCAAGCGGGTCCTTCAACTCAATATCATCAAATGTTGGGTCCACAGACTCCAAATCCTTTGGTTAATTTACAACAACCTGTACTAGGAATTATTTATTCACATGTTGGTCTACCATTTTATGGGATGTCACAACCGCAACCAAGCTATACATATAAACCAAATCCAAGTCATGTTAATTTGCATTATAACATTGCTGGACAGACCCCTTGGAAGCCACAGGCGCAAATTCCTCAAACCTCTTTTCAACAAGTATCATATCAAGGTTTTGGTGTAATATTCCCAATTAACCAAGCTAATGGGAATATAAAATTTTGTCTCAATATTTTGTCTCATGAATGAAACTGTAAAGGAGGATCAATAAAACTCATAATCAACGAAATAAATCAATGCCACATGTGAGCATGGACAAATCTAGGCTATTTACATAAGCACACTTAGGTGTGAAAGAGACTCGAGCATTCGACCAAGTCAACTAGGACCAAATTAACAACGTTGTCTAGATATAGTGAATCTCCTGGACGTACAACACAGTTTTAGTTGGAGGCTTCTCATTGTTGAGCCTTGAAATAGGTATGTATTTACTCTTGATTACTGTCCTTTTTATTCTTTCTTATCCATCTTGTGCCATGATATAATAATATAATGAAAGGATTTTGATATATAATGAATGAAAAATGATCCTGATACGATTTAACTGTCCAAACTAATTCTCATTGCTTTTCATGTTGAAAATAATAGGAGGAACATCAGGACTTAATCATGGGAAAGAAGACACGTTAACATCAGTCGAATCCAAGATAAATTAGTAAGGATTAGCGCAATAATGAACGAACTACCCAAGGATAGAATTTTGTCTTGGATCCCTCAGGATCTCCTGATCCTGAGGGATCACACTTATCTTTCCTTTTAGCTATAAAGGGACAGGGAGAGATAGTTCTCAAGGATTATCTGTCGTGTATCTTTCATTTATGCATAATTTGTAATTGTAATTCACAAAACTTAGTTCTGAACAAAAATATAGAATTGTGACGTTAATTGACTGTGATGATTAATATATAATTTGCATTGTTTTTCATTCAAGTATTCTGGAGTAATTAAGCAGTATTCGTTGGTGGCTAAGGGCTCGATCCCTGGTGAATCTCACTGTTGTTTCTTTTGTTATACTTTTTCATTTATTGCAAGTGTATTCTTCTTTTCCCCTTTGCAGTTGATAATTCAGATTTCTGGTATTTATTTCCATTGAATACGCATTTCCAATTTATTTCCTTAAGGAATTAGTTGCTAGTTAAAAGAATTGGTTTTGATTATTTAAATTGTAGACAGTTTTTTCCAATACTTTCCTTCTGCTTAATAGTTTAGATCTAGCCGAAAGAGCTCAGTTAATGCTTCAATGCTCTCACTTGATTATCATTTTAGTTAGTTGAATTAAGAATGAATCATAGTCTTGGGTTATAATGCGTAGATGAATCACTTCCTTTAAAGTTTCAAGATTTATGATTGTATCTATATTAAATGATTGGATTTAGCATTTCTCTTTGTATGAATAACTTTCACATATTGTGTACACGCTTGAGATAAAATGCCTTAACCTGGTTGATAATTAATGTGAGGCAATTAGGATTTTTTAAAGACACCTGTTAGCACCCAACATTTTTGTGCCATTGTCGGGGAGTGTGTTGCCACTCTGTAAAAAGAGTAATGTATGATTGATGTTTTTTTCTATTGAGGGAGAATTGGGTATTAAAAATGGAAGGTAAGAACCTGCGTAGAGAAAGAGTAAAATGCTCGCTCATCTACCCGCTTTCTAGCAGAATTTCTTAAGATTTTAAGGTAGGTGTTGTAGAGAATTTTTTCACCCCTATAGACAGCCTTGAGTTGCTATAGACCAGTGCCTAGGACATCTTAATATAGCAAGGAGCTCATAACATAGCTTGGGTTATCAATCCAAAAGATCTCTTACTATCTCTTATTAAACAAGGAAATTAATTTAAATGGGACCAATCTCTCTCAGAAGCTAATACAAAGATAAGAATAATGTAGGAACATCATGCAACACTCCAATACAAAAGCATCAGACAGTTAAGAGACAGCTTACTGCAAAGAGGGCCAGTTCAAATAATATGCCACAGAAATCAAATATCAGAAAGGGGATGCAGTGCAGAAACATGAAGAAGATACTAGTTAGCATGAGGCTGATACCCAGATACACAACAAAACCATATATGGGCTTAACCAACTAAGAATCCATACATGAAAATGGTTTTTTAAAAGCACCCTCCTCAAGCAACTAATATAGCAGAAAATATGGATGAAATGAACATGGAATAGTATATCATGACTAGGGCTATTTAAAGTGCTTGACTAACCCAAGTATGGGCACCAACTAGGATGAATCATTACTTTAGATCAGTGAGCCACTCGCATTCTAGAGCATGATACAAAAAGATAAATAGCAAGGAATAAGATTTTATATTAACACATAAGAGAAAATTACATACTGTGAGATACCAAAGACCAGAATCCTCATTACAGTTATAACTCCTCCTCACTGAGACCCTACGGGCTCTGAGCCTTCATACAAAAGTGTTACAAAATGTATACAAAAGCCTTTTCACTGCACAGTTTGCTGATAGAAATCTGGAACCCTTCCAATGTCTTATTTCTGGTTTTTTATAGAAAGGATAGATAATTCTAGAGAAGGAGGTAGATGGAGCACATTTAATGACTTGATTTGAACAAAATGGCGGAAAACATTTGCGCCCACACTATGAATGACTAAATATAAATGATTGTATTTTACAATTAACCTCCAGAAATAAACACTGAGGATGAAAATCTCCTCATGAACAAGACACAAAGAATAAAATATACAAACATTTTGTACTTGACTGAAAGAGGAAAATTCGCTGCAGTAAAACCCTGAGGTTTCTTGTATTTGAGTATAGTACTCTCGGCCCTCTAACTTTGAATTAAAATCCCAGATTTTTAATGCAGGGTGCTGCATTTCTCGGTCCTCTACTGATTTTCGTAGGCTGCCACATTAATTCTTCATCTACCCAAATCTGCCTTTTGATTTTCTCTGGAGGGTTCTATAGATTCAAATCCTTGCTTTCTTTAATGGTGTTCATATCACAATGACTCTCGGATCACTGCTTCATCATTTTGCACCTGCTGAACGTACCTCTGAAATGCATTCAACCTCTGTAATGTAAGCTGCAAGGTACGATGGTTCTTCAGCAACGAACACCTGCAAAAGTCCACAAACTCATCAACAGACACCAGACTCAGGAATGGACATACAATGAGGGTGATTGTCCGACAAAATGTGGTGGCAACAAGGGTGGCGGTACACAGGGTGGTGATGAAAACGCAAAGGAACTGTGAAGAACGGACTAATGGGGGTTTAAACATAAAACGCTTAAATGTATAGTGGATGAATCAGATATGTGGCGGGAGGAGGCAAGACGATGTGGACACGTGGACGCTATGATGTGGAGATGTAGGGGGACTTGGTCAACAGTGTGAAAATAATCCTGGGCCATACGATTATTGCACCATATCGACGGCTAAGACATGACTAGAGGACAATGGAATGGCGGGCCCGGGGCATTTTACGCGGAGACTAAAGTTCGAGCGACATTGGAGGATGATAGCCATCAGATGGAAGCTTGTGGATCTCATGGCTTATATGAATTCTGCTGCGCGGAAATTGATGGAACGATAGCGCGCGAAACGAAAGTGGTTTTGAGACGTACAGAGGGACACTTGGCACGCGTTCAATGGAATCGCTGGCCCCAAAGGAAATACCGCCGGACTAGCGGAAGTGGTGCGGAATGAAACCACCTATTTTGGCAAGGTGTACGGGTGCGGAGACCACTACGGCATGTTATTTGTGGGTCGTAGATTTGCAATTGGATCAGACGGCTATGGTTTTGCCCGGAAACATGAGGCGACAAGCTCTTTTTTGGTCAGGCACACGGTTTTTCACTCGAGTCATATGGGAATTAAGGCAAAGGGTGTTGCGGCTGTGTGGGTTAGGCCCAATATAACTTAAATTGCAAATTTAAGCCTTTGCCTAGTGTATTTTTGGGCAAAAAGGGGTAACGATGGGCAGGATATGGAGATATTAAGCCATGAAAAAGATTGTAAACAGGTTCGAAGGGGATCACTGGCAAAAAAATTGGAATGGAGGGGCTGAAATGCACAACATTGGCTCCATTTGGGGATGGCATGTTCATCCTTAGACACGTCGAGAACACGCAGACCCTAGGCCATCCTGTATGTGAATTTTATTCTGCAATCCCTTTGCATTTTCTTCAAAACTCATCGACTTACTTACATTATTTACACTAAAATTGAAATAACACTTATACATATTATAGTACAATGAGCCATCTAAGACTGCATCAAAAATGGAAATAGGGCTTGAGAAATTGGCCGTTCACAGGGGCATCCAGCAGATCACCCTGTAGGTTCTCTAACATAAAAGTATTATTTCCTCCTTGATTCACAATTTTGAATGGGCCAAACCACAGCGGATCAAATTTAGCATGCTTTCCCTTTTCTGCTCTTCGAACGTCCCATCTGAGAACTAGGTCCCTAATCTGAAATTTCCTATCCTTTGCATGCTGATCAAATACATTTTTCATTTTCTCCTGATACTCCGTTAATCTCTGATTCACTTGGTTCCGTGTTTCCTCTAATTCGACCAATTTATTAATCCTTCTGACCATGTCATCTAGTTCTTCCTAACTTTCCTGCATGAAACGTGCTACCGGCAATGCCAATTACACAGGAAACACAGCTGCTCGCCCATACACCAACTCATAGGGAGATTTCCCTGTTGCTCTCTTGCTGGTTATCCTATTCTCCCATAGAGCACATTTTAATAGGGAGTCCCAATTCTTCTGATTCTCATTTATTTTTTTCTTCAAGGCCCTCACCAGGGTTTTATTAGAAGACTCTGCTAAGCCATTTCCCTGTGAATAGTAAGCTGTGGAGTGACTCAATATGATGTTATACTGTTGGCAAAAATTTACAAACCTGGCAGACTTGAAGGCCTGCGCATTATCAATTACAATTCTAGCAGGATAGCCAAACCTGGATATGATATTTTCCTCCATAAACTTGATTATTACAGCATCTGTAGCATTTCTTGTAGGTATGGCTTCCACCCATTTTGTGAAATAATCTGTGGCTGTTAATATCCATTTATATTGGCCACTTGATGGGGGATGTATTTCCCTTATGAAATCTAATCCCCATTTATGAAATGGTTCATTTACATGAATAGGAATCAAGGGAAAAGCTACTAATTTCTGTCTTTCTGCAAATCTTTGGCACTTGTCACATGTTCTGACCCAAGAAAAAGCATCTGTAAATAATTTTGGCCAGTAGAAGCCAGCCTTCAGGATCTTATGAGCCGTAGCCCTCCAGCTGTAATGCCCTCCACATATTCCCTCATGAAATTCTGTCATTATATTCTCTACTTCATTTTCTGTTAGGCATAATAGTAATATACCTGAAGGATCTTTCCAGTATAGCTGCCCATTAGAAATTATGTATTTCTGGGATTTCATTCTTACAGCTCTGTATTTTATCTTATCACAACTTGGAGGACAGCTTAGTGTTAAAAGATATTCAACTATTTCTTTATACCAAGGACTATTGAGATATTTTATGTGTATCTTTTGAGAGGCCATCTCTAGCCCTTGTTGTTCTTCTCCTTTCTCAGATTCTTCATTTGTTATCATGGATAAATTTATGCCTAGATCCTGATGATTTGATTCTAATAGAATTTTAGCGAGTCCCTGTCCTTTAATCAGCTTAGTAGGCCTTATGTCCAAATCATACTCCTGTATTTTTTCAATCCATATTCCTCTTTTACCTTCACTATCCCCTTGAACAAGAATGTCTTTGACAGCTGCTGTGGGAACATATGCAGTAATGTGAGATTGCAAAACATATTTTCTAAAAGCTTTAAGGGACTTTACCAGGGCATATGCCTGCTTCTCCAATATATTATATTTTAATTCAGCATCATGAAGCACTTGACTGAAGAAAGCTATAGGCTGCTCATATCCATCTTCATTTTTCTGCAATAATACTCCAGCTATTGTATGAGGTGAAGCAAATGAAAAGATCATAAATGGCTTGTTGTAATCTGGTCCAGTTAGTACAGGAGCTTCAGCAAATGCCTGTTTTATCCTGGTGAATGCATCTCTAGACTCCTGGGACCATTTCACCTCATTTTTCTTTTTAAGCATATCATTTATATGCCTAACTATCTCAGCATAGTTAGGAATAAACCTTCTCAGAAAATTGATTCGGCCTAGAAACACCTGCACTTCCTTCTTATTCCTGGGTAAAGGAATACTATTTATTACTTCAACTCTCTTAGGGTCTATTTTCACACCATCTTTAGTTACAATGTGCCCTAGGATTTTTCCCTCATCTAATGCAAATAAATATTTTTGAGGATTGAGGGAAAGGCCATACCTTCTGCATTTTTCAAAAGTTCTCCGTAAATGCTCAATATGCTCATCATCATTCTTGGAAAATACTGTAATATCATCAAGATAAACCACAAAAAACTTGTCCTACTCTCCAACAAAGGCTATGTCCATTGCCCTCTGAAAAGTAGCTCCTGCATTAATTAATCCAAATGGCATCCTGGCATACATAAATGTTCCCCATGGTGTAGTGAATGCAGTTTTATTCTGATCTTCTTGGAACATAGCTACCTGATTATAACCGGAAAATCCATCCATCATTGACATTCTGGATTCTCCCACCACTTTCTGCAGGATGTGGTCCATCTTAGGCAATGGATAACTGTCCTTTAATGATGCTCTATTTAAATTTCTGAAATCCACACACAGCCTTATTTCTCCATTTTTCTTTCTAACAGGAACAAGGTTTGCTACCCATTCTGAGTATCTCAATGGCACAATTATTTTGGCCTTCAGTAGCTTCTTGATTTCTTTTTCAATAGAGGGAATCAGCAGAGGATTTATCTGTCTGAGCTTCTGCTTATAAGGCTTTGCATCTTCCCTTAGAGGAATTTTATGTTGCATTATATTAACATCAAAAAATTTTAGGTCCTGATAGGACCATGCAAATACATCTTTATAAGATTGAAACAACTTCAAATATTTTTCTTTATATTCTTCTGGGACCCTTTTTGATAGTTTTACAATTTTGGGATCAGCATACGTACCCAGATTTAAATCTTCCACTTGATATTCTTCTATCACTTTGTTTGGCTGCAATGGAATGTCATATTTGTTAAATAATATTTCTAGAGGCACCAAACCTCTAGGTATAACATTTCCTTTCAGTTGTAGCACTTTATTACCTGCTATCTTATCTTCCCATCTGTTTTCTGCAATATTTTCAGTTTCCTCTTCTTCCTCATAATCATCAATCTCCATATTGGATAATTCTCCCACTGTCTCCAAAAATCTCTTCATCTGTTCATCATCTTCAAATACCTGCCAGTGCTTGATATTATCTGGGATAGATGGTCTGTAACGTACCTCCACTTCATATCTTAAAAGTGGATTCTGAGGAGGACGAAATGTACTGGCAGCTACAACAAGAGAATCTGCTATCCTGTTCTGCTCCCGGGGCATGAACTGTATGTTAAATGCAAAGAAGAAATTTTCTACCATGTCCCATATTTCATTTCTATATGCTCTCAGCCGAGGATGTTTGGTTTGGCATTGATTTCGGACCTGTCTTACCACCAGCTCAGAGTCTCCGATGACTTTCAAACTTTGTATGCCCATGTTTCTAGCTGTCTGTAGTCCCAATAAAAGTGCTTCATATTCAGCTACATTGTTGGTAGCTTCATATTCCAATTTAAAGGACAGCGGGACCCATTTTCCTGTAGGAGAGATTAATAACACCCCAGCTCCATTGCCTTCTCTTGAATTTGCTCCATCAAAATGTAAAGTCCAAATTTCTGATTCCTGATCTTCTTTAGGCTGCTCAGCTTGAATTTGACCAAAGAGGGGCTCATGGGCATAATTTTTATTTTCTTCTAGCATAAAACATGAGAAATCTCCCTCTTTGTTATAAACTGGGGAATTCTCTGAGCAGTCAGACTTAGTTACCATTTTAACAAATCTAGTCTCCCTGTATAACCTCCTCTCCTAGCCTCTAAAGACTGGGACAGTAGCATATGTTAAATCCAATTTGATTGACACACCAATTTTTGTACCCCAGGACCTTGACGGTAGCATGCCAAAGCAGGCTGGGATATCAGCAACCACAATGTCCATGATCACACTCTTTGTTGGAATTTGGGCCAAATTGACCACTAAATCTTTAATCATTCCCAAGAATTTACCTCTTTTGGAATCAAATGAGTATAGGTCTTTATATGGTCTTGTGATTTGCAGTCCTAGTTGTTCCATGACAGACAGAGGCATAAGATTATGGGAAGCCCCAGAATCTAACATACAATTGTGTAACAGCAGGTCATGAATAACTAGAGACACATAAAAAGGAGGAGTAGAAGGGTCTATCTCCTCGACATGTGGGCCAAATACTACCATGGGTCTTTCTTCTTGAAGGTTTAAACTATCAGGCACAATTGGTATTTCAAGAGGAAGCATGAAGGAAGTAACTTGAGACTGATATACAGGCTGTTTTAATAGTTCGGTTAGGGGGACTGGAATCTTAATTTTCTCAAGTTATTTTTGCAGATTAAAAGCAGGTGGGGGATTTTCTATCGCAACTTCTTTTGACTCTTTATTTTCAGCTGAAGATTTAATTTCTTTTGACACTGACTCAGCATTAGGAGGACTGACTATTTTTTAAGAGGAAGGAATTTGATCATTAGGCTGCAAGGGAGCATTTAGAGGACTCTTACCTTTTTCTATGTTTCTCTTTGTTGCCGATCCCTTCTGAGTAGATGCTTCTTTCTGAGGTGGCTCCTCTTCTTGATCTTGAGTGCGGGTCCTCTTCCTTGAAGATCTGAGATCATATTTTACATTGAATTGTGCTTGCATGAAATCAGCAAATTGCTTGCAATAATGATCAATCTCTGCTTCTTCTTCTTCTTCTTGTAATGGGCATTCTATATCATCATTATTTGAAAAAGAAAGATTTGAATCTTCTAATCTGTAAGCAGCATCTTCAGTGGAGTCATCTGCTGGACCTTCCAAGTACAATGGATGTGGTACCTGGTCTTGTTGCTCCTTTGTATCTTTGGGCAATATTTGCAGTGGTGGTCTTTTATACTAAGGATTGTATCCTCCGTTTGGAGCATTATAAAAATTCTTGGGAGCTGAACCCTTAGCCTCCAGTTCAAGCTTGACCAGCTTCTTAATCATCTTGTTGATTTCATCCATCTTGTCTAAATCCTTCTCTTGGCTAGAGGAGGAAACCTCTTCTTTACCTCTCCTCCTATTATCTTGTTCAACTTTTCCCTTTAATTTCCCAGTGGAGGCAAAGTTTGCTTCTAACTCCAGAGCATCTGATTGAGCATCATCTAGAGTGGCAGGTTTTCTTTCCCTTAGAGAGAATCCAAAATCTGAGTCAAATGCTGCTATGAAAACAACTTTGGCAGCATTCTGATGTGGCTTCATATCAGCAGGGAGATTTAGATATAGCTTATTAAATCTCTTAATAAACTCTGATACTCCTTCATTATGTTTCTTCTTTAGAGTATTAAACTCAGTAAGACATTGTCCATGGTCTTTATTTTCTCCCCATTTCCTGAGAAAATTATTCTCCATATCATCCCAGGTGGTTACTGAATGGTTCCCCAATGTCTTGAACCATTTTCTGGCTTCACCCTCCAAAGATTGTACAAATAATCTTAATACTACATCCAAATGTTCAACATTTAAGTTTTCTGCAAAGGAGCAGAAATTTTTAAGATGTTTCTGAGCATCAATTTCATTTTCGCCATTAAATCTGGGCAATATATTCAAATAATCCTGTGGCATATCATTTAGCACTTGGGGTAAGGCCAGTGGTGCATATTTTTTCAATAGAAAAGCAGGGACATTAGCCATCGGAGGAGGTGGGGGTTGTGCAACAATATGAGGTACAAATGAAGGAAGGGGAGTAGGAGGAAGTGGAGTATGTATAACAATGGGAATAAATTGCACAAAAGCCTGAGTTGTAGATGGGAATAGTTCACGGTTGACAACAGATACTTCTGTGACTTCTTTAATTTCCTCAGCCTCGGGAGTAGGATGGGAATCTTCTTCAATCCAGGCACTTTCTCTACGTGGAGTTTCTGAGTAAAACTCGAGATTTTCCTTGGTGGAATCGGGATGTTCTTTTCTGATTTCTTGAGAAGAAGAAGGCGAACAATCTGCAACGGAATATTCAGGGTTTTCAGCACAAACTGATCTCCTCTCCTTCCAAACTCTTTTATGAATGATCTTCTCTGGGTCAGACACGTAGGGTGTCTTCGATTGAGATGTATCTGACCTCAAATATGGCTTACGAGGAGCCAGGAATACCAATAAATTTATCAGATAAAGAACAATGGAGTCGCCAAGGTGAGAGATACGCAACTCTTCAACTCTCTGTGCTCACCTTATTAGAGAGTGAATATGATTTGTCGAGGCCCAGGGAAACTAATATTCTCAAATTTGTCCCCGGCAACGGCGCTAGAAAGATGTTGTAGACAATTTTGTCACCCCTAGAGACAGCCTTGAGTTGCTATAGACCAGTGCCTAGGACATCTTAATATAGCAAGGAGCTCATAATATAGCTTGGGTTGTCAATCCAAAAGCTCTCTTACTATCTCTTGTTAAACAAGGAAATTAATTTAAATGGGACCAATCTCTCTCAGAAGCTAATAAAAAGATAATAATAATGTAGGAACATCATGCAACACTCCAATAAAAAAGCATCAGACAGTTAAGAGATAGCTTACTGCAAAGAGGGCCAATTCAAATAATATGCCACAGAAATCAAATATCAGAAAGTGGATGCAGTGCAGAAACATGAATAAGATACTAGTTAGCATGAGGCTGATACCCAGATACACAACAAAACCATATATGGGCTTAACCAACTAAGAATCCATACATGACAATGGTGTTTTAAAAGCACCCTCCTCAAGCAACTAATATAGCAGAAAATATGGATGAAATGAACATGGAATAGTATATCATGACTAGGGCTATTTAAAGTGCTTGACTAACCCAAGTATGGGCACCAATTAGGATGAATCCTTACTTTAGATCAGTGAGCCACTCGCATTCTAGAGCATGATACAAGAAGATAAATAGCAAGGAATAAGATTTTATATTAACACATAAGAGAAAATTACATACTGTGAGATACCAAAGACCAGAATCCTCATTATAGTTATAACTCCTCCTCACTGAGACCCTACGGGCTCTGAGCCTTCATACAAAAGTGTTACAAAATGTATACAAAATCCTTTTCACTGCACAGTTTGCTGATAGAAATTTGGAACCCTTCTAATGTCTTATTTCTGGGTTTTTATAGAAAGGATAGATAATTCTAGAGAAGGAGGTAGATGGAGCACATTTAATGACTTGATTTGAACAAAATGGCGGAAAACATTCGCGCCCACACTGTGAATGACTAAATATAAATGACTGTACTTTACAATTAACCTCCAGAAATAAACACTGAGGATGAAAATCTCCTCATGAACAAGACATAAAGAATAAAATATAGAAACATTTTGTACTTGACTGAAAGAGGAAAATTCGCTGCAGTAAAACCCTGAGGTTGCTTGTATTTGAGTATAGTACTCTCGGCCCTCTAACTTTGCATTAAAATCCCAGATTTTTAATGTAGGGTGCTGCATTTCTCGGTCCTCTACTGATTTTCGTAGGCTGCCACATTAATTCTTCATCTACCCAAATCTGCCTTTTGATTTTCTCTGGAGGGTTCTATAGATTCAAATCCTTACTTTCTTTAATGGTGGTCACATCACAGTGACTCCCGGATCACTGCTTCATCATTCTGCACCTGCTGAACGTACCTCTGAAATGCATTCAACCTCTGTAATGTAAGCCACGAGGTACGATGGTTCTTCAGCAACGAACACCTGCAAAATTCCACAAACTCATCAACAGACACCAGACTCAGGAATGGACATACAATGAGGGTGATTGTGCGACAAAATGTGGTGGCAACAAGGGTGGCGGTACACAGGGTGGTGATGAAAACTCAAAGGAACTATGAAGAATGGACTAATGGGGGTTTAAACATAAAACTCTTAAATGTATAGTGGATGAATCAGATATGTGGCAGGAGGAGGCAAGACGATGTGGACACGTGGACGCTATGACGTGGATATGCAGGGGGACTTGGTCAACAGTGTGAAAATAATCCTGGGCCATACGATTATTGCACCATATCGATGGCTAAGACATGACTAGAGGACAATGGAATGGCGGGCCCAGGGCATTTTACGCGGAGACTAAAGTTCGAGCGACTTTGGAGGATGATATCCATCGGATGGAAGCTTGTGGATCTGACGGCTTATATGAATTCCGTTGCGCGGTGATTGACAGAACGATAGCGCGCGAAACGAAAGTGGTTTTGAGACGTACAGAGGGACACTTGGTGCACGTTCAATGGAATCGCTGGCCCCAAAGGAAATACCGTCGGACTAGCGGAAGTGGTGCGGAATGAAACCACCTATTTTGGCAAGGTGTACGGGTGCAGGGACCGCTACGGAATGTTATTTGCGGGTCGTAGATTTGCAATTGGATCGGACGGCTATGGTTTTGCCCGAAAACATGAGGCGACAAGCTATTTTTTGGTCAGGCACGCGGTTTTTCACTCGAGTCATATGGGAATTAAGGCAAAGGGTGTTGCGGCTGTGTGGGCTAGGCTCGATATAACTTAAATTGCAAATTTAAACCTTTGCCTAGTGTATTTTTGGGCAAAAAGGGGTAACGATGGGCAGGATATGGAGATATTAAGCCATGATAGAGATTTTAAACAGGTTCGAAGGGGATCACTGGCCAAAAATTGGAATGGAGGGGCTGAAATGCACAATAGTAGGAATGAATGTTTGTATTTCTGCATGAATGACTAAGAAGGAAATACCTAAAAAAGACAAAATTCCTCCTTCTAAACCTGAAAAAGCTAAGGGACTAGTGACCCTTGGATGATCACATTTTATCGACGGAATCTTAAGAAAATCTGAGTCTCAGTCATCAGTAGGACCCTGAATTGTTGCTTCCAGACATCCTACTGACTTCCTTCAAGCTGCAAGACCACCATCTATAGCTAATGCTAAGATTCACAATAAGACTGAAGGGATTGAGCAGAGTTTTCAAGATACTGAGAATTAACAAACTCGCCCTTCACAAGAAGGAAATTCTTGCAACCTCCATGAAGGAGAAGGAGAAACAGGAAATTTTGAAATTAAATTATCAGAACCTAGATCTCTTGAAGTAGTGACTGAGCAGAGGACACCTAGTATTCCAGATCAAGGTAGTACTGCTAGAACCATTCCAGCCTCTTGTAGACATCCTAGGAATAACTCTCCAGCTCCTGAGATCCTTGAATAATATTGGCATATTTTTGACCAAATGGCTAATAACCAGCAACCTCAAACTTCTACGTTGCAATACCCTATTGTTGACACAACTGTCAATGCCCCCGTGAAGGCTATCCCATTACAGAACATTCCTACTGTTCATGGGCTAACTTCAGAAGATCCCGCTGCATTTCTTTTTTAATTTGATGTCTTATGCAGGGGTTATGACTACACTACCAACCCTGAGAAGCTAAAGCTATTCCCCTCTACTCTAAAGGGAGCAGCACTATGTTGGTTTATGGGACTTGGTGGAGGCACCATCAATGATTGGGACCAAATGAAAAAATATTTCCTTAAAAAATACCAAGATTGTTTCTGAACTAGAGACCTAAAACATGATTTTTTTAAAATGATAGCTAAGCCTAACGAGACTTTGGAAGAATAAGCAAAGCATTTCCAATATAATCTGCAAATATCTCCTTACACAAATCTGCCTCATAATGTTGTAAAAACCACGATGATCAGAGGTATGAAAGACCAATGGGTAGAGACACTAAATATATTGGGTAAAGGTAATATTTATTAATAAAAATATAACAATATTATATATTTGTGCATTAATTTTTCCAAGGGAAGTACGAGGCTGAAACTAGTCGGACGCGGTGCAAGCCCCTGAGACAGCAAAGAATCAGGAGGAAGCATTACACGAAGCGAAATTAGAAATTTGTTGGAGGATTTCAAGACTAATATCCTAGGGACCCTGGCGACACAATTAGATGTCATGCAAGATAAGCAAAAGCAGGCTATAGAAGAACAGAACTTGGCTATTTTCTACCCCCATTGCAAATAGAAGCACAGTCATAAATAATTCCCCCTAGATACGATACGAACATGTGCCATATGTACTAAAGAACACACCATAGAAATTTTCCCATCACTTCCAAGATTCAAAGCAATCTTCAAGGAAGCAGAAGAAGAAGTGGAACCAGTATATCTGTTGAACCAGTGTCATCAATGGAAAGTGCATCAAACAGGTATTCCTATCGATCCATCTTCGTTCTTTCCTCCCTCGCAATATAATTCTCAGCAATATTCAAGGGCATCATGGCAGAATCAGCCACCTTTTTTGCCACCTCAAGCATTTTTTATGCCACCATGGACCAATCAATCAAATCCAAATAATAATAATTGGCCAAATTCCCCTTACCCACCACCATTCTAGAAAAACAACCCTTATTCCTCCCAATGGTCCCCTTCCAACTCACAAAACTAGAACTAGAAATCAAATTGGTAAAGATCTACGAACCAGCCTATAGCAACAGCTCCTCTCCCTCAACCAACTTTACCAGCACCTTACACGTTGTAGCAAAATCCTCAATCTAATATAGGACCGCAACTTCCAGCTCAACCTAACCCAAATCCTAACAACAAACCAGTTCAGTCAATACAAATCATTGAGGGTCTGGACCCTGAATATGAGTTGAAAGAATGTAATGAACTTAAGTTGAGATCTAGACGCATAATCACTATAGATAAGGATAAATATTTGCAACCTGAATAATTTCACACAAATAAGCTTCTGACTGTAGATGATCAACAAATAAAACAAGGGGAATATATAGTCAGACAAAAAAATCCTGAACAAATCATAACCAATTCCCCCCCATTCCCAGAAAGATTGTTCATACCATGCCCGATTGAATATCTTGACTTTGATCTTCTGGGAGAACTTAAGAACATTTGTATAAAAATTCCCCTCCTCTAGGCTATCCAAGATATTCTAATATATGCCAAAAATATTAAAGAATTGTGTATAAATAAGTTTGTGAGGAAAAAAAAAATAACCCCCACTGTCCATGTTGTCAGGACTTTTTCTGATTTATTACTAGGCAAAGAGAATCCTATAAAATATGAGGATCCTGGGAACCCAATTGTCACAGTCCAGATAAATGCCAATTCTTTTTCCAATGCTTTAGTTGACTTAGTGGCATCCATTAATATTCTCACAACTACAACTTGTAACATTCTTAGCATCACAGCCTTAGAACCAACAACTACCTTACTGGAACTAGCTGACTGCTCAGTCATTAGACTAGAAGGAACATTACAAGATGTGATGGTATCTGTAGAAGCTTGGGAATACCCAACAGATTTTTTAATTATTAACCCTAGGAAACAGCTAGATGGACATCCCTTAATAATAAGAAGGCCTTGGCTAACAACTGCTGATGCTTTTATTAGCTGCCAGAAAGTCAGTATGACTATAACCAGAGGGAATGATGTGAAAAATTTAGCTTTATACCCTCCTGCTCAACCAAGCTTGACTATTATGAAAACTAGGAAGCAACCTGCAACATACTTAACAGAAAATATTCGATCACCATTGACTGTGGTAGATGCCCTTGAATTCAAAAACCAAACAGAAGACAATGTCATTAATACTTTTATCAATCATCCTACCACAGTATCAAGTTCGAAATGCCACATGATTAAAGGATTCCTTGACAAAGAAATCAAAGAATATCCCCTGAGAGATATCAATGACCAAAAAATACCAACAACCACTATTTATAATAGCAAACCTATCTATATTGAGCCAGGGAAGATCCTGAACATTAATAGTAATCTGAGTGATGACTAACAACAGAAACTTATTCATGTCCTTAGGAAAAATAACGGGGCTTTCGCTTGGGATTAATTAGATATGAAAGAGATTGACCCTGAGTTATGCATACATCACATCTACGCTGAAAAGGATGCAAGAACCATTCAACAACCTCAGCGTAGATTAAATTCTCACCTAAAAGATATTGTTAAAGAAGAACTTCAAAAACTATTAGATGTGAATTTTATCTATCCTATATCTGACAGTAAATGGGTTTCTCCATGTAATATTCCAAATTTCTAGCTTTCAAGCTAAATGGAATATTATAGTTGTTTCATCACTAGGTAGGTGAATAAACGGGTAGGGAGGCCCATTAACCTCTTTAGGATCAATAACACTTCTAATGTGAATGAAGGAAGAATAAGTAGCTAATTTGAGCACCCTTGGGTGTGAACAGATATGGTATCATGTTGATTTAGTCAACTTTGACCAAGTCAACTAAGTTGTCTATATACATTGAACCTCCTTTGGACATCACAGTTTTGGTGGAGGACAACTTGCATGAGGTTGATGGCACATGTGGATGGGACCCAATGTGGAGAGGTTCACTTGCTATATATGGAGAGGATGGAGGCCTTTGTTATTCATGCTTTGATATTTTGATCTTTTGATCTTGTCTGTTTAGTCTTGGCTTCCTCTTGTTGTTTAGCAAGGTAGCACTGGGTGTTCCTGAGTGGGAATCCCACCTCTTCCCTTGAGAGGCCTCTTGGGAGAGCTTGTCTAGTATTGTTCCACATCCAAGCTTAAGGCCAAGCATCATTATTCAGTCCCAGTGTTATTTTTGTAGCAGTATATTGCTGAGTTGTAGGGTGTTGCAATGGAGGATTCTTACACCACTCTCGGGTCTCTTTCTCAGTAGGAGGTGCCTTCCTTCTCTTGAGAAATCAGCTAGGGATATTTCTAAGCATATTTCATATCTTGGTAGTAGGAAAAAGTGGTTCTCATCTCCTAAAGTGTAGTCCCTTGTAGGAACTGTGTTATTTTGCACAGAGTTGCTGCAATAGGGTTAGGACCCTTGTTTCTGAGCTAGCAACCCTTTTCCCGGAAAGCTAGAGGAAGGGATTCTCATCCCTATTTTGTATTATTCAATCATATTTCTATAATTTTGTATTAAGACTACATTTTTTGAGATGAATAAATCAGATCTTCTCTTCGTTGTACATGTGTCTCAAGAAACCCTTGCAGGGTTAACTTTATAATACAATAAGAAGGTTAGATATTTTTTTTCTTAGCATATTATTCCATGTAACTCCAGATTCAGTTTATTTCATTATTATACTATAAAACCCTCATAAAATAATGATGGACATGCTTCAGTCTCTTTCTTCATAACTCAAGTCATGGGATTTGGCCATTTTTTAGCTGTCAGGTAACCGGGAGGTCTGTTTAAACTATCAAAAGGGATTTATTTCTGATCCCATTTTGTATGTGAGAGCCTAATAGCATATGCTAATGGAATCCAACTTTATTTCACCTAGTAAAAATTCATATCTCCAAAAATAATGTTTTCAGGGTCTAATTTCTGCATTTTCCCCACTTGGGAATGTGTAGACATTCTTCTTTTGTTGTTGTTTCACTCATTTTAGGGCTATGTGCTTTTTAAAAAATCATATGAGTCTATTTTCTGGATCCAAATTTGGAATATATTAAGATATTCTATTTGTTATAGAAAATCCCTATTTTGGGATATTACAGTGGTATCAAAGCTTCAATCTTGGCTCAGCCTATGGAACTCAGCCATGCAGCTATCCATAGAAGGAGATATGAATATAAATAATACTCCATTATGTGGAGGAAAAATGTAATATAGGATTACAAAGCTTCTTCCAAGATCTATGTAGTGCATCATTGAAAATCTTAAGAAGATGAGAGGAGAGATGGAATCTCCCAAGGAGTTTGGGTCTAGAGCCAGATCTAGATTGGTACATGATAGGTGTGAGCATGCAGCTACACCCTATTATGCACAAAATATTCAAATGCCTAGGTTTTCTAAGAGAGAGATGAAAGAAGAGGAAATGTCGGAGAAGGGAACTCTTAGTAATTTTATGCAAGAGTATGAGTCTCAAAATGAGAAGTTTAGAGATCATATTACCTTCAAAGAGTTTTGCAAGATCAAGGTGGAGAGGGGCCAGTTTCATGGCATGGATAGATTTTATGTATCTACCTTTGATGGATCCCCAACTTGCTCAGCCAAAGCTTGGGTGGAGGAGTTGTGTTCTTATTTGCAACAGCACCCAGTTTCTGAAAAAGAAGCCACCAGAGTTGCAGTGCTGCACTTTGAAGGTAAGGCATATGTTTGGTGGATGTTTGATTCATTTTCATTAAAAAATGTTAATACTTCTTCTTTTTCAAAGTTCACTAATAGATTGGTTGAGAGATTTGATACAAAACATGAGACAATCAAACCGATGAAACTTTTGCGTAAGTTGGGAGGACCTGCAAACTCAAAACCACTTCAAAAACCTATTGGAGGAGATCACATCTTGCATGATACCTTTCTGGAGGCAAGATATTTGTTTCATAACCTTGGACAAGAGGGCGTGAAGGGTCCTTTCGCAAGGAAGGAACCTCTTATTGAGCGGTTACCTCCTATTCATATTGAAGACGAAGAAAATGATGGGGGTTACAGCATTGTCACATCTAGAGTGCATCTAGTGCCGCATGCAGAGGAAGGAGTAGCACATGCTCCAACATGAGGGTTTCTTATATCCTTACAAGAAGTTCCCCAGGATCTCATACATGGAGGTTCAACCATAATCAGTGAGCAACATGATTGTGCAGAATTGTAGCTGGAAGGAGGAGGTAGGGAGGAAGAGCAACATCACTTGATATGAGGCACACACCCTTCTCTATTTCAAAAAGCTAATGCAAGGAAGTGGCAGACTAATTTGCATTGTAAGGACAGGGGAAAGGTTTCCCAACCATATGTGCAGTCTACTCTTGACATTGATGTCTCACTACATGGAAGCATTCCACCTGGGAGGCCACTTGATCTAGAGTTGATGAGAGGCATCTTGCCATTTGGTTCACCCCTATTAGATTCCAGAGAGGTGAAAACTTTGGGGGATTCTAGTGCAGCATAGATATTTTGGGATAAAATCAAGGAGGAGGGGGACATCCTTCCATTTTCAGCACCACCCACTCTTACTATCTATACTGTGCTGATAGAGGTTGTTGCAGTCATGGAGGATGGCACCTTCATGGTGCAAGGGATCTACTCCATGGATTTGGAGAAACAAAGGGTAATTCCTTTGAGGAAGTAATCCTCCATACATTGGAGTAGATGGAGGCCAATCATGCTTGCTTTGGCCAAGATTGGGAGATTCTTTTTTGAGGAGAGCTTCTCATGGGAGGCCAACTTCCAAAGGTTACTATTTCTTTTTGAGCATGAGCAGATGCATGATGGGCATGGAAAAAATTTGGAGGATGAATTTGGCATGAGGGATTTCAAAGGAGATGACAACAGGAGGTGTATAGCTTCACATTACATATCATCAACGTTGTCTCTTAGGAGGATTGATCCATATTGGAGGTCTCAGCTCTTGGTAGAGTACTCCAAGGATCTTGGTGCATACATGATTCTTGATGATCTGGATGGAGATGACAGATATATGGTGGATGATATGGTCATATACTCTTATGGCAGAGTTTTCTTGACTGGAAATTCTAAGCTCAAGGAGAAGCTGCTACATGCAGCACATGAGGACTTCTTCTCCATGCATTTTGATGCATATCTTTCCCTAGCAAAGGAGTTTATTTTGGAAGGAATTCATCATGACATATTTTAGAATATGGAGAGATGCATAGCCCGAATGTTGATAGAGAGGATTTCACAACCACCTTCCTACTCATTGGGAGTAAGGGAGCATTTCTAGTTGAGCCATTTCAGCTCAAGACCTGAAGTGAATGATGGAGAATGTACAATTTCACTTGATGATTTGTACTTCTTGTCTTTTTATGAGAAACATATTGTACCAAGGAGGATTATTCCTTCTTGCATATTGTATAATGATGTACTTGAAGCCATTTGTAGCATTTAGATTGGCTATCTCATTGGTGGTTTGTGGGGGAAGCCACATGATTGTTGGTGTGCACCATTGACAGCCTTTTGTACTTTCATGTTTATATCTTGTAAAATGATTGTGGCAGAAAAAAAGTGGTTGGAAAAGAACTTATTTTTGTTTTATTTTATGCAGGAAAGGAATGCACTACGCTGGTTCCTTATGTGGGACCTTGATCCACTTTCTGGTTGTCATGTGACAACTTGTTTCTATTGGTTTTTTGTAATATTCCAAATCTGGAATTTTCTACAACAATAAGAATATCTTAAGGTTTTAAAAATTTGGAGAGAAACAAGTTATCATCTCATATAATTTATTTAAACACATATCTTCCATAGAACAATCACAACAACAAACTATGCCCTTTTTCAATGTCATGAAGTGGGGAAAAACAACATATTTGGCCCTAAAAACGTTATTTTCTAAATATGAAGTTATAAAAGTGAAAAATAATGGTTCTTTCCCTTATAATTGACAATATATGACATGCATGCAAAATATTTTCAGAAACAAATGCCTCTAGCATAGTTAAACAAGTCTCCCATGCTAAAAACAACATAAAATTGACAAAACCCCAAGACTGAAAAATGCCGAAGCTGCTGCATAAGAGACTGCGTAGTCTAATAGAGGTAAAACTTATAAAATAGAGAAATATATCTGATATTATTATTATATTACTCAATGAGGCATAAAAACAGAGAACTAATCTCTTTTATACAGATCCAAGAAGACCCGGCAAAGGTTTCTTGACAAAAAAGATATGCAAGAGAAAGCTGTTGCAAATATGTAGCTGAATCACACTGTATATGTGAAGCTCTACATAAAAATTTATGTAGATGCTTCCCCTAGCTTTCCCAAAGAAAGGCTCATCCTCCTCTTGGGAAACTAGCTCCTCAAAATGGGGTTTTGATCCCTTCCACTGCATACCTTAAGAAATAACCCAGTTTTCTGAAGGGACTGCATTTTTGCTGAAAGAAAGTGCTTGGCCCAATAACAGGTAGTGGAAAATTCAGATCAGAAGTCTCCTCTTATATTTCTCAAACAGGATCTCCAAGAAAGAGTATGGAATCCCCACCTAGGAAAACCCTTGCACTAAGTAGTGCAACAACTTAGCTAAACAACCAAGTATGCAGGAAGTCTAAGAAAAGGGTCCCACCTACTATGAGGTTGCTTCCATGCAAAGGCTCCTCCACAAAAACTGCATTTTCCATCAAGGTGGTTCAATGTATCTAGACAAATTTGTTGACTTAGTCAACCTTAGTTGAATCTTCATGTCTTGTCCCTTTCCATACTCAAGGTGCCTTCATTTTATCTAGCTGGATTGATCTCTATTCACATTGAGCTGGATTTAGTTAGGATCCACTTATTTGAGAATAAATCATGTTGACTTGGTCAAACTTCACCTTTTCCACATAGTTTAGACCTTGTTCACACATGTGGATGCTTGAATTGGTTATTTCATGATCCCCTTTCACATTAGGAAGGATTATGATGATGACTTGAGCAAATTATGATCCTTCTTGACCATTTATTCATCTATCTAACTTTTAGAAGAAAAATTAATATCCCTATTAGTTGTAGCTAAATTAGGAATATTAGAGTTTCCCCCTCCCAAATGTTTCTTGTCCTCAAGCAACTGCAAGGCTGCTGCAAAATTTCCCCTCTTCCTCTTGTGGCCCTTTCATCAGATAGTCTCCTCCATTGCTTCAAAATTCCTGCAAAAATTCCATCTCCAAATGGCTCCTTCCAAGTGTGCAAGTTGGCCTTTGGTGAATAAACCCAATGGCTCTCATCATGAAAGAATGTAAGGTTGTTATGGAAACCTTATTGCTGATCCATGGCCTCCTCAAGATATAAGTGATGATAATCATGGGGAATTTCATCATCAATGAAGGTCTCCCTCCTCCATGCTATAATCCAAATAAAATGAGTCACCTTCCAGCTTGGTAATTCATAGAGAAGCTCCTCCCAATTTCTCATGAGAGGCATGCCCCAAGTGCTCCAACCAAACATATGGTCCACATCATAAAGAAACAAGTGATATTCAATGGTGGCCATATAGTTTCTCATGCTCCCCTTCGAACATGTAGTGCAGAAAAGGTGGGGACTTTCTTCCCCCAAAGGCACATCCAACAGGTGTGCCTCTCTTCCAACCATGCCCCCAACAGATATAAGAACATATTCAGCATGTGGGATCATAAGTAAGGTCACGCTAGATGCCATATACAATAAGGGAGAAGGACAATGGTCCCTCAAGTGCAACTAGCACAATTTTCCTCCTAACTTACATAGGATATGATATGACAAGCATTCTCCCCAACACTTGTTTGCTGCCCCATCCTTCTTGAATTCTTGGAGAAAGTGTACGATGGTTGGTGTTAAGGAATCACACCATGAAGAGTACATCACATCTCCAAGACCTCCTAAGGAATGGTTATCATCACCATTGTTCATGGCCCAAAGTGGCTCATGAATCCCATCAGAAAAAGTGCCCCCTCTTGGAGCCAAGACCTGCACATGAGTGTTAAGATAATACATGTATATAATAAATACATCATGAGATTCAGAAATACAATGTTTGTCATACACTTGTTTAAAATCAGTAAGGTAGCTCATGGATGAGATCCCTCACACACTCAATGAATAAGGAGTTGATAATGAGAACTATTTCCAAGAGCTATGTTCCTCTTCAACCAAAAAATAATCCATGCACTTACTCATATGAGAGTGCATCTCCTCTTTGAAAATTTCCCACATGAATCCATCTAAGATAGTATGATATGTTCCAATGAAACTAGTGGGATTTTAAAGCAAGACCTCATAAGTTGTATCAAGTAGTTTATTCTTGAGTTTGGAATCTTTATTTAAGTAGATCTGATCATGAACATAAATGATCCCATCAACTACCTTATTCTTCCCATCCATTTCTTTCCCATCAAGAACCTTACATGTGAATAGGTCCTTAGAATATTCCATCAAGAGTTGGGACTCCCAATAAGGGTCTAGGCTTCCCAACATTGACAACGTTGTAGAAGTATGAAATGATGCATTTGTCATATGATGGCTCTCCTCCTTGACATGCTTGATGTCAAAGTCACATGCTGGAGTATTCCCAACTTTCTTTTGCTACCTCTCTTGCAGCTAATCTTGCTCAAGACAAGATTGAAGTTTAGGAGAGTCACCCTTCCTTTGAAAGGTTCTCTTTCTCAAAAACTTCCACATTTTTGTCCCTGTTTAAAAAAATGAAATTATTTTTTTATTGAGTTCATAAATCTTCATTATATATTGGAGTATCCTTTGCTGCTCCAAAGTTATGGAGTAGCCTTTTGATACTATGCTCATATGTAATGTTCCCAATTTTTCATGTAGAAAACTAGAACATTAATTTTGCCATTTTTAACATAGGAGATGAATAAAATGGGTAGGAGACCCATTTATTCCTTGGATAGAGAATTAAAATCCTCTTGGAATGAGGGAGGATCACTTTTGGAGCTTGATTTCACACCTCCATGTGTGAAAAGGGGCTTTTGCAAGAAGGCTAGGTCAAGTTTGACCAAGTCAAACTACACAGTAGCATGAGGTGGAGAGCACATTGTGGGCCAGTGAAATGGGATAAGGAGGGAAGCTTATAGAGGAAGGAAACCCTAATGAGTTGGGTCCATTGAGAGGGAGCTCACATTGTTTAAAAGGAGGGCAAGGCTACCATTGAAAATCATCTTGAGTATTATTCATCTTTGGTCCGGTGGACTTGCAGCAACATCTTGCTGGTTAGCAAGAATTGCCGAGGGAATTCCTGTTTAGGATTTCCTCTCCTTCTTTAGTAGCTCTTGGAGGATTGAGCTCTATTCCCCATATTCAGACATTGAGGTCAAGTATCATCCATATTCATCAGCACAATTCCAAGAGGAGATTGTGTAGTGTTTCTGGGTATTGCTAGGGAGGTTTTCCACAACACCATCCTTGGCTAGTTTTCTAGAGGAGGGAGCTTCCATCTCTTTGGGAGATCAGAAAATGTGGTTTCTGAGTTTATTCCACCATCTTTGGTATCAGGCCAACCACTTTCCATCATATGCAACACAGTCCCTCTCTTAGACAATGTTATTCTTGGAGAGCATTTGCTGTGAGGGGTTTGCAGATAGTTGGAGGGTGAAATCTTAGGTGAAAGAATCAGTCTTTCACTTCAAATTTCTCATTGGAGGAGGCCATTTCAGATTATGGATCTCATTCAGCCATTTCCTCCTATTTTTTTGATGATTTTTTGCTGCCCAACAACTCCGACATTATTGTGTTTTCCATTTCTATACATGTATTGTAGCAAATCCTTCTAAGGATTGTTGTACTAGTGTTTTTAGGGGTTGAGAGCTTGCTCCCCCTCTTTATTTGAGCTAATATTGATATATAATTGTATTTAAATATTGTATGCAGCAGTCTCTATTCATAATTGTGCAATCATAGCTAGGACCTGGATACATAGTAGTGTTTTCTCTCATTTCATGTACTTGTCTTGTTGAGGCTTTCATTGCCAAGCTTGAGTGATTGGATCCTCAAAGCATTGTACACATTTTATGTTATATTATTCATTTTTCAGCTATTTACTTCTTCGTGTGCCATGGCTCAATATAATAACGCTATATTTACATTGTATGTTCATACATGTGCTTACATTGTTGCAGCCCTACTCTTTGGGAAATTCCTGAGGAAGGAATTTCACATATCTATAGACAGAGTCTATGAAGGGCCAGGTAGCCTCTAGATCTCACCCTTCCTTCTGAAGGTGAAATATCCAGAAAATTCCCCCACTGTCTATCTCTGGAATAGAATTGTGATATTTCGAAAAAAGGAGCTCCAAGTATAGAATATCTTGAGATATTCTCATAGTTGTAGAAAGTTACTGAAAAGGGAACATTGCAGTGGTATCAGAGAAACTTTCTTGGCTTAGCTTGTGAGTCTTCACCAATAATCTCAAAAGATTGAAGAAGATGATGAAGAATATGAGCTTAATCTCATCTATTTTTAGAGCAAAGAAGAGCCTCCCCAAGGAGGATATGCAGAAAGAAAAGGAAGAGCCCTGCACTTCCTATTCTCATAAAGGAGATAGAGAAATAAGTAGGAGAAAGACTCCATCTTTTGGAGAAAAAAAGCAAAAAGGGGATAAGGTTACTAAGCTTCTTCCTAAATCTGTATATGGTCCATGAAGAGTTTGAGGAGATTTGGAGAAAGTATAGAGAATCTCCTAGAGGGTTTGATTCAAAAGCAAACTCTAGATTGGAGAAGTGTGAGCATGCAACTACACACCCTCTTGTACAATGCAGTTACATGCCTAGGATTGCTGGAAGAGAGATGGAAAGAAGAGAAGAAGTTGTTGGGAGGGAAACCCTTAGTGATTTCTTGAAGTAGTATGAGTTTCAAACTCAGAAATTCAGAGATCATCTCAGTTTTTCAGATTTTTTCAAGATGAAGGTGAATGGAAAAGAGCAGCAATATATATTTATTCTATCTACCTTTGAGGGTTAACCTACATGTTCAGACAAAGTTTGGGTGGAAGAGTTAGAGGCCTTCTTGTAGCAGCACAAAATACCAGACAGTGAAGCCATCAAAGTTGCAGCGCTGCATTTGAGAGGTAAGGCTTATGACTGGTGGATCTTTGAATCCTTTTCTTTGAAAAATGTAAACGTTTCATCTTATGAAAATTTCACTAAGGCATTAGTGGAATAGAAGGATTCATGAGACACACATGGTGGATCTAAAGAAGAAAACTCAGATAAAACCCTTGCATAATAATGCAGTACCATTGCAGAAAACCATATAAGGGGCTGAAAACTTGCACCATACTTTGCTGGAGGAGAAAATTCCACTTCACACCTTTGAGAAAAGGAGCATGGAGATATCTTTTTCAAAAGGTATCCATTCATTGGAGAGTTGCCCATTCATGTTGCAGAGATTGAGGGCAATAGTGCTGTTAGATATGGAGTTGATCTAGCACCTCATGTAGAGGAAATATGAGCTCTTGCTCCACATAGAGGAATGCTTGCATATTTGCAAGAAAGTCCCCAGGATCTCATGTATGGAGATCAAGGCACATCTCATGTTTTACCTGTGCCATTGTTGAGGAGGTGTGGAACCATGGAGACACAAGGAGGAAGTAGGGAGAATAGCCAGCATCGTGAGATGAGGAGTATACATCCCTATTAATTTTTGGAGGTTGATGCACCTAAGGAGGTGATTGGATTGTGCAGTGGAATCATGGAGAGATTTCTCCATTCATATATGTAGTCATCTCTTGATGATGATGTCTCACTTCTTTGAGAAATTTTTCCAGGGAGACCACTAGATCAACAGAAGAGGATATATGCTTCACATGTTGCGGCACCAATCATTGATTTCAAGAGGTTGGAGACCTAGATAGAGCTAGATACAGTGCTAGGAGTCTAGGGTAGACTCAAGGAGGGAGAGATAATTCTCTCAACATCATCAGTCCCCACTTCGATTTCAGATTCTCCGTGATGGGCTTTGAGGGGGAGATACATCAGCATATGAGTAGATGCATGGACCATATGGAGATGGGGGAGAAACATGAATCTTTGATAGAGTTAGCACAACCACCTCTTTACACTTTGAGGATGAGAGGAGACTCTTTTGTGAGCCACTCCATTTGTATGAGAAGAGAGTATGGTGAGGGTATTCATTGTTGTTTACATGAGAATTTATATGATTTATGTATATGTCCCTTAACCATACATGTGCAGGATGATGCTCCAAGGAGGAGCACTCTTTTTTCTAAACCATATGGTTTAGATGAGGCCATAAGCATGATTGATGGCCATTCCCTAAGATGACTTAGGGAAGAGATATATTATGGAAGATATGCTCCTTGTACACCTTTCATCATTTACTTCCTCCATACTTATGAGGAGATTGGAGTAGCAGGCATGTGGTTGAGGAGCTACTCATTTTATCAGTCCCCATTGCAGTTGAGGGTCAAAAGGCATTGGTTGCACTTGAGGGACCATTTTCCTTTACATTTGTTGCACATGGCAGTAAGTATGATTCTCATTTTTTCTCCCTATGGTTCTATTGTTGCTGTCCTTATGAGGAGCATGCTTGGGAGGAAGACACATTGTGTGAATGTGTCCTTTGAGGGAGGAATTCCTCACACTGTTTGCACTACATGTTCTAAGGGGAACATGGGATATGATATGGTTGCCTTGATAGAACAATTGTTTCTTTATAAAGTGGGCCATATGATGGATAATATGCCATATGTGTATGACTTCCGACTCATCATATATGAAGATATTTGGGCCAACTTTATTTTCAGCATTGGGGGAGAGATATTTGGAGGTATAGTCCTCATCTTGCCACTTGAGGGAAAACTTATTGCAGCCCATGGACAGCCATGATCCGGATTTATGCAGGAATGCAACAGAATAAACATATAACTATAAATACAGAGATGCAACGGAAATAACACTTCATTTCATTAATATCAAAGAACTGAAATTTTCTTACAGACAGAATGGAAATAAAACTAGCTAGGGCGCTGGTAGTTATCTCTGAGAAGAGATGTGGCGGCTACTGGCCTCTGAACTGAGTTACAATGAGGCTCAAGGGCCTATTTATTATTTAGAAACAATGGGAAATCCTAAACAGCCAAAACCCTAACCCTAGGAGATGAAGCACCAAAACTATGGGCCCCGTTTGGGTAAATTGGTGTTTCAACTTCCGAGGGGCGTAACTTTGGCATACAATCTCCGTTTGACGCATACCATACCTCGTTAGAAAGATCTGAATCTGTCGAGGACTACAAAAACACAAATGAGCAACGTACGGTGTGGACCCATTTTTCTCTCTGTTTTCCCAAAAAACGTCTTTTAGGGCCTCAAAACGGCTCTGGAAGTTTAGGACCCGAAAAACTGCTAAAAATAGTAAACTGTGCTGAAACTGAAAAACTGAAATAGGCAATGGTGGAGCCCCAAGTGGAATAGGCAGGTGACCACCAATATCCACCTGGATCAAGCCAGCACTCTACACTTATCGTAAGTGGAGAGATGGAAAGCATGGGGTAGGCTACATTGCTTACCATGTGTAGATTTTCATCCCACCTACTTTGTCGGAGCCAAAGGTGGATAATAGCTTTCAGGAGTTCCTAGCTAGAAGGTGACTCATTTTACATGGCTCACAGCCTGGAGATGGGGGATCCATATTGGAAAGATAATTCCCATTTTATTGCAGATTCTATTCTTAAAGGGGACCTCTAGACATCACTTTGCTATCCTCTTGAGTACTTCACCTTTACATGATCATGACTTGATAGTTGACTTACATGCTGAGGAGGAGCATTGTGGAGATTTGATTAATGAGATGGCATCACTTTCCTTAGAGGATATCATCATACAGGGATTCTACAGGGAGAGGAGAAGAGAATAACTCATTCTATCCTTTCACTTGCTTGAGGACAAGCGATCTTTGAGAGGGGAGGACTGTAATGTTCCCAATTTTTCATGGAGAAATTGGAACATTTCTTTACCATTGCTAACATAGGAGATGATTAAAATGGGTAGGAGACCCATTTATTCCTTGGATAGAGAATAAAAATACTCTTGGCATGAGGCAGGATCACTTTTGGAGCTTGATTTCACACCTCCATGTGTGAAAAGGGGCTTTTACAAGAAGGCTAGGTCAAGTTTGACCAAGTCAAACTGCGCAGTAGCATGAGGTGGAGAGCACATTGTGGGCCACCACAGTGGGATAAGGAGGGAATCTTATAGAGGAAGGAAACCCTAATGAGTGGGTTCCATTGAGAGGGAGCTCACATTGTTTAAAAGGAGGGAAAGGCTACCATTGCAAATCATCTTGAGTATTATTCGTCTTTGGTCTAGTGGACTTGCAGCAACATCTTGCTGGTTAGCAAGAATTGTCGAGGGAATTCTTGTTTAGGATTTCCTCTCCTTATTGAGTAGCTCTTGGAGGATTTCACTCTATTCCCCATATTCAAAAATTGAGGTCAAGTATCATCCATCTTCATCAACGCAGTTCCAGGAGGATTTTGTGCAGTGTTGCTGGGTATTGCTGGGGAGGTTTTCCACAGCACCATCCTTGGCTATTTTTCTAGAGGAGGGAGCTTCCATCTCTTTGGGAGATCAACAAAGGTTGTTTCTGAGTTTATTCCACCATCTTTGGCATCAGGCCAACCACTTTCCATCATATGCAGCGCAGTCCCTCTCTTAGACAATGTTATTCTTGGAGAGCATTTGCTGTGAGGGGTTTGCAGATAGTTTGAGGGTGAAATCTTAGGTGAAAGATCATTCTTTCACTTCAGATTTCTCATTGGAGGAGGCCATTTCAGATTGAGGATCTCATTCAGCCATTTCCTCCTATTTTTTTATGATTTGCTGCTGCCCAGCAACTCCGGCATTATTGTGTTTTCCATTTCTGTACATGTATTGTAGCCAATCCTTCTAAGGATTGTTGTACTAGTGTTTTCAGGGGTTGAGAGCTTGCTCCCCCTCTTTATTTGAGCTGATATTGATATATAATTGTATTTACATATTGTATGCAGCAGTCTCCATTCATAACTGCACAGTCATAGCTAGGGCCTGGTTACATAGCAGTGTTTTGTCTCATTTCATGTACTTGTCTTGTTGAGGATTTCATTTCCAAGTTTGAGTGATTGGATCCTCAAAGAATTGTACACATTTTCTGCTATATTATTCATTCTTCGGCTATTTACTTATTCATGTGCCATTTATCAATAGAATAACACTATCTTTCCATTGTATGTTCATACATGTGCTTACATTGCTGCATCCCTACTCTTTGGGCAATTCCTGAGGAAGGAATTGCACATATCTATAGATAGAGTCTGTGAAGGACTAGGTAGCCTCTGGATCTCACCCTTCCTTGTGAAGGTGACATATCCAGAAAATTCCCCCATAGTCTATCTCTAGAATAGACTTGCGATATTTTAGAAAAAGAAGCTCCAACTCTAGAATATCTTGAGATATTCTCATAGTTGTAGAAAGTTCCTAAAAAAGGAACATTACATCATATCAACACAAATTTCTGAATCTATTCCATCCAACGAAAATATATGAATGGAAGAAAGCAAGGTAAATTTCAGAAATTTTCCAAGCCTTCCATCAATGATTCTCAGTGCTGTAGTGGCTCCTTCTGAGGTTCCATCTTTAAAAAAATAGGTTGCTGCTGCATATAGTTGAGAGAACACTTTAGTTTCCCTCCAATCAGGAGGTCTTCCTTGCAAAGAGGCATCAAGGCATAGAGTAGGGTGTGAATGTAGGTGGACAGATTTGCCCCTACCTTTTTTGCATAGTTCCTCTTGCCTTCTTTGTTCTTTAAAACTTTGAAATAGAGAAGGATACATGCTCTTTATCTTGTGATGCCATTCCTGCTTCTTTCCTTCTCCTATCTTCAAGATCTCAACATTTGAAAATGAAGGTACATGATGCTCATGTGTTATGCCAAGAGCTCTATGTGTGAGACCTTTTGGAACTCCTTGCAAGATTGCAAGAGTTTCTTTCATTGGAGAAATTGCTCCATCCTCTTCTTCATGAGGTGCTTGAGGTGCCCTTGTTATGACTATGTTATCCTCTCTTGCCTCCCCTTTCTCCTCTTCACTAGTTGAAGTTGCTTTATCTTCAACAAGAGACCTTAGATCTTAGTCCTCTTTTGAAGAAGGAATCTTCATGTATTTCTTTTGAGAAGAAAGCCCTTCATCCAAAGGAGATCTTGCCCTTGGAAAAGTATCAAACAAGCTCACCTCCTCTTCATTGGTTTTCAGAAACGGATTTGGATTTATAGACCCTCCCAACTCATGCAAAAGCTTTGTTTGATATGGTATGATAGTTTCAATAGAGGATGTTTCACATGAAATCTCATCAAACCTCTCTACTAATAATTTAATTAACTTTGCATAAGTAGATGTATTTTCATTCTTTAAGGAAAATGATTCAAATAACCACCAAGCATAGGCCTTACCCTCAAAATGCAGCGCTACTACTTTGATGGCTTCAAATTCTGAAACTTGATGTTGCTGCACAAAGGTGTCTAGCTCCTTCACCCAAGCCCTAGCTGGACATAGAGGTGATCCATAAAAAATGGATAGAAATAATCTACCCTTACCCTGCTTATTGCTCCTTCTACTCTTTTCCTCCTTCATTTTTCAAAACCCTTGGAAATTCAAGTGATCTTTGAACTCCTCAGATTGAGCTTCATGTTCCTGCAAATAATCACCAAGAGTATATTTCTTTGGCACTTCTCCTTTCTTCCTCTTCATGAAGAAATTGTTGATAGAACTTGGTGTATCTAATGATATGTCTGATTTCTCATATCCAAAATATGAGGACTTAGAATCTTCCTCCTGTATAGATCTGTGTGAGGGATCTTCATGTGTTTCCCTCCTCATTTCTTTGATGGCCTTGCCTTTGCCCTGCAGATTTGAAAAGTGAAGTTTTGAGAACCTATTTTCTCTATAAAACAAGGGTTTTATATGATTTCTTCTGAAAATATCCTTCTCCCCATGAGAAGACTCCATAATTCTTGAGCTCACCGGCTGAGCCAAGATTGTTGCTATAATACCACTGTAATATTCCAAATCTGGAATTTTCTACAACAATAAGAATAACTTAAGGTTTTAAAAAGTTGGAGAGCATAAAGTGATAATCTCATATAATGTATTTAAACACATATCTTCCATATAAAAATCACAACAACAAAATATGCCCTTTTTCAATGTCACCAAGTGGGGAAAAACAACATATTTGGCCCTAAAAGCGTTATTTTCTGAATATGGAGTTATAATAGGGAAAATAATGGTTGCTTCCTTTAGAATATAAAATATAGGACATACATGAAAAAAAAATTCAGAAAAAAATTCCTCTAGCATAGTTAAATAGGTCTCCTATGCTCAAAACAGCTTAAAATTGACAAAACCCCAAGACTGCAAAATGCCAGAGTTGCTGCATAAGAGACTACGTAGTCTAATAGAGGTGAAACTTTAAAAATAGAGAAATATATCTTTTATTATTATTATATTACTCAATGAGGCATAAAATAGAGATCTAATCTCTTTTATACAGATCCAAGAACTAGACCCAGCAAAGGTTTCTTGACAGAAAATATATAAAAGAGAAAGCTACTGCAAATATGTGGCTGAATCAAATTGTATAGCTAAATCTATACATAAAAATGGATGAACAAGAAAATAAATGGCTGTATATGCTTCCCCTAGCTTTCCCAAATAAAGGCTAATCCTCCTCTTGGGAATCTAGCTCCTCAAAATGGGGTTTTGACCCATTCCACTGCACACCTTAAGAAATAACGCAGTTTTTTGAAGAGACTGCATTTTTGATGAAGTTAGGTGCTTGGCCCAACACCAGGTAGTGTAAAATTCAGATCATAAGTCTCCTCTTGTATTTATCAAACAAGATCTCCAAGAAAGAGTAGGGAATCCCCACCCGGGAAAACCCTTGCACTAAGCAGTGCAACAACTTAGCTAAACAACCAAGTATGCAGGAAGTCTAAGCAGAACACATAAAAATATAATCTCCAATATTTCCATATGCTTTCCATCTCCTTCATTATATAATTTATGAGCTCTCTCACCAAGGGTCCCACCTACTATGAGGTTGCTTCCATGCAAAGGCTCCTCCACAAAAACTGTGTTGTCCATCAAGGTGGTTCAATGTATTTTGATAGATTTGTTGACTTATTCAACCTTAACTAAATATTCATGCCCTGTCCCTTTCCATACTCAAGGTGCCTTCATTTTATCTAGCTAGATTGATCTTTATTCACATTGAGATGGATTTATTTAGGATCCACTTCTTTGAGAATAAATCATGTTGACTTGGTCAAACTTGACCTTGTGCACATAGTTTAGACCTTGTTCACACATGTGGATGCTTGAATTGGTTATTTCATGATCCCCTTTCACATTAGGAAGGATTTTTATTCATATTTGAACACATTATGAGCCTTCTTGACCATTTATTCATCTATCTAACTTTTAGAAGCAAAATTAATATTCCTATTAGCTGTAGCTAAATTAGGAATATTACATTTTTGCTTCCATGTATAGCTGATATTTATATGTTCATGGGAAGCTTTGTTTAGAGAGTGGGATATGAGTTGAATATGCCCATTGGGAGTATTATTCTCCCTACTTTTCATGTTGCATGTTTCAGGAGGAGCAATGGGCAGCCCATGATTGCCAAATTACATCTCTCTTCTTCATGTGGGAGTAGCCATTTGGAGAACTTGAGTTTTTGGAGGAGGCACTTCATGGTTTATTTGTTTGATGGGGTAGCTTGGGCCAATCTTGGAGGTCATGAAATTTCAGCCCAAGATCAACAACAGCCCCATACTTATCATCAATGGGGAGAGAAACCACTTGGTTGGGAGGATCCAATCTCTCCATGCAGCCCCAACACATTGCATAAACCGGGGGTTGAGTATCTTTTTGAGCTAACTAGATCGGCTCATTTCATTTGGATGATAGCATGGGTGTGGGATTCACTCATTAGGGATAATATTTCCCATGCTCATCATCACTCCTACCTTAAGGAGGCCATGGGACAGCAGGGAGGTTTCCACTTAGATCTTCCACCTTTCTATGATGTGAGCCATATGGTTTTGCATGCTTGGGAGGAAACATTGAAGGACAGATTTGTAGCAGATCATGTTGAGCAGTGGTGAATACTTTTAATGAGGAGGCCACAGGAAGATAAGGGGAGGATTTTTCTCTCCTTATACGGTTGCTTGAGGAAAAGCAACATTTTGGAGGGGAGGAATATAATATTCCAAATTTTTAGCCTTCAAGCTAAATGGAATATTAGAGTTGTTTCATCATTAGGTAGGTGAATAAATGGGTAGGGAGGCCCATTAACCTCTTTAGAAGAATCAATATCACTCCTAATATGAAGGTAGGAAGAATAAGCAGCTAATTTGAGCACCCTTGGGTGTGTACAGAGATGGGATCATGTTGATTCATTCAACTTTGACCAAGTCAACTAAGTTGTCTAGATACATTGAACCTCCTTTGGATAGCGTAGTTTTGGTGGAGGACAACTTGCATGAAATTGATGGCACATGTGGATGGGACCCAATGTGGAAAGTTTCACTTGCTATATATGGAGATGATGGAGGACTTTGTTATTCATGCGTTGAGATTTCAATCTTTTGATCTTGTCTGTTTAGACTTGGCTTCCTCTTGTTGTTTAGTAAGGTAGCACTAGGTGTTCCCGGGCAGGAATCCCACCTCTTCCCTTGAGAGGCCTCTTGCGAGATATTTTCTAGTATTTCTCCACATCCAAGCTTAAGGCCAAGCATCATTCTTCAATCCCAACCTTATTTCTATAGCAGGATATTGCTGAGTTGCAGGGTGCTGCAGTGGAGGATTCTTACACCGCTCTCGGCTCTGTTTCTCAGTAGGAGGTGCCTTCCTTCTCTTGAGAAATAAGCTAGGGAGATTTATAAGCATATTTCATATCTTGGGAGTAGACCAAAGTGGTTCTCATCTCCTACAGCGCAGTCCCTTGCAGGAACTGCGTCATTTTGCATAGAGTTGTTGTAGCAGGGTTAAGACCCTTGTTTCTAAGCTAGTTTCCTAGAGAAAGGGCCAACCCTTCTCCCGGAAAGCTAGAGGAAGGGATTATCATCCCTATTTTGTATTATTCAGTTATATTTCTATAATTTTGTAGTAAGACTACATTTTCTGAGCTAAATAAATCAGATCTCCTCTTCTTTGTACATGTGTCTCAAGAAACCCTTGCCGGGTTAACTTTATAATACAATAAGAAGGCTATATCTCAGTTTTCTTGTCATATTATTCCATGTAACTCTAGATCCATGTTATTTCATTATTATACTACAAAAACCCTCGCAAAATAATGTTGTACATGCTTCATTCTCTTTCTGCATAACTCAAGTCATGGGATTTGGCCATTTTTTAGCTGTCAGGTAGCCAGGAGGTCTGATTAAACTATCAAAAGGGATTTATTTCTAATCCCATTTTGTATGTGAGAGCCTAACATCATATTCTAAGGTAACCCAACATTATTTCACCCAGTAAAAATGCATATCTCTAGAAATAATGCTTTCATGGTCTAATTTATGCATTTTCCCCACTTGGGAATGTGTAGACATTATTCTTTTGTTTTTGTTTCACTCATTTGAGGGCTGGGTGTTTTTGAACACATCATATGAGTCTATTTGTTGGATCTCAAACTTTGGAATATCTTAAGGTATTCTATTTGTTGTAGAAAATCCCTATTTTGGGATATTACACTCCATTAGTTGTGGTTCCCAAAAAGAATGGGAAATGGTGAATATGCATTGAATATAGAGAACTCACCAAGGCAATGTAAAAATACCATTTTCCCCTTCCATTTATTGATCGGGTCCTTGATACACTAGCAGGGAAGACATTTTTTCTTTCCTAGATGGCTTCAATGGCTACAACCAAATTCAGATTTCCCCTGAAGACTATGATAAGACTACCTTTACCTGTTTGTGGGGAAAATTCGCTTACAGGGTATTACCTTTTGGATTGTGTAATGCACCTACCACATTCCAAAGAGCCATACCTAGTATTTTTTCAGACTTTATAAATGAAGGATTGGAAGTATACATGGATGATTTCACACCCTATGGAGATGACTTCGAGCAAGCATTACAGACATTGGAAAAAGTTCTGGAATAGTGTATTGCTACGAGCCTATGTTTAAGTCATGAAAAGTGCCATATGATGATGACAAAAGGGCTGATCTTGAGTCATTACATTTCAGTAGCTGGAATTCAGGTAGATCTTGCAAAAATACATGTAATTCTCTTACTAGCTACTCCCTGCACTCAAACAGAGGTACATAGTTTTCTGGGATTTGCTGGATATTATCGTAGATTCATCAAAAAAAATTCACAGATTGATGCACCATTATATGCCTTAACAGGAAACAATGATTTCATATGGACTGAAAAATGTGACACTGCATTTACAGATTTAAAACGTCTAGTATCAACAACACCAGTATTACGAGGTCCAAACTGGGATATACCATTCCAGATTTCATCAGATGCATCAGACACAACCATTGGAGCAGTTCTTGGCCAAGAAGAAGACAAGAAAACCTACGCTATATATTACATTAGCAAAAACTTAACCCCTACTGAATTGAACTACACAGTAATAGAGAAGGATTTTTTAGCTGTCATTTATGCTATTAACAAATTCAGACACTATATAATTGGATACCTTGTAATTCTGTATACGGATCACTTTGCTATCAAATACCTAGCTAATAAAGCCATTATGAATGGAAGAGTGACACGTTGGTTGCTAATTTTGCAGGAATTTGATCTAGCTATAAGGGATCGACCAGGGAAGGAAAACCTTGTGGCAGATTTCCTCTTCCTTGTGCCAAGAATAGATGACGCAATAGCAGTAGAGGATTAGTTTCTAGATGAACACCTGTTTGTTGTAACCATGAAAACACCATGGTAGGCAGATGTGGTGAATTATTTAGCAGTGGGAAAACTACCTAAACATCTGACACCCAGAGAAAGGAAATCGACAGTACAATGCAACACTCATTTCTCCTGGATTTGAGGATACCTTTTTCATACAAGGACCGATATGCACATCCGCAAGTGTATTAGGGAAGAGAAAATTTATGATATCTTAAAAGCCTGCCATGATGGAACTTGTGGTGGACTTTTTGCAGACCACAGAATTGGACATAAAATTTTACAAATGGGCTACTACTGGCCCACAATTTTTAAGGATGCTAAGAAATTTGTTCAGGCCTGCGATAGTTGTCAAAGGATGGGCCACCTTGACCAATCTGATGAGATGCCCCTGCATCCACAGCTAGTCATAAAACCTTTTGAGAATTGGGCATTAGATTTTGTTGGGCCAATCAACCCATCATCCAACTACAAATCATATATATTGGTTGCAACAGAATACGTAACTAAGTGGGTAGAAGCAGTAGCATTACCAAGAGCCACATAAGAAACTGTGATAAAATTTATTTTAGAAACTTTTGTATGACATGGGCTACCGAGAGAAGTAATCACTGATGGAGGGCCACAATTTACAGGCCACAAGATTTCTGCTACACTAAAAAATCATCATGTTATTCACAAAATTACCTCTCCATACCACTCGCAAGCAAATGGGCAGGTAGAAAGAAACAACAAAGTAATTGAAGCTATTCTAACAAAGACAACTTCATCTCATAGATGAGACTGGGCTACTCGGCTGCCAGAAGCCTTGTGGGCATATCACACAACTTGGAAGAATACTACTCGATACTCCCCATATCAGCTAGTATTTGGTAAGTAACCTATTTTTCCCATAGAATTGGAGATACAAACACTAAGGACAACCCAGGAAGTGGGACTGGATTTAACTGAAGCCTAGATTAATAGATTACAACAAATAAATGAATTAGACGAAATCTGGCTTTTGGCTCTGCAGCATACTGCACTTATTCAACAACAAAGAGCCAAATGGCACGATTCTATGATCAAGAGAAAGACATTTCATGAGGGTGACTAGGCACTTCTTTGAGATTCTAGGTTTCAAGACTTCCCTGGTAAATTACAGACTAGGTGGTTAGGTCCCTATGAAATAAAGGAAGTACATGACAATGGCACTCTCACATTAGACACCATTTATGGGTCTGATTGTTCCTTTAAAGAAAATGGGCATCGGGTGCGCCTCTAACAAAGACCACTCACAAGAGAATATTTTTGTCAACAGATATGCAAGGACTCCACCATGCAAGTTTGAGCTGCAGAAGATAATACTTCGGCAACATCATCTTTGTAAAAAATCATTTCTTGTTAAAAAAAATAAAAAATAAAAATAAAAATAAATAAATATATATATATATATAGGATTGGTGATTCAATTTGTTTTTTTCTCTGCCTATTTTGTTGTTCCATCTTTAGAACAACACTTTTTGATTTTGTTGTTCCGTCTTTGGAAAAACACTTTTTGATTTTTTTGTTCCATCTTTAGAACAACACTTTTTGATTTTCTTGTTCCATCTTCGGAACAACACTTTTTGATTTTTCTATTCCATCTTCAGAACAACACTTTTTGATTTTGTTGTTTCATATTTAGAACAACACTTTTTGATTTTTCTATTCCATCTTTGAAACGACACTTTTTGATTCTGTTGTTCCATCTTTGGAACAAAATTTTCTTTTGTTTTTTGTTCCAATTTTGGAACATCACTTTTCTTTCCTGTGCAATTTTTGTGTGTTTTGAACATCACTTTTTCTTATATATATATTTTACAAACACCTCTTTCCCCTGATGGACTTATCCCTAGCTCATTTCAACCTTATTTCTTTGATTCGTTTTATGGCCTAAGTACATTACCTTCATGCGAATAAGAATTTTGGATTTTGTTTAAGCAGGTGAATATTTTAATGTTATGATCTTTGACAAAGATGACTTCTTGATGATAGAATTCAAAAAATTGAAAGGGACACAATTATTTATATTTCACTTTACTGTACTGATTTATACTGTATATGATACTGATTGATCATCTTTACCATGCTGGTTCTACTCTCCCTGGTTATAATTCTCTATGTCTATTATCGTGGGATTATGGGTATAATTTTTCTTATTATTGACATGCTTCAACTTCTTACACCATCCCTAGTCTTAAGGAGTACTGAGCCTCCCTCTATTTATCATAAAAATATGTAATGACAACTAAATTTTATCTACAGATAGAGGATAGGGGGTATCATTAAGAGCCAGCCTACCATGTTCATAAGGATATAGAAATGTGACATTCCCACTATCGCCACCACACTAGGGTTATGATCCATTGGATGGCTAAAAAATCCTTGGAACATGAGGTCTCATCACGAGCCAACCTGCGCACTTTTACTACTTCCCAGTGAATGGAAGTATGGTTATCTGGTTACCACGCCAGCACATTGGTCTCTTTTGTAGAAACAAAAATGAAAATTTTCAATTATAAATTGATGATCCTGGCTCACATGGGTTAAGAAAAACTCTGTCGAGGCTATGGATTCCTGCTAGCAGCGAAGCTCTACTTATGGTATTGAAGATCTATTTCCTCAATCAATAATTCTTATAATACCCTCTTCCCATTTATCTTTTTATCCGAGAGATTATTTCCTCTAAAAACTTCCCTACTTTGAACCTTTATGCATGCGTTTATGTTTTTACTCAATCATATCATGTATAGCCGGAATATTGTTGGAAAAGCCTCCTTTTGTACATTTTTTTCTCCTCTTTCCTTATCACATAACTTATCATCAACCAAAGCATCTTGTCTCTTGTCATTTACTATGATTATACACCACGCTTTTACTCTATCCATCTCTCTTATTGTCCTGTCATTTATTTACGTACTCTTTTCCATTTACTACTGTACCCTTCATCCTTATATTCCGCCATCGGAACAACCATTCCCCGTCTATTCGTTCATAGGTGACCTCTCATTTCGAAGGGGGAGATAATTTCCATTACACACGGGCATGCGTTGTCATTATTTCATTGAATGATAAGATATTCCATGATCACGCAGCATGAGGCAATTTAATAACACAATTAATATTAAATACACTCAGTTGTTACAAAAACTTATTGTTCTATCGCTCTAAGTGTTGCTATGTTTTTAGTATTGCTGTGTTTTTCAGTATTGCTGCATTTTTCCATTACACTCATCCTTTAAAATAGTAGGAAGAATTCAAGCATTATGGGTGGTAAGGCAGTGCGCCGAGAACCATAACTATTAGAGGTCTCTGACAGAGCCAGGGAAATTATGATCCATGTAGGGTGGATATCCTATCTCACAAGATTTCAACCCTCGAATGAGGAAATTTCCATTGAATTTATACAGCATTTGCACGAATGGGGCATCCATGGTGAAAGGTAGAAGAATTACAGCCATAGACGCTGTAATAGTTAAATTATCTGGGCTACCAGCGGAAGGAACTATATGGTCACAAAAACATGTATTGCTGCAAGACGTGGTGGAAAATTTCAAAGACGAAGGTGAGCAAGTAGTCAGGAAAGGCAAAGGCATCCAACCATCTTCTTTGGCAGAATCATGGAGATAATTAGAAAGAATTATCCAAAGATACATTACCTCTGATGGACGCCAAGATGTGGTAAGACCATGACAACTTAAACTATTAGCTGCCTTGAAACAAAAAATCACTATTAATCTGCCATCTCTTTTGAATTCTTTACTACATGATACTATTGTTAGAATAAGATAGGAAAGACACCCTGAAGCTGTAAGAAGTCACCATGGATTGATTAGATTAGTCATTAGTCATAGCCTGGCTCAATACAACTCAACTTGGGATTGTTACATGATGGCCCTAGAGAGCATTCAAAACCATGTAATCCAACATCCCGAAATTGCAGAGACAAGCCAGTAGAACCCTATTTCGAAAAGAAAAAAGACTGCCCATTCAAAGGTCGAACCCCGTAAATGCATGAGGTTTGTAAGAATTGAACTAGCCCAAAGGATGTCTGCAAATCTTCAGGATGAAAGCAACCTACTTGTGGAGGCAGCCAGTCCAGTTAGGATAAGAGACTCTGAATTCGAAGAAGAGGCACCCGGTTTAGAAGAAGAACCCAAAGAATAGCTTGAAGAAGAGGCTGAATCAGAATCAAAACCTGAAGAAGAGGTACCCGTTTTAGAAGAAGAGCCCGAAGAAGAGGCCAATTCAGAACAAGAACAAGAACAGAATTATAATAATGAACTGGAAAGTGAAGCAGGACTAGATGATCCTTTTTGAAGTTTTTGAGACAGGGATAGTTGAGGTCCTGGAAAATATTAATGTATATATGCAACCTGGAGGACCACTTGGTCCCAGAAGAATGGAAACCCAAGTCCTAGAGAATTCCGAGGATATAGAAACACAAGAGGCTGTGGACACAGAAATTGTTCAGGAATCTGACAACCAGTCTAGTGACATGATTCCGTTGGAATACAACAATGAGGACCAGCAGAAGTTTGTAGGCATAGAAGTTAGTCACCAGTTGGATAATCAGTCAGGCGATACGGTTCTTTTGGAACAGAACCTTGATGACCAACAAGAAGCTCTAAAAACCATTGATAAACCTGTTAGTGGAGTGGATACTCCTCGAAAGAGCCAAGGAGCCAGAGCAAAATTTAAGAAGTTGCGACAAAAATACCGGAAGCTCCAAAAGACAGTCAGAAGGCTACGATGAGAAATTAAAAACTTTAAAACTCAGAACACTGCTCCTGAGGTAACTTCTGTAGCTACACAAACAAGAATATGCGAGAATAAATCGATAGGAATTCAAACCGAACTCGCTCCCACTCGAACAATAGGCACTCAGGTTAATTTTCATGAAAACTTGGTAAATGCGGCTATTCAAACAAAGTGTTGGTCCTCCCAAAATAAGGAAATAAAAACTGAAGATGTATTCTCTCACAGCATCGGCACTCAGACAGAAGGGCAATCCAAGGACTTCTTGTCAAGGAATGACCCTATCATTTCAAAACTTCGAGAAGAACTGACACAAGCCCAACTTACTTTAGAACAACATCAATAGAAAATAGTCTCCCTACAACAATACCAGAAGTTACAAAAACAATTGAGGGAATTAGCCCTAGCAGAGAAGGAGGATTTTGACAGGGTTAGACAGGAAGAAAAAAAATTGAAGCGAATGAAAACCAAGATGAACAGCGTCAGGAATTAGTTGGACACCATTTGCTCATTATATTCGAATATCTTGACCTGTCGATCTCCTGCTACGAACTATGCCTTGTTCTTATTAGAACAATATTTATTGTTAAAAATCAAAGTTGTTAGAGTCGGCGAGCCAGTTGAGCTGAAGACAATGGAAGATTTTATAAATTGCTGTAAGACAATGGAGTAAAGGTCCAACGGCTTCTTTGTGAATTTTATTTGCATAATTTTATATTAGATAAAGAAGTGGATGTGAATCCTAGCCCTTTTATTGGAGATATTCAATTTCATGCTTTTATCTCTTTTGCAGTCAACCAACTCAATTGGTTGAAGGCTTATAATTCATTCCAAAGATAGGAACACAACTTAGATCTTTTGGTAAGAAGTGAACCTACTCACCCTCTACAATTGTTTACTAAGAATAAAATACTGATGACACAGGAGGGTGTGCTTAAAATTTTAGGGCCCATACATAAGGAAATTGTGCTGGAAGGAACAACATATTTCCTCTCCATTTAGGAAATATCCCTGGTTGCATCCAACATGAGATGGATGGTTTCAAGAAACGGTGTTAAGGAAAGAGAACCATTTAATTATGGAAATTTCAAAGCTGTTGTGAGATGGTTAGTCCCATACAAAAATCTTCTCTTAAGAGAAGGACCCTATTGGGTGGGATGTCGCTTTAGAAGCCCCATTATTTGGTATCCTCCTGAAGGGTATCATCCCAACTATGAGTTTCCTAAAGGACAAGAAGTGGAAGCCTTTGCAAACCTAGCATGACATCATGGTCTCAGGCCTATTATGGACATATATTCTCCAGCCTACTCTTTAACTTCGTTGCATAAGAATTATTTATTTTTCATGAGGACATGAAAAAAGGTAAGCAGGGGGAGTATGTTGAGCCTTGCAATAGGTATGTATTTATTCTCGATTACTGTCCTTTTTCTTCTTCCTTATCCATCTTGTGCCATGATATAATAATATAATGAAAGGATTTTGATAAAGAATGAATGAAAAATGATCTTGATATGATTTAACCATACAAACTAATTCTCGTTTCTTTTCATGTTGAAAATAATAGGAGGGACAACATGACTTAATCACAGGAAAGAAGATGCATTAAAAGTGGTCGAATCGAAGATAAATCAGTAAGGATTAGCACAAGAATGAAAAAACTATCCGAGGATAGCATTTTGTCGTGGATCCCTTAGGATATCCTGATCCTGAGGAATCACACTTATCTTTCCTTTTATCTATAAAGGGACAGGGAGAGCTAGTTCTCAAGGATCATATGTCGTGTATATTTCATTTCTGCATAATTCATAATTGTAATTCACAGAACGTAGTTCTGAACAATAAGATCAGATTTTGATGTTAATTAACTGTGATGATTAATATATAATTCGTGTTGCTGTTCATTCAAGTATTCTGGAGTAATTAAGCAGTATTCACCGATGGATAAGGGCCCAGTCCTTGGTGAATCTCACTGTTGTTTCCTGTGTTATGCTTTTCCATTTATTGCAAGTGTATTCTACTTTTCCACTTTGAAGTTGATAATTTGAATTTTTGGTATTTATTTCTATTGAATACGCATTTCCAATTTATTTCCATTGAATACACATTTCCAATTTATTTCCTTAAGGAATTAGTTGCTAGTTAAAAGAATTGGTTTTGATTATTTAAAGTGTAGACAGTTATTTCCAATACTTACCTTCTTCTCAATTGTTTAGATCTAGTTGAAAGAGCTCAGTTAATGCTTCAGTTCTCTTGGTTGATTATCATTTGAGTTAGTTGAATTAAGAATGAATCACAGTTTTGGGTTGTAATGTGCAGATGAATCACTTCCTTTAAAGTTTCAATATTTATGATTGTATCTACATTAAACGATTGCCTTTAGCATTACTCTTTCTATGAATAAATTTCACATATTGTGTACATGCTTGAGATAAAAGGACTTACCCTGTGTTACACAGTAATTTTTCACCATCCCTGCAATCCCTGTCCCGCACATTGGAGGGTTCATTTCGTGACCTGTGATGATCCAGGTGGATATCGGTGGCCTCCCACCCATTTCATTTGGACCCGCAACATCAATTCTTTCAGTTTTTTAGCTTCAGCACAGCTTACTATTTATAGTAGGTTTTCGGGTCCGTTTTGGGGCATTAATAATCCAGGTGGATATTGGTGGCCACCCATCGAATCCATTTGAACCCCCACCATCAGTTATTTCAGTTTGTAAGTTTCGGCACAACTTACTATTTTTAGCAGTTTTTCGGGCCTTAAACTTCTGGAGCCGTTTTGAGGCCCTAAACGACGTTTTTTGGGAAAACGGAGAGCAACATGGGGCCATGGACCCATGTTGCTCATTCAAAAGTTGTACTCCTCGGACAGATCTTTCTAACGAGCTATTGAGCGCATCAAACGGAGATCGGATGCAAAGTTACGTTCCCAAGAAGTTGAACCACCAATTTACCCAAACGGGGCCCACAGTTTTGGCGCTTCATCTCCTACGGTTAGGGTTTTGGACGTTTCAGATTATACATTGTTTCTCAACAATAAATAGGCCCTCGAGCCTCATTGTAAGACAGTTTAGGGGGCTGGGAGCCGACACATCTCTTCTCAGAGATAAGAGTGACTAGTGCCCTAGCTCGCCACATCTCTATCATGTCTGCATTGTACCACAGTTCAGGGGCTGGTAGCCGCCACATCTCTTCTCAGGGATACGCTGCCAGTACCATAGCTCTTTTATTTCCATTATGTCTGTAATAGGCCTGCGAGCCTCAATGTAACACAGTTCAGTGGCCTGTGTACGCCACATCTCTTCTCAGAGATACGCTACCAGCGCCCTAGCTTGTTTCCATTATGTTTGTAAGCTTATTTCAGTCATTCGTTTATTAATAAATTGAAGCATTATTTCCGCTGCAACTCTGTATCCAGGTGGATATCGGTGGCCTCCCACCTATTCCATTTGGACCCGCAACATCAATTCTTTCATTTTTTCAGCTTTAGCACAGCTTACTATTTATAGCAGGTTTTCGGGTCCTGCACACCCGAAGCCATTTTGGGGCATTAATAATCCAGGTGGATATTGGTGGCCACCCATTGAGTCCATTTAAACCCCCACCATCAGTTATTTCAGTTTGTAAGTTTCGGCACAACTTACTATTTTTAGCAGTTTTTTGGGCCTTAAACTTCCGGAGCCGTTTTGAGGCCCTAAACGACGTTTTTTGGGAAAACGGAGAGCAACATGGGTCCATGGACCGATGTTGCTCATTCAAAAGTTGTACTCCTCGAACAAATATTTCTAACGAGCTATTGAGCGCATCAAACGGAGATTGGATGCCAAAGTTACGTCCCGGGGAAGTTGAACCACCAATTTACCCAAACGGGGCCCACAGTTTTGGCGCTTCATCTCCTACGGTTAGGGTTTTGGACGTTTCGGATTCTACATTGTTTCTCAACCATAGATATAGAGATGCAGCGGAAATAATGCTTCAATTTATTAATAAACGAATCACTGAAATAAGCTTACAAACATAATGGAAACAAGCTAGGGCACTAGTAGCGTATCTCTGAGAAGAGATGTGGCGTACGCAGGCCTCTGAACTATGTTACATTGAGGCTCGCAGGCCTATTACAGACATAATGGAAATAAAAGAGCTATGGTACTGGCAGCGTATCCCTGAGAAGATATGTGGCGGCTACCAGCCCCTGAACTGTGGTACAATGCAGACATGATAGAGATGTGGCGAGCTAGGGCACTAGTCGCGCTTATCTCTGAGAAGAGATGTGTCGGCTCCCAGCCCCCTAAACTGTCTTACAATGAGGCTCGAGGGCCTATTTATTGTTGAGAAACAATGTAGAATCCGAAACGTCCAAAACCCTAACCGTAGGAGATGAAGCGCCAAAACTGTGGGCCCCGTTTGGGTAAATTGGTGGTTCAACTTCCAGGGGACGTAACTTTGGCATCCGATCTCCGTTTGACGCGCTCAATAGCTCGTTAGAAAGATCTGTCCGAGGAGTACAACTTTTGAATGAGCAACATCGGTCCATGGACCCATGTTGCTCTCCATTTTCCCAAAAAGCGTCGTTTAGGGCCTCAAAATGGCTCCGGAAGTTTAAGACCCGAAAAACTGCTAAAAATAGTAAGTTGTGCCGAAACTTACAAACTGAAATAACTGATGGTGGGGATTCAAATGGACTCGATGGGTGGCCACCAATATCCACCTGGATTATTAATGCCCCAAAACATCTCGAGATTTGTCATGGACAGAAAACCTATAAATAGTAGGGTGTCTTTGAAAGTGAAAAAGCTGAAAGAAATTGATCTTTGCGGGTCCAAATGGAATAGGTAGAGAGCTGATATCCCTTTGGATCGTAATGACATTAACATGGCTTAAATCACTTTTCATAACCCTCTGAACAAACTTTGTTACTACGAAGATATCTCCTTGTGAAAAACCTAAAAATGGCCCTTTTTGCATTGGCGCGGTCAGACAGTTCAGTACTCGTGCCAATGGGGGAAATCCTGCAAAGAGATCGTGCCAATGACTGTCCAAGAGAGAATCGCACTCACGCGACGAATTTAAGTGTTTTTAATAATAAATGGCGGAAGTTTTGTCCTATCTGATCCATTAACTGGTGTCTAATTTGAGTTGGGAGGTTTGTCTCCGGATCTCCATGTAGAGGAAGTGGTTTGCCACCTCTCATGGAAGCTTCCTTGAGGATAGGGCCAATCCCATGATTATAGGGATCCCAACTCCCCTTCCTCCATCTATAAAAGCTTGCCCATCTCCATTGCAAGCTAGTCTTCAAGCTCCCAAATTCCCAAGAGCCTTATGCTGCAAGAGCCTCCATAATTCCCTTAAGGCCAAATCCAAGCAAGGAGACTATTGTCAAGATCCAAAGAGAGAGGTTTGTCCCATCCTTGACAGGCTTTTCAAGACATGTTTTGCTGGCGACCTGCCGAAGGAGAATTCAGCGTCAGAACTATGATTGTATTCTTCCTTTGATTGATGAATAATAAACGACTATTGGTTATGGTTCCACTCTTGTTGTTGTTTATGATGATGAGTTATGTCCTTTCTAACTGACATATAGTTGCATCTACTGGATTTTACGCTTGCGTTTGTTTTTTTTCTCGTGCGTGCAGGTGTCCTATCACGGAGATCGTGGGGATCATGATCTGCCAAAGCTAAGGAATGGGAGCGCTACCTCTTCTACAAGCAACAGCGTTGGATTCCAGGTAACCCTACATTGCTAGTTGGTTTATTTGCAATTAGGAACCTGCACTATAGCGTGAACTATTGTTGCTAGACCCGGTCTGGGCTAGTAGGGATTGCCTCTGTCTGCAGAGGGGATTTACCTCCACAAAAAATTGGTGACTCCACTGGGGATCGTTAGCTTGTTGTTGTTCGTTTTATAAGATATAGATGGAGCCTAAAGTTGGCCAGATATCCTTCGAAACGCTTTTGCTCTGCAATTGTGAAGTAGATCAAAGATGCTTTAGTCAATCTCTGGTTTAGTTTGTAAACTGAACACTTGGAGCATTACCTTGTCTTTTTGGTCGATTCTTGATCCTCCTTGCTTGTTCAGCTCTTTTGGGCTGGTTCTTTCTGTGAATTTTTGTTTTTGATAGCTTGGTCATCACTGGTCTGCTTATTAGATTTCTCTTTTTTATTTTTAACTAGGAAACTCGACTGGTGCACTTTTTAGCTTGACAGTCGTGCCCATTGGCGCAGGTTGCTTGTGTATTACCTGTGCCAATTCGTCTCTGGCGCTAGTTTCAGCCTCACAGTCGTACCAATCCTGTGAGGTACTAGGGTTTTCTCAGTTCTGAGCTTCCTAAGCCCGATATGTGTGTTTGGTCTTGATTTTTCCACTGCTTGAGTGCTTTGGAGCCTTGATTGACTGACTGTTACCTCCATCCTTTGGTTGTTTGCCCATTTCCATCGATTTTTCATTCTAGCCCTAGGTCATCTAGGTGCTATTGTGTGTTGAGCCTCCCTTGGGATTTTTTTGGTTTCTATCGGTTTAGTCAACCTTGTGATCGCTTCTTTGCATTTGTTTGGTGGTTTTCTATTGTCTCATTGTGTTGTTTGAGTGATTGTTTCCTTCTTCATTCAAATTCCACCTTGTCTCGTTTTGGGCCTAGATTACACGGCTCATTTGGAGTCTTTGGGATTCTTTTCGTTTTGAGGGACTTTTTGTTGATTTGAGGTCTGATTGTACGTTTGCATTGAGTGAAATTTGATTGTTTTTTCTCTCTTGTCATCATTTCTCAAATTTCTTTTGCATTAGTTTTCATTTTTTTAGCGCACTTTGCTCTGAAATATTGAAAATATAAAAAAATATCTCTTTTTCTTTTCATTAGTTAATGTGAATTAGATCATTTCGGTGTTATTAGTGATTGGTAACTTTGAACGAAAAGATTTTTTAGTTTTCATTAGCTGCATTAGGGATATCATTGGTTGTTTTCTGTTCATTTCATTATTGTGTGAAAAGCTCTCAACTCTCTCATAAATAGCTTTCATTGAATGAAATGATATATTGTGGCATATAGAGTGCATTTAGGAGATTTTGAGACATTACATTCGCTAGGGCCTGAAAACTGAAACGTAATTGAAGATAAAATTTAAAATTTACTCAATTTACACTAAGGCATCATTGAAATCTAACGAAACACATTTAGAGGTCTAGGCTAGAGACGTGTTCCGGCGTCTTAAAACCTAGTAGCTGTCGTTCGCCTCTTGGATTTAGACAACGCTAGTACGGACTTGTGCTCCTCGTACTGTCGCGTATATAAAGGGAGACCCCACTAGGTTTCTATCCTTTATCCACAGGAAGCCAAGTCTGCCACCCTATACCTGTGATACACCAGACACAACATTCGGGGAGATTGCCTGCACGTATGTTAAGTCCTTGGTTGATTTCTCTTTCATTTTGAAACCAAGGTGTATATTGCAGTTCATGGTTATTTGGTACACCCTTTGCCTAGTATTCTGGAGTATTCATTTGATATTTTCTGACTCTTTAAATTTGAAAGGATCACCAAGCGCTTGTCCTTTCACACTTGCTTCAAAACTGAAAAGATAGAGTCACTTTTTAGCCATTTCTCGACTCTTAAAACATGAAACGGTAAATTTTCTAAAGTTTCAATGTGGTAAAACAAAACACCCGCGATCACACGCCTTGTTAGATTTTTCTTGTTGGTCATTTGATTGTGTGTCTTGACTCTTTTTCAGCCCATGTGTGTGTTTGGTCTTTTTCTCTTGTTGTTGCTACCACAGTGGCAGAACCTTTCGTTTCGTCTACTGGTAGTCCATATACGGACGATTCATCAAAGGCTTCTCAACCCTCTGTTGAACCTCAGCAGCCCATTTTTTCTGAGTTTCCTGATGGGGGACCGGTTCTTGTTGAGCAACCCTTTGGGGGACCAGTTGAGTTCAATTGGCCCTTTTCCGACCCTTGGTCTAAATTAAGAGTAGGGGCAGATTTCCTTTCCCTTACATCAGGTTCGCCTTTTATAGCTGCTTTTTTTCTTCCTAGTCCTCGCTGTCTATTACGAGATCTAGCGGCAGGCTCAAACATGAGTGAATCCAGCGAGGAAATCCCCACGTCCAGTGAAGATTACCAGTTATTTCCTCGGAGATTATTTCCAGGAGACAACCCTGAACCAGATATTATGTCATCACCCGGTCCCTCATTACCAGTAGGGTATAGATCCTTGGGTCAGATTATTGCCGCCGCAGCCTCTATGGGGGTATCAGCTCCTTCTACGAGGCCAGTGGTTCCTTCATTGGGGATGTATCCTCAAACACCCGTCACTTCATCCCCTCAAGTCTCTTCTGTACCCATCCGGCCCACTATCTGTGTGGCCGCATCTGCACCCGCTGTCATGGCACACTCCGCAAGGGCTGTGCCACCTCCTAAAGACGTCTACATAGCGACTGCTATGCCAAAGAACATTTCTCCGGATGAGTATCGGTTTTCCCTACAACAGCCGAACCCCAAGGTTGGACAAACCTCTCAAGATCCCAACGACCCATATTTTTCGCACTATGCACAGGATGGTACACCCATGTATGCCTTTCCATATCAATATGATGAGCACGGGAACATTTTACGTTTACCTGCTCCAGAGGCTCACCTTCATGCTCAAGTTTTACCTTATAACCAGGCTGGACATCCTTATAACCTGCAAGGGAAAACTTTTCAAGGCCAACCTTCGGGCTAGCCTACCTATCCTTATGACCTGCAGGGGCAGCCTTTACAAGGCTATCCTACAGGCCAGCAAGGGCCATCGTACGGTCCGCAAGGACAGTATTACAACCCTTCCGGTCAACCTGTGCAGCCTTAGCCGGGGTACCAACCGGGGCCATATATGGTCATGGGGGGGAAGTCCAACCTTCCCAACCCATGAAACCTCTGTATCCTATTAATCCCAATGTTTCTCACCAGCCTGGACCATCTTATGGTCCTACTGCAGGTCAAACCGGTTACCAGCCACCACCTGGCTCCATTCCTCCACCAAGCCAACCGGTCTATTCGGCACAACCTGGTGTTCCACCTCCAGGCCAACCGGTTCATCGGGTACAACCTAGTGCTTGTCAATAGCC